>JAOXNR010000030.1:16236243-16285683 GCA_028571225.1 Parsonsia alboflavescens
AGGAATTTTATCTTTGTTGACTTATTTAAAGGATATGTGATCTACTTCTCTTGTTTGCGTTCGAAGGAATTCAATTTAACTAATTTGTAATTTCATTTACTTGTATTTGCTACATGCCTGGCTCAATTGTGTAGTCTCCCCTGCTGGTATGGTTCGTCTTATTGACAGCTCATCACATTACCTAAGTCAGCTCTAGAGTTACATTTTAAACCTTTTTGGGTAAAGTGGAATTCATAGCTGGTCTTTCTCTTAGTTGTAGTCCATTGGTTTTTTTCTTTTCTTGGTCTGCAAAATGAGTTTTAGAACCATAGGAACATGCTGAAGCAGTTGGTTTGCTTTAGGCTGTTGTTTGATTTAGCAGGTTGGTTTGATTTCTGAACTCAGATTCTGCAAGAATCTCTTTTCTTATATGGTGTCCGAGATTTGGGAAGAGTTTGATTGCTATCTTCATAAGGGCACATTTCTGGCCCTCATGATAACATATATTTAAAACCCTTTCTTTCCATCTTGATTCTTATGATTTGTAAGTTTTTTCATGAATTGCTAACTTTAATCGCAGATCTGAAGTGACTTGGTTTTCTTTTCAACCCTCGGGATGGGGGGGTGGGGAGAGGGTGAGCCGGTAGGACGGACTCTTTTGTGAAATTTCAAATCTTAACTTATTTTTGTGATATGAGATTGGGATTAAGAAATATTGATAACCAATTTCAGGAGAAATTGTAACTAACATGGTCAAGTAACTAGTTTCTAATACCTTCCTTTTTTGAAAATGGGGAATTTACTCAAAGGGACTTAACTTTTTGTTGCTAATGCTTTGCGTTTAGTCTATTATCGGATTCATGAGGTTGGGTTGATTTCTGGGAATACATTCTGAAAGAATTTTTTTTTTTTTTTCCTTTCTTACTTTATTGTCAGAGGTATGGGAAGAGCGTGATTATTCTCTTCATTAGGGAACATTTCTGGTCCCAATTTTTATGTTTCCTTTTATATTCAGAAAACAATCTAGTGCTCTATCTTTTGAATAATATCCGTTTTTGTAAGTTTTTTAATTGAATTGCTAACTTTTAACTCAGATCTGAAGTGGACAATGAGGAATTCTATACCTGGTTGCCCACTTTTTTGGGCTTTCGTTGCTCGGGGGAATCGTCCGGTTGGGATTGTGAAAATCTTCTGTTAGGAGATTAGGGATTAATATACGACATTGTAAAATTGAGTTTGATCACGAGCATTGAGGAAATTCCCACAAACCTGGATGTGTTCCTTATTTATGATTCCTCCCCTTTGAAAATGTGGAAGTTCCTTTAATGAAACATCTATTTTCACAATTGTTCTGTTTGTTGGAAATTGCAGTTTGGGTTATATTTTTACTGTAATAAAGAGGATGACTATATTTATTATGTTTCTTAGTTCCAGTTATTGAAATAAAAAATACATGTGACCATGGTCCATTTATCTCTAAAATTTAGCTTCAGGCTTTACTGATAATTTTATATTGGCTCTTAGGTCACAATTAGTGCTGCATGGTGGTTGGACTTTGATATGATGATGGAAATGAAGAATTACTTGAAGTGCTACATAATTTAGAAAACTAGAAATAAGAATGCTCTGGAAAACTTGCAATTGTATATTTTTGAGTGAGTGCATTGCATGCATTGGATAGTAACCTTGTGGAGGTTTCTTGTTCAGAAGTTTCTATAGAGTGATCTTCATTATGGATCAAACTTTACAATGACTCTCTTCTTTTCTTTTGTGATAGGCTGCTAATAATATAGGTTTCTTAAATTATTTGGAGAACCTAAGCATGAATGACCATGACAAATTGGATATAACATCATTGTTGCATTATGAAGATGTGTTGGATAAGGAACTCGAAGCAGCACAAGAGCATCGACGCAAATGTGAAATTGATGAACGACGTGCTCTTACAGCTTATAGGAAGTCTCAGAGAGAATTGGTTGAAGCTAATGCTAGATGCTCTCATCTCTATAGTCAAAGGGAGGTTTATTCTGCCCAGCTTCGGTCGCTTATGATGGAGAACCCAAATAAACTTTTCTACTCGAGACCTTGTGATCAGACTGAAGTGGGATTAAGTGTCACTAATAAGTTCTCTGATCTCGCTGTGCATCTAATACCCACATCAAGCCATCATAAGCAGGCTGTATTGGACATCAATGACAGGAAGGCTTTTGATTCTAAATTATCTCCTCTGGATAGTGCTTTTCAAAATCAGTCCCACCTGCATGTGGAGGGACAAAAATTGGTTTCTGATCCAAATGTTGAACCTGACAGAAGTTCATCAGAAGCTCATGGGCGGGATGATGTGTCAAATGGTGCTTACTGCTCTTCTGATGATCTAAATCAGTCAGCTAATGAGGGTGATGACATATGTCAGTCGAAACCTGAATCTGCTCCAGAAAATTTGGAGTCTGCACAAACATCTGAATGTAATGCAGCAAGGGAGAAGGACAGATTTCTTGCATCTCAAGGACAATTTTATTCTGATAGTCCACAGGATTCTTTGCTTCTTGAAGCATCACTGAGGTCTCAGCTTTATGAAAAGCTTAGAACAAAAAAATTGTTGAAAAAAGCTGTAAGTGAGAATACTGAATCTGCAAATGAAAGAGTTGGAGATGATGATGGTGGAAAGATGTTAGGGACGGTTGGGGAGAATGCAACACTTTGTGAAGCAGAAATCGATAAACATTCAGAATTTGAAAGTATGATCTCTACATCAGAAGTATTTGTATCAGGCTAGTGTATCTCTTACGTGAAAATCCAATCCCTAGTTTTTTTCCAGTTCAAGATGTCCTGATACAACCCAAACTACATTGGTGTCATTTTCCGCTGACATTTAAACCCCTCCAGTTCCCTGTTATACTTCTAACAGAGTAATTACTTGTTTTCTGTGATCCAGTTAGATAAGTTGGTCAATTTTACCTTTTGTTTTCATTCTGGTTCTAACACTACAGTTTTTTTTAGTTACCTGTTTTCAGTCTCTACTGTGAGGTCCTGTTGGTGGTTCATGCATTTCTTTAAGCTTGGCAAAAAAAAAACAAAAAGGGTTCTCCCTTTCAGCATGTGGGAACCTTTTATTAATAGAAACAATAGTTGTGAAATGTGAAATATAACATGAGCTGTGTAAAGCACTTCTTTGTTTGTGGTTGTACGTTGTGGTAGTTTATAGCTTATCCATTTTGTTACCGATGATCATAGTGTTTGAACTGTTGACCTCTAGATCAATGTCTTTTCATGTTTTAATATCTTTACAAGTATGATATTTTGTATTTGAAATTAGGTGCTAATAAGGAAGAAAAATTTTCTGAGCTCCCAGTCCAGATCAGCAGCCGCTCTGATATGATCCCTTCTGACCATGCCTCTCCTGCTGTTGTTGATCAAATAAATAGCAACCTTTCACTTGAAGGTCCAGAGTCAACAAGCTCCATCACTTTCTTGTGTCCAACTATGAGGAGTGCTTTCATTCACCTGAAGGTTGCAGACTCTGTTGGCACACTGCAGTCACAGATTACAAGTTCAGATATACTTAGTTCTCATGTTAATGACAAGGCAGGAGAACATGATAACTGTACTAACTGCCAAACAGTTAGTTTGAGTGAGGATATACATGAGAAGTCAGGATTGAGTTTTTTTGATCAAGAAAGTGGGTATTATTCTTGCAATCTTTCAATTGATCCATTGTGGCCACTTTGTATGTTTGAGCTCCGGGGCAAATGTAACAATGACAAGTGTTGTTGGCAACATGTTAAAGACTACTCTTGTGATAGCAGGCAGCATGATACAGTTGATGACACTGGTACTTCAACTCTTCTAATGAGTCAATCTGATGTTCATTACATCTTTGTACTTACAACCTTTTTCCAACTTAGATTGTCAGGTGAGGAAACAATTGCAAAGAGAAGAGTTTTCTAGTACTTCTGGTCTGTCCAAGTCTCTTGACCATCTTGTTTTAGCTCCCCCTACTTATGTGGTTGGCTCAGATGTTCTAAGACCTAATTCACAATCATATGCATCTGTATTGGCTGAAGATTATGGACATTGCTGGCAGAAATGTTTCAGTACTTTCTTGGTTCTTTCAAGTTTTTTTGCAAGAGCTTCAGGCTCAGATGAACCATTTTTGCATGGTACTGAAGCTCGTATTGAGGTCCACAGTGATTGGAATAGGCAATTGTCTTATTTTCACAGTAGAAATAGCAGATCGGTAGGTGAAAGAATCCACTTATGTCTTCCTTTTTTTTTTGTTTTATTTAAAATATTTTTTAACTGGGTGTAAATCATATTGAATGAGGAATTACACCTGAACTTTTTGCTGGTATAAACTCTTATATTGATGTCATAGAGTTAATTCATCAGCGACTGGAATCTATTGGACTATATATGTTAATTCATTCGCTTAAACTACTAAAGCCAGCAGTCACAATTTCTGCCTTGACTTGCATTTGTTGTTGCTTCTGTGTGTGGAGGTTTTCCTCTATTCTCATGTGCTGTATGTTCTGATATCATTTTAGTTTTTCTTTTGACGGTGTTTATGTCTTCCCAAATAATTTACAACATTCCAGGAATGTCGTAGTCCAGACTAAACTTCTTGATTACATAAAAGTGGATTAGTTGCTGCTGCATTTTGAATAATTTTCATCAATCTGCTTTTGTTTTTCATGCTTTGCTAAATGTAGTGCACTGGTTCCTGACATAGATTTTTAGTGTGTAAATTTCTCTTTTCTAGAGATGAATGCTAGTTTTATATTTCTTGGATCATTTGCATTGAATTATCGTATTATCTAACAGCTAATTGCTTCACTTGGATATTTATTATCGATTTTAAATGTGGAGTGGAAGGGGTCTGACATATGCTGATGGATGGCAACAGGACTTGTACACATGATCCTTCCTTCAACATGATATTGAATTTGCATCTCAATCAAAACTAAAGATCCATAGAGAATTTATGTATATGTTTATTTCTTGGCAATTATTTTGACTTGAATTCTGTGATTATATGCTCCATTTACTCGCTTATTACTTTCTTGGATTTTTCACAGGTTGATCTGTCTTTTGCTGACATTGATCAATGTTTGGAAATGGCTCTTCTTAATTTCAACAGGGAGGCTAATAAACAAAAGGGCAGAGTAGAGGTAGCATAGTTACCTGTATTGAAATGTAGCTTCTAGCATTCTCTTGGATAGCTGAAGCAATTTGATTATCTTCTTATTTATGTTCTTCCTTTCTCACATGAAATTTAGGCGCTAAAGGTTCTCGTTCCAGCTATTGAAGCAAATACCAGATCTGCAGTTCTCTGGATGGTTTACTTGCAGATTTACTATTTCAATCAGAAATCAACTGGAAAGGATGACTTATTTAAGTGGTCGGTATGTGCTCTAACCATTCATAATCTAGGCATGTGGGTTTAAAGTTTTGACAGGATTACTAACTTTCTAACTCTTGAAAATTTTTGTTTCTGAAGTTGTTGTGGTGCTGTGACTGTAAGAAGGTCCACTAGTTTCATATTTGTAAGAGATTCACAACTAAGCACAGAATTACCTTGCCTCGGGGGAAATTACTTATTGATAATTTATTAAGGCTTTAAAACTTGCAATAGCATAGAAAGAATATTAGCATTGCTCTTCCCTAGTTACAGCTTGGCTGACGCTAATAAGTAAAATTTGTGTCCACTTTCTGTTGGCTGCTTGGCCCTTTTTACCACATATATTTCATGAATGCTTCAATTCAAATCTCCAGGTTGAATTCAATATGGAATCTTATGAACTCTGGCTTCTGTACATTAATAGTCGGGAACAGCTTGAGGATCGCTTGGCTGCATATGATGCTGCACTCTCTGCTCTTTCTTGTCATGCGTCTACCACTCATAAGGATGCCTTATGTGCCAGCCAATGCATCTTAGATATATTTATGCAGATGATGGATTTTATGTGCATGTCGGGGAATGTTGTCAATGCTATTGAGAAAATCTCTGGAGTTGTTCTCTCCACTAAGAAAACTGACGAACCCTGTCAATGGACTCTTCACAGTGTTGCTTCATGTTTGACCATTTGTGACAAATTCATTTTCTGGATCTCCTTTGTGTACTTAGTTGTATACAAGGAGTTGCCTCATCCAGTGGTACATAGCTTTGAATGTTGGAAAGAGTCTTCTACTATGGAATGGCATGACGTTAGCTTAACCTGTGATGAGAAGCAGCAAGCTGCTTTACTGATGGAACTGGCAGTGGATTCCTTGGTGTCATATATGGATAGTGAATCACTTGAAAATGAAAAAACTCTCAGAGCAGCGCATCTGTTTGCCCTCAACCATGTTTGTTGTGTATCGGTACTAGAAGGCTTGGAATGTAGTAGACTTCTGCTAGAGAAATACATCAAACTGTACCCATCATGTTTGGAGCTTGTTCTGATGGCAGCTCGGGCTGAATATCATATGGGGGGTATAAGTTTTGATGGATTTGAAGAAGCGGTTAGAAACTGGCCTGTTGAAGCCCCTGGTCTCCAGTGTATTTGGAATCAGTATGCTGAATGTGCACTAGAGAGCGGGAAATTTCATTTTGTGAAGGAGTTAATGGACAGATGGTTTCGCTCTGTAAGAAAGGCTCAAGATCTTCATCATGAAGTTTCACACCCCAACAGCAGTGATGATTCCAATACTTTACTGCAGTCAGCTCTGTCATCTGATCTGTGTGTTTGGTTTTCTGGGTTTAACCACACAGATGGTGTGTTCGGAATGCTAAACCTGTCCCTTTATAAGATGCTGCATAATGATCACACTGATGCTTTGCTTGCATTAAACCAAGCAATGAAAGCTGCTTCTGCAGATAATTATTGTCATTGCCTGAGGGAGCTTACCATGTTTTTGTTGACCAGTAGTATCCAAGAGTATGGGGAAGCTCGTGTAAAGTATATCTTGAACACCCTCAATGTTCATATGCCCGATGGCCTAGCATGGGCTGGGGCTGAACCTCTCTCTCGAGGTTTCATTCAGAAAATTGGGAGGCCAAGAGTTCGGCAGCTCGTGAGCAAGATGCTAAGACCAGTATCAGCAGATTTCTCTCTAATGAACATGACTGTTGAAGTATGGCATGGTCTACTTACTTTAACCCAGATAGGTGATAATGTCATGAATTTGGTTGATTTTGTGGAAGGTATGATGGAGATTATGCCGTCTAATTACCTGTTAGCAATTTCTGTCTGCAAACTTTTGATTAAGTGCTCCACTTTGAAGGACTCCCTAAGCACTTCTTTCTGGGCAAGCTCACTTTTGGTAAATGCACTATTTCATGCTGTTCCTGTAGCACCTGAGTATGTGTGGGTTGAATCAGCAGACGTGTTATTCGACTTGACGAATAGTCAGAAAATTGGGAAAAGCTTTCACTTGAAAGCTTTATCTGTGCACCCGTTTTCAATCAAGCTATGGAAATCTTATCTCCGCATATCTGAGGATGCAGAATTTAGAGATTCTGTCGGAGCAGCAGCCAAAGAAAAAGGTATTCTGCTGAACTGAGAATCTTGTGTATAGAAGAGCAGTCAGTCTGTTGCTATGAGGCAAATTTTGGGACATTTTTTTTTTCTTTCCCTTAGTTATTATATTGGCATACAAGATATATCAAATTTGTAGCTTTTACAGCTGGTAAATGTAGTAGTATTCTTGGTGTGTGCATGCGCATGTTCTTGGCCACCTAAAGAGCCTGCAATGGCATCGAAATTGAATGAGTCATTTTATTTGATAAAAAAAGTTTAATTTTAATTATGTAATATTAATATTTTCAGTTAAATTTTAGTTAATTTGCAACATTTTAATGTGAAAGAAAGGCCAAAGATAAAAGACTTGTACTGAATATTGTTATACGGTAATCAGTCCAAAATGATGAAGGGAAGATGATTCTAAGTTAAACGTAACGATTTTGAGGTACGTTGATCACTTTTGGAGTCCGAGAAATGGTATCGACTAGACTGTTACAATAGTCATTTATCTATTTTGTTAAGAAAATAAATGAATATTGTTTTTTCAAATTATTATATGTTTCAAACGGACATATAATTCATTTTAAATATTTATAATGGTGTAAGTAGTTTAAGAAATTCTCTTCACCAAATACCATAATCTCAAACAAATCTTTAGTGTATCATTTTCTTGTAATTTTGACCTTTCCTCAAAACTTTTTTATTGGGAAAACGATTTAATTATTTAGTTTTAACGTCTGACACTATATACACTTATGATAGTTTTAAATATGAATCATTAGAAATTTAATTATATAGTCTATATAAGATACATTAGTACATTATAAAATATTTTTATGTATATGTATATGTATTTTTATTATCAATTATTATTTTCATTATTTAACGTGATGTGCTATGAGGCGTGAATTATAAAAGAAATTTTCAAATTTTCTTTCTAAATCCAGAATATAATTATTCAATTTGAAAATAACATAATGCCCATATATAAAAAAATACTCTTTCCTTCAAAATAATAAAAAAAACTTTTTTTGAAATCTTGAAAATGTTTACATTTTTCAAACTAAAATTGTTTTTAATTTAAAAGTTTAGCAACATCTTCCTTATTTAAAGAAATTATAAAGAAAGATAATCTAGTAATTTAAATTTAAATTAAAATATTCTTAAATTAAAGTCAAAGTAAGTAACTAGAGAAAGAAAAGAGAAAAGAAAAATTAAAAGGGAGAGGGTCTCTTCATTCCTCATCATCGAAAAGTCTATCAAAACAGCGAACCCATTATCGGAGCCCTAGATTTCATCTGCATCGCTCTCTTCTTCTCTATTTCTCTCCTGAAAACATGGTCAGTTCTTCTCTCTTTTCCTCTCTCCTTTTCAAATCCGTTGGTTTGAAGTTTTTATTTTCGATCTGTGCAAATGAGAATTAATTCTTTGAACTTTAGACCGGTTTGATTTTTTGTTTTTGGGGGTGGTGAATTTATCTTGTGTACTCTTGCTTCATTTGATGCATACTACGTGTTTGTCTAACGATCGGAACTATTGCTGTTTCGTTTTGTTTTTGAGTTTACATAGTTTTTGGAGATGGTTTTAGTGGTTGTAGTGTTGACTTCGCGACAATCGTATTTTTAGGTTGTTACCATCTTGATTATCACTCATTCCGGGATTTTCTACGGTTGCGTGTTTACCTGCCGGATTACTGGACACAATTGAAACAGAAGGAAGAAAAAGAATTTACCTTACCGGACTGAAATGATTAAGGAGTTTAAGTTGTGGATTTGGTTTGGTGTTGAAAACTACTACATTTTCAACTTTAAACAGTGTCTAGTTTCACAACTTTCTGATTAATCATGATCTTGTGTAAAAGTTAGTTATTTTGCGAGAGGCTGATGAAAAATTTAGTATTTTGTAACATTCTGAATCATGGCCAGGCAGGATCTTTCGTAAATTGTTTGCTTTGAAGGAACTAAAAAAATTACTCAATTTGTACCTTGTGAATTCAAGGGCCTTGGGAAGATGCAAGGGCACAAAAAATATGACGTTGGATAACTTTTTATGGGTTATTTGAGGACAAGTGGACAGCGTTGTTCTTCTTTATAGATATCTATCTCTCTGTTCATAACCCTGTGAGAAATCCTTTTTCCTAGCAGTTTGCTTCAGAGTGGCTACTGGAGGAGCCTAAAGGGGGGACAGTTATCAATCTCAGATAAGATGGATATGGAATTATTTTTTTGAGTAGCGTACACAACTGTGTTATATAAACTACAAGATGTCTGTTAGCTTTTGATCACTTTTTGGATCTACTGGTAGAAACTGTATTTCATGTACTAACAAGTATTATTAAGCTTTATGCAGATGCTGTTACATTACATACATTTAGTTGTGTACTAGAGTGTTACTTTTTTCCTGGTTTATTAACTTGTTTAATGAGATGTTTGCCGTTGAAATGTAGGCTAACGCAGCATCAGGCATGGCTGTTCATGATGACTGTAAGCTGAAGTTCCTAGAATTGAAAGCAAAAAGAACTTATCGCTTCATAGTCTTTAAGATTGAAGAGAAGCAAAAGCAAGTTATTGTGGAAAAATTAGGTGAACCTACTCAGAGCTATGAAGATTTCACAGCTAGCCTACCCGCTGATGAGTGCCGATATGCTGTTTATGACTTTGACTTTGTCACTGAGGAGAACTGTCAGAAGAGTAGAATTTTCTTCATTGCTTGGTAACTAATTTTGTCACTTAATAAAACTTGGCCAAACTCTTCATTTCTTAATCCTTTGGTATTCTTGTCTTGATGATTCTGTTATTCCGTTGTTGAAGGTCGCCTGATACAGCAAGAGTGAGAAGTAAAATGATCTATGCTAGCTCCAAGGACCGATTTAAGAGAGAGCTAGATGGAATACAGGTAGAGTTGCAGGCAACAGATCCAACAGAAATGGGAATTGATGTCATCAAAAGCCGAGCTGGTTTACAGTGATGTTCTTCCATACCGACTGCATCACGAATGTTAAATGTTCATAGATTGTGGCAATGTAGAACTTAGTTAAGGTATTGGCATGTTGTTCATCCAAACCTTATTTTCCTTCTTCATGAAGAACTTCAACGAGTTTATACACTAGTTATTTGTGGGATTAATGGATGTCCTTTCGTTGTGATTAATTCAAGATATGATGTCTCAGGTGGGGGTAAGTTGTCTACCTCACTTTATTTTCACCTATGCAACCTTGAAGTCCTACTGAATTGTTAATGCCTCTCTTTTCCAATGCTGTGTATGCTTTGGAGTCGTTATTTATTTTCTCCTCATAGCTTTGTGGTGCATTTAAGAGAGACTGCTCCCTTTGTTGAGGGTGGGGACCTAGGGTTTTTTTTTGGGGTTTGGTTTTGTTTGTTGAATAGCCTGCGGCTATGGATTCATGTTTTCTTGAATATTCGAATTTTCCAAATGTAAATTTTATACCCGAGTTTTGGACACATGATTACATATTTGTTTGTGGTACACAATGTGTTTTATGCAGATAAAAAATGAATTTACACTTCTCTTTTAATGATTTTTTAATAATTTTTATAAATATATTTTATAAATTAAATTTAACCTTGGGGTATTTAATCTTTTTTAAGAACACAGTTTCAGTTAAAACATTTGAAAAGGTTTAGAATTATTATGTTCAATTTGTCGAATTCAATTGACAAAATATACTTAAAGGATACTTTTAAAATATTGCCTAAATTTACGCACAAGCTTCCCGCCGATACTCTATGCGGGGTAAATAAATATGCATGGGCGCTTTCAATCTCACAAAGCGAGGCTTCCCATCTTCCCCTAGACATGTCTGTTAGACATGCAAACTTGGAACTGGAGAGGCACTTTCATTCCATATCAAGACCAGGTAGCCAGATTTCGTCTTCTTTGTCCTCTTCCAAGCCAAGATATTGGCCGAACAGCGATCTTCTTGGTCTACTCCAATCCTGCAAGGACCCCAAGACACTCTTGCAAATCCATGCTCAGTTGATCGTGACGAGTCTCGGTTTCAACAATTCCACGAGAACCCATCTCATAAACCTCTATTCTTCCTTCAAAAAAAGGGATTATTCTCGCCTGGTATTCGACTCAACTCCAAACCCGCCTACTATTATATGGAATTCGATGATCAGAGCCTACACGAGAACAAACCAACACCAAGAAGCACTCCAACTGTACCGTTTGATGCAAGGACATTTAATCCAACCCGACAAGTATACTTTTACTTTTGCACTCAAAGCCTGCACTGGAATTTCAGATTTAGAAGAGGGTCGTCTTATTCATCGGGAGATAGTTAATCGAAAGCTAGAAGATGATGTGTTCATTGGAACTGGACTTGTCGATATGTACTGTAAACTGAATGATTTCGAACAAGCAAGACAGTTGTTTGATAAAATGCCTACAAAAGACGTCGTCGCTTGGAATGCAATGATTTCAGGACAAGCTCAGAGTGCGGAACCCGAGCAGGCGATAAAGTTTTTCAAAAATATGCAGGGTGTTGGGGTGAAGCCTAATGCCATAAGCTTGCTGAATTCTTTTCCAGCAGTTTGTAGGTTGACGGATTTGAAAACATGTATGACCATGCATGGGTATATTTGGAGGAGGGATTTTCCAGTGGCAGTTTTGAATGGCTTGATTGATATGTATGCAAAGTGTGGATATTCATACATGGCCCGCATGGTATTTGATCAGATGAAGAGCACCGATGATGTTACTTGGGGAACAATGATGTCAGGTTATGCATATAATGGGGATTTTAATGAGGTTTTGAAGTTGTTCAATTGCATGAAGAGTAATCAACTGAAGATGAATAAGGTGTCAGCTGTAAGTGCCTTATTAGCGGCCTCAGAAATGAACGATTTAGATAAGGGATTGGAGATTCATGATTTTGTTGTAAAACAAAGCATCGATTTGGATGTTATGGTTGCTACTTCTTTGTTGACGATGTATGCAAAGTATGGAGAATTAGAAAAGGTTTATGAATTGTTTAGCAGGATGCAGGGAAGAGATTTGGTTGCTTGGTCTGCAGTTATATCTGCTTTTGCACAATCTGGTTATTCTGTAGAGTCCCTTTCTTTCTTTCGACAAATGGTGAATGAGAATGTGAAACCTACTCTGGTAACTTTAGTAAGCATTCTTCCATCTTGTGCTGAATTATCATTCATAAAGCTAGGCAAGAGCTTGCATGGCTGTGCTATTAAAGGTGGTATTGATACAGATATTTCTTTGGGAACAGCCCTGGTTTCAATGTATGCTAAATGTGGCATGTTTGTGACAGCATTGGTGATATTTACTAGAATGCCCCTGAAGGAGGTTGTAACATGGAATGCTCTGATAAATGGTTATGTACAGATTGGTGATTCTTATCATGTAATAAAGATGTTTTCTGAGTTAAGGTTATCTGGGTTGCACCCAGATCCTGGGACAGCTGCTGGTGTACTTCCAGCTTGTGCTCTATTAGGTGATATAAACCTGGGAAGTCAGGTCCATGCACAAGTTATTAAGTTCGGTTTAGACTTGGACAGTCATGTGAAGAATTCTTTGATTGATATGTATGCCAAATGTGGAAGCATCTCATCAGCTAAATTCTTGTTTAACCAAATTGAGTTCAGTGCTAGAGATGAGGTCTCATGGAATGTTATAATTGCAGGTTACATGCAGAATGGACATGCTAAGAATGCCTTTTCTTCATTTAACCTCATGAAGTCAGAGGGATTCCTACCTAATTTGGTCACCATTGTAAGCATCCTTCCGGCAGCATCATATTTGGCTGCACTTAGAGAAGGCATGGCTATTCATGCATATGTAACTCGAATAGGATTTCTGTTGCATACACTTGTTGGGAATGCTCTCATTGACATGTATGCCAAATGTGGTCGTCTTGATTATTCTGAACAATCATTCACTGAAATGAAATATAAAGATGTGGTGTCATGGAATGCCATGCTTGCTGCATATTCAGTCCATGGGCTTGGTCATCGTGCGCTTGGAATTTTCTCTCTTATGCAAGAGAGTGATGTCAAGATTGATTCTATTTCTTTCATCAGCATCTTGTCTGCTTGCAGGCATGCAGGATTGATTGAAGAAGGTAGAAAAGTATTTCATTCCATGGTAAATTACAATGTTGAACCAAATTTAAAACATTATGCTTGCATGGTGGACCTTTTAGGACGTGCTGGTTTGTTTGATGAAATTTTGGATTTGTTGAAAGAAATGCCCATGCAACCAGATGCTGGAGTGTGGGGAGCACTGTTGGATGCATGTAAAATGCATTCTAATGTAAAATTAGGTGAAGTAGCACTAAAGCAACTCACTGTCCTTGAGCAAGAGAATCGTGCACACTATGTGGTGTTATCAAACATATATTCTCAATCGGGTAGATGGGATGATGCAAAAGATACAAGATCAAAGATGAATGAGATGGGACTTGGAAAGATTCCAGGATGTAGTTGGGTTGAAGTAAAGAAGAATAGTATATGTGTATTGTAAGGTACTCATGCTTCTGAATGAGAAGAACGATTTGCTAAGGAATTGATTGGTTGTGATATGAGAGAATTGATTGCAACACGCACACAAAATGTGGAACACAAGAATTCCAGACTCTTTCAAGGATTTCTTCTATTTGTGATGGTCCACTTTTAAGTGAGAACATGATAGCAAGCCATGGTTCTTTTCGGCGGCACTCCCATGTTTTTGACATGCAAATTTGGTAACTGTGATGAGGTTGGTTGAAGAACACACAGTAAGAAAGGTGGTAACTAGGAAGGATGATGTATGAATTTCAGAGCCTTGAAGAAATATTCATCAACCTGAATGCCTGTACTGTTTTATTCATAGTGCTATAGTCCAGCTTGCATAATGAATACATGAACACTGTGATATGGAAGAGTTTTATGAGTTCTGATCTCAAACATGAACCCTGTACAGCTGCTGAGCAGCTAGGCCCTTTTCTGCTTCTTCATTGTTAACGAGCTATACTCACTGACAAGCAGCAGTGAGCTGGCCACAGGTAAACGAGAGTCTACTTTCTACTAATTTCTTATAGAAGCATTTGAATTTTGAACTGGGATTCGTCCAGCTTCAGATGAGCGCACACAATTCTATGCAAGCTACTGGTTTCGTAACTAAGAAGGAATCATTGTCTTTTGTTCCTGTAAGTACTTTTACTTAAACCATATTTCTTGTGCAACTTGTTTAAGGTCACTTCCCAAGATTGAAGCAATATTTTACCTTTTTAATTCTCTTCTGGGCCTAAAGTCAGATATGTCTGCTTACAATGTCGCACACATAATAAAACATCAATGCACAAAACCTAGGCATCATGCACAAAACATATAAATAGATATCCTTTATATGCTGATATTAGGAAAACTAAAATTCAGAAAAGTTTTTCAAAAAAAATCAGGGAATATTCGTTCTAAATGCATTCTTGTATTGACAACCTCAGGTACTATACTCTTCACCTCATCAGGAGATATGTCTTCAAAGTAAGCATGATTATAGCCATTACTCCATCTCACCAGCCAGGAATTATGCGGTTTTGAGCTTTCATTGCAATCTATTGTTCTTGCTGTCTTGTTGACCGGGTTCAGCCATAGTCTCCAGTTGAACATAAGAGTATTGTTTGTTTCTTGGTTGACAATTGTTTGCTCAAGAGAGCAAAGGGGCTATGGTGTTGTGGAGCCAGCAACAACAAAGTTCATGATTGAAATCTGCTTCAGAATCCTTGTACTCATTGAGAAGCAGTAGCCCAGCTGGAGAGAGACAAAATCTTCTTGTGGCCATTATTGGAGTGAATGGAGCCAAAAAGATACATAATCATGGACTGTAGATGTTCAATCTTTGTTCATGGATGGTGGATTAGACTTTTTATTTTTATTTTCTTTCTTCTGCTGCTGGATTAGATTCCAAAGGTGATTTGTAATCTTAGGATCCACATGTTGGTTTAGATATGATAGGATTTGTTCTTAAAAATGAGTTTTCATGTGCAGTGGAAGTGTTCCAAACTTCCATGTATGTAAATTACCTACATTTGGTCTTTCTAATTTTAAATACAAAACTTGTAATGTTGGGTCGGGAATCTACTATGCATAATGGTTTTTGAACTGAAGTTGTAAAATTATATTTTGTTAAATATGAACATCAAGGGTCCTTAGCTCAGTGGTAGAGCATTTGACTGCAGATCAAGAGGTCACCGGTTCGAACCCGGTAGGGCCCTTTTTCAAAATTTATTTTTTAAATTTTTACCTAGTATATTTTTCCTCATGCCTTATTCATTTTTCCTTCTTCTCAATATTTATTTTTGATCAAAATTTATTTTTTTAATTTTTACCTAATATATTTTTCCTTATTCCTTTTTCATTTTTCCTTCTTCTCAATATTTATTTTTGATTTTTAACTAACTTACTTGTTCATTTTTCTCTGTATTTATTTATTTTTTCCTCTCTTGTTTATTCTTTCACTTGAGCTTTCATGATTGTCTATTTTACTCTGTATATTTAGTGAATTATCTAAGTTTAAATACATTTTTATCTATTTAGAAAAGAATGTCAATTAAGGATTTTTCATTAGAATTATTAAGGAAATCATATCATTATCCATTTGAGATAAATTTGTTCCTCTTTACGCATCCCGAAATCCTCTTTCTTCCTTTGTTTCTTCTTTCTTCCTTTATTTCCTCTTTCCTTCTCTCTTATCTCCTTTATTTGATTGATTAGTTTAAAAATTAAAATGTATAATGTAATTAATTGCATTGAAAAATGTCAAAAACTAATTTGACAAAGAAAGGATAAAATAAATAATTCAATCATACTTTTTATCTTGAATTATGTAAATAACAATTATTTTAAAATATAACTCTCTTTCTTAAACAAGATTCTTTTTTAAACGGAGGAAATATCTTACAAGAATTTGATGAGCTTGAAGACACTTGGTCTTCTATATATTTACCATCTCCACTAGAAAATTGGCACCCTAATACATGATAACAAAAGAACATACTCAAAATTTTGTTACAAATTCTTAGGTGGTGATGTACAAAGTATAGAAACCCCACACCACATACCATCATTTAAAAAGAAAAAAACAAAAAGGGAAAAACCCAGCCTTAAAGTGTGTTGTATTAGTACTAACATTAAAAAACAGCAAAACCTAAATAAGAATCTCTGTCATCAAACTAACACTTTTAGCCTCCAAAATGCAGCCCCAGAATTTTGCAGTTCATTCCTCATTTTTTTGATATAATGTTCGAGGGAATAGATACGTTCATCCATGCTATCAGTAGCGATGGTATCTTCAGCTAATTTCACTGCTGCAAGTTGAGATAGCTGAAAGTTCTTGCAGGCTCGCTGCAACCTCCTAGCATAATCTTCTTTTCCCAGCATCACAAGGGAGATTAACAGAGATCTAATCTCACGTTTTGCTCCGTCAAGCAGAGACATTCCTTTCAGATGCTCAACCAAAGCCATCTCCTCACCAGGGCTGCAGGGGCATTAGTCACTGATGCCGTAAGAAACTGACTAATTCAAATCTCAGATCCCAAGGAAGGAAATGTTACAAAAAAAATATACCTGCCAGCACGAATTTTTCCTTTATTCCGGTGACGTCGTGTGTCTCTTCCCTTGGTGGTAGTTGAGCTGGTGGAAGCAGTAGATCCTTTTCTAGTCCTGCTCATGAAAGATGCTATCAGACTATAGTGTATATTCAGGAAAATCTAATTTTCTAAAAGAAATTCCATTATCAACATTATCCAAGACAAAACTTTTAACTACTTTGCCTATAAATCATGTCATTTCATATTAATTCTAATCTTTAGGGACATTATCTTGTTTATAAGTGTAGTAGTAGAACTATAATAACAGGCAGCTTCATATACACAACATTACACTACCACTGCCAAGAGCTGAATCTAGAAAAGCACATCAGAAATGTCCACTGAAAGATCCAGGTTAGCAGATAGCAGCTTGTGAAGCAACAGAACAATGTAAGATTTCATGTGGCAAAAACAATCAAATCATCGATGGACAGACTTAATCCACAAAGAAGTGGCATAATTTTGAGCAAGTGGTTGGTAAGTGAGGTCATACAACAAAGCACATATTAATGTATCAGGTACTGGAATCAAGAGAGGGAAGAAATAGTCCACCGCTCACCACAAAAAGGGCATGTAGAAGCCATGAACGAGTCAAAACACAAGATTGTGTCTGACCAAATTTGACAGCAATCAAGAATGTCATAAGCAAAGCTTTAAGACATGAGAAACATAGACTGAGTTTGAGTGCAATTATAGACATTTGATCTATGAAGTGTACTGGCATCAATAACCGCATACCAACATAACAAAAAAACTAGGAAGTTTGAGATATACCCGGTAGTATATGCACTCATTCCACTGAAATTACTGCTAGCTTCCGAAGCAGTTTCATCATCAAGTTCTGATTGTTCTTCTGATTGAAGCTTTGCAGCAAGAACCAATCTTTGCTGTCTAATGGCTAGGTACCGAGCAATGTATTTGCCAACTTTCTCCAAACCCTCCTCATATTCACTAATTAGTGTGTTAGCACACTCAAGAGATGCACTTTTCACTTCAATGACATAATCCTCCTGGTGAAGGAATGCAATCCTCAAAGCCTCCTCCCAGTCCCTTGCGCTCACCAATAAATCAATCCCTGCCTTAACATCACCACAATACTCCAAGGCAATTTTAGCAGCATCTCCAGGTCTACCAAGTGCCTGGAGTTCCTCGCACAGTTCATGTGCCAACTGCAAGATTTCATCCTTTCCAAGTTTGATCAGACCAGCAACTCTCAGAACCCCACTCCAGTTTCCACAAGCTCGATAAGCTTTCAGAGCTTTGTCCAGACAGGAACAACATAAGTAAGTTGTAGCAGCATCCTCGAAGCATTTTGATGAACTAAGATGATCTCCCCATGCCTCAAGAACTTGACTCCGTTTAGCAGGATCAGTTATCAGTTGCAATCCCAAAGGAAAAAGTTGAGGATTATTCCTAATGAGGTTCATGCAATCTTCATAATAACCATCTCCTGCTAAAACAATGTGTCGCAAAGCCTTCTCGTACCTTTGCAATTTAAGGTCAATATTATATTGCATGAAAAGAGCTGGCAATTGTTCCAGATCTTGGAGAAATGGAAGAAACTCCTTTGGATCTTTCTGTGAATTCAATGCTACCATAGCAGCAAGTTTCAAATCATAGAGTCCTAAAGCAGCTTCAAAAACAGCTTCTGGATCGGATAACCACAAAAGATGCTTCAAAGATTCCTCAGCAGAAGGGTACTGGGATCGCCTTGAATCATCAGAACCTACTAATTCCATTTCTCGGGTAACTTTTATCCGTGCCAAAGCTTCTTCAAGAGCTGGTGGGTCACTTCGAGCTAATGTTGTCAAAATACAAAGCTCTCTTGCAGGAGTCTCCACCATCTGCTCCTCAAGAGCCTTTCTTATGCCAAGTAAAACTGCAGAGATCTTGTTATTGCCCTCATAATTCTTGTAGTCACTAGACTCAATAGCACTCAACTCTTTTGGACAAGGTAGGGACACGTAGTCTTTGTACAATGTCTGCATGATGTTCTCATTTTTCATGGAACAGATGAACTCAGTGATGTAGCTGAGATTGTTCACCTGTTTCACAAACTCTGCAGCTGACTGAAGAAACATTTGCCAACCACAATGATCAACAATGACATTAAAATCTATCCTATGCCGTCGTACCATAAGTAAGGTATCACGGAAGCGCCTCTGAGCCAGTGCATTAAGAATTGAGGCAAGGACCAATTTCCTAGGATAGATGCACTCCAGGTTTCCACGAGCTGTTTGTATTATGATGGCAGATTCATCCCCATGCAGAACACCAACAATTGTAGCACCCCTTTCCCACATATTTATGTAATTTCTTCCTTCTTCTCCACCTCTTTTCTTGAAAACAGGTAAGAAGTGCTCATATTTAGCATCTAGAAGATCATTTTGAACCTCATTAATATCAAGAATGAATACCAAATCTTGTTTAGTTGCAAGAATCAAATGCGTGGTCATCTGGTCTGTGGCATTGGAGTACAATGAAAAGCTGCTGCAATTGTTGCATAATATCCTACCACCAACCTGAAGCCTACCACTGTAATCAAGTCCGAAAAGTAAAGCCTTCTGGAGGCCAACTCGTTCAGCTGGAGCAAGGGCCATCCAATTACAAGATGAAGAGAAGCTCATATCATCAACTTTCTGAAGTGGACGTGCTCTGCCGTCCCCTAAATTCAGTGAATATTCTAATACTTTTCCACTGTAAAACTGTATATATGCTGAACATCTATCGAGGGGGCCAGAGATCATACCAATCACCAAATCTTCAACAGAGATATTACTAGAGATATTGCCATGCCAGCCTGAGCATGTTAATGAAGTAGGAATATGATCTTCAGAACACAAGAGCTGAATTTCTTGCAGGTAACACCCTGGAAGTCCATCCTTGCGGTAAGCAATTCCAAGGAGCACATGTGAATCAACCCATGCAAGGTGCACAAAAGTTCCAAGCTTCATGTCAGAAGAGACAGTTTCAACAATAAACTCTTTGCCTTCCAGTTCGTCCCACATATTAAGTGCAGGAAGCTCTACTATGCACAACTTTCCATCTGAGAGTGTTGCAGCCATGCTATTCTTAGATGTTTTGGTCCACAAAGCTATGCATTGAATAGCGGTTGGAAAACTGAGGCTGAACAAATACATAGGTGGTGGGATCAGTGACAGAGAAAGTGGAGTTATCAGTATTCTGGATCCATCAATCACAAGGGCTGTTGAGTTATTTGTGACAGCAGTAATCCATATGAAGTTGTGTACTGTGATCTCACCTCCTAGAGTCCAACAAATCAATTGCATCGGTTTAGTAGAATCCCATATGAATTTAATTTGATCCTGTTTTAAGTATCTGATCTCCTGCTTTAAGTACCAGTGATTGTTACTGAAGAACCAAATCTTTAAGGAGTCATGAAGACCACATCTAACAACAGTTCCAAGAAGCTCGGAGTTACAATTCCACTTCACAGAGTCCACTGTCACATCAATTTCTTCACTAACACTATAAGAGCTTCTTTCTAATCCATTTTTCTCAAAGAAGACAATAGAAGGACACTTGTTCTCTTCCTTCCTATCGTAAACAGCAGCAATCTTTGCTCCACTAGGCATCCAATCTAAAACTGCTCCCATAAAAGCTTTAGCTTCTGAAACAGAATGAAGTTCACCAGAATCTCGTTCCCAAACTTTAAGCTTCTTATGCATGGAAGGAGAGTCCTGCACCTTGCTCAATGCTGCGAAGAATTTCCCATCACCACGCCAGGAAATACTACTCTCGCATGAATAGTTGGAGGAAACAGTTGATTCATCTGAAACAAGAAGTGAATTATAGCAAATATTAAAATCAACAGGATCATAAGTTGAGGCCCCTAATTCATTTTCCAACTAGACATTTCCAGGTAGTGCAAACTAACTGATAAAAAGATAAAACAACATATATCGAGTAAAGGAATATGGAAAGAGGTCCTTACGTACGTCAACATCTTCAGGAAGATCATCGAGTGCCATCTCATATAACAAATCCCAATCATGAGTCATCACTAGTATTTGACCAAAACCAGTTATTATGCCAAGCAAATCCCCATCTGGACTAGGTGAAATGCACTTTACACCACCCTCCACTCGACCAACCACTTCAGTTGCATTATCTTCCACAATATATAGTAAGAGAAGCCCGTAAGAAGTTCCAATTACTAATGCTTCCTTCTCCATGAGATAGTCCAATGAAGTAATATAGTCCCCTGGTTCCAAGTCAATGGACTCAACTGCAGCAGATAAAGAGGTTGAACGCCATGTTGCTTCATCCTGGCACAAGTGCAAAAAATCCATCAGCAACATCCACAAACAAAGCCCATTTTCTATAACCCATGTACAGGAACAAATGTACTAATCATCTACAAATAATACTTACAACAGCATATCTCCAAATATTTAAGTCAAAAATTAAAAACAAATATGAAATACATTCCGGTGCTTTCAAAAGAACTTTCTTGATTTAAAGTTCAAGAATTTCTAAAAATGTTGCTCAAAATTTCAGTGTCATTCTATTTATTTATTTATTTTTAAAAAGGAACTTACTTGTGGAGAAGGAAGCTGCGTGGTGTAAATGCAGTTGGCAGAGGTAGCGAAAATGAGACGGTTCCGCTCCATGTCGAATGCAGAGAATTGAATAACTTCATCCTCCGATTGCAAGTGAAGCTTCCACCGCAGCTCCCACGACACCTTTAGATTTTTCATCTTCCAGATTACAGAAAAACACAGCCGAAGGAGAAGAAAAGAACCATTCAGTTAATTTAGATTACAAAATTAGAAGCAAGAGAATGAACCCTAGACTAAGATTTTGGAGGGTTTTAAATTTATAGCGCAACCATAGAATACGATGGGCCTAACCTGGAGCCGGGGTGTTCCGGTTCCATTTGGTTCATTTGTCGTTAAAGTTTGCAAACTACCCGTTACAACCAGTTATAAAAATTTCTTAACCGTCCATTACGAATTTTAATAGGTAACCGAATCAAATTAAATTATTTATAATTGTTTTATGGATGATTTGGTTCTATTAATAACTGATTTTTTTTTTCTATTTTCATTATTTTATTAAAGTGTATTTATAATTTTTACATCTTATATATTATTAAATAATATTGTATGTTGATTAAAGTAATTTGAATATGTTAATAATCGATTAAAATTTCATTTTCTATTAAAATGATTTTATATCTAATATAAATATATAATGTATATTATAATTTTTATATTATTATATTTAATCAATTTGATTCGATTATAATCAATTAAATTTTTTTTTTAATCTATGAACCAAACCGTCTAAAATATCTATTTTTAAAATCGATTATAACATATTAATGATCAATTTTGATAACTTTTAAATCGATTTGGTTGGATTTTATTAACTTCAATCAGTTCTATTTGAACACACCTATCAGGAGTGCGCAGGACTGTAGGGACAACAATGCACTTTTTATCTATTTTCTTTTTTATTTGGATTTGATCAATTCAAATTTTATTATATAAATGAAAATAATTTTTTTTTTAAAAAAAAGTAAAGTTTTATCCTTTGAACTAAAATAAATGTTCTTTCAAGTAAAATTTTAAGGTTATTAAAAATTATTACATATACTTATAAAGCTTTCAGTGAGTTTGATATATATTTTTTTAATTTTCCCTGAAGCTTTACTCTCTCTAATGTCATCAATTAGGTTTTAAAATTACGCGTCTCTTCAATTAAATAGAATTTTTTTAAAAAAATCAATCTATTTTTTTAAAATTTTGGTCCAGTCAAAAAATATCCTTTTATTTTAGACGAGGATATTAATTAATAAATTAAAAAACAAATCGAGTATAATGCTAATGCTAATGATAATAATAAATTAATAAATTATTTTACGTTTGATACTAATGCTAAAAGGAAGTCCCAATAACTATATTTGCCAAGTTATTTGCTCCATTAGGAAGAACAATAATCCTCTTCTTACAGAAAAAAGGTATACCATTGCTTGGCTATTTTTCTTTTTTATCATCTTAAACAACAAATACTACTCTACATAATATAAACTAAGTTTGAGCTTGAGATCTTCAACATGAACTAATTAAATCAAGAACAATATTGACTGGAGGCATCCTCATTGATGAGTTTCTGAGTTAATGAAACTGGAACCAAGCATAGCCCTTTATTTCGTAGATCGAACTCTTTCTCTCCTGTATTCTGTTTGAACAAAATCAGATCACCATCAGTACATCAGAAAAAAGAAGATATGGAGTTTCCCAAAAGCATTATTTAAAAGGAAAAGTTATGCCCTTTTTTCTTTACATTTACCTTCTCTTGAGAATTGGATATATTGTCTGGTGAAGAACTCGGGTTATGGAACATGTTCTGCAGGCAAATTAAAAGATAAGAGAAATCTTAAGTAACTTGAGAAATGGATTATTTCATTTGGGCAGTAGTCTATGAAGAGGGATGAGGTTCAAACCTCTATCTGATCTTGAAGGACTTTGATGGATATGGATGCTTCATAAAGTACAGAAGCTGTATCAGTCTGCATTGTTGGATCAAGTTAAGCCTTATTAGAGACGAAAGTACTGAAACTCTTTATGTGGGACAACTTTAATGGATTATGTAATTGAAGAAAGATTATTTTCCCTTGGCAGTTTTACCTTGCCATAAGGTGAGACTAGTTTCTGGAGAGCTGTGATTCTGTCTGCCAATTTCTGGCTCCTTCTCACAGGAACCTGTTGTATAAATGGCACAGAAATTTTTAGTAAAAATTTTTCAGAATTCTTGTCTGATAACTGTAAATGAATCAACATTCTAGTTCATCGGATGGTTTATGTGGGTTTTTTTATACTTACTCTTTCCCTGGGAGTTCCTTTGATCTCGTTGTGGATTTGGTAGTCTTGGAACTGTTCTTGACAGCACTCAGCAGCCCTCTTCTTGTTTGATACCCATTCATTTTCAGATGGGTTTTCTTGACGGATTCTTTTCTGTGTGACATTAGAATCCTCTATTGGGCTTTTCCTTGTGCTGCAAATACCCTGCGAATAAGTTCTTCAATGAGAGAAATGAGAAAACGATGTGCATTGTGATCAAATAAAACTTTTGCATACATTATTCTCTGAAAAGATCCAAGAAATATATGGGACAAGAACGACCTTATATTAAGAGATTGAGGTAGTAAATAGTAATAAGGTATAGAAAATCATACATTTTCCTTGCGCTGTTGTGGAACCAGCTTCTGCATATGGGACAGCTGCAGCATCTGCTGCTTAGTAGTAATGTCGTAATCATTGGCCATAGATGGAGACTGCATACTCAGATAACTTGCTGTAGAAGAAGGGCATTCAAGACTTTTAATGGTCATTGGATTTGGCAGCCCTGAAAAGTTGAAATGATTTAGCCAGAGTTAGGTATAGGAAAGAAAAATAGCATAAAATTTGGCTGGATTAGGAAGAAATTAAATGTGCTTTTTTTAATAAGACTAATTAATGATCAATGAAAAAGAAATTGAAGATTCAATGAACCTGATGGATAGTTGTTGAAACAGGGTTCATAGCCAAATGCTAGTACTGCTTCGTCAAGCTTGTGGTCTTGTTGGGCATATACTAGACTTGAATCCATATAATAGCTACTCTCATATGCATTTCTAAGTTGAGAAACACACAAGATCATTGTTAATTCTCCCTCAGTAAAGCTACAAAAGTTCGAAGATAAAGATAACATTTTACTCTGAGATTTCAATTTCAGACATACAATATTTTGTTGTCTATCTGCGTTGGCATGTCTGAAAAGAAATCATTGTATCCTGAAAGTTTCAGAAAGAAGGAAAAAGAAATGTTATTTTCACAAGTTTTAATCTGATTAACCGGAAAGTCTTGTGTTCTTACCATAGCTATAAAGCTGATGAGAAGAAACCTCTGGTAAAATGTCGTTCATCATTCCGGACAAAACCGAATATTTTCTGAACTAGTTTTGAAAAACTGCTGATGGAGGGGTTGCCCTTGAGAGAATGATCTAAAAATTTGGAAAACAGATTCTTGAAGGAACTTTGAAATGGTTTTTCAGGGTTATATATGAGCAGAATTCTGAAATACTTGCTTATTATAAAATGAGTTCAAGAGGGGCCTGAGCCTGACTTTAACAAATGCACGGCAGGAAAAAAAGATGACCATTGGAGTAGAGAAAATGGAAAAATAGGTCGGCTCTAAAAATAGTGAGGTGTCTGTCTTATCTCATTTGCACTGTTCAGTATTTGACTTGTAAAAAAAATAAGGTGATGAGATGAGAATCCGACCATATTCAACCTCGACAAAAACAGGTAGGTTCCATGACAAATATGGATTTGATCGATCAAAAACTCTACTCAAACTTATTGACAAGAACAGAAAAGACATACCCATTAGGAAAGAGAACTATGAGCTCTTAGGATTTCAATGAGGCTGATCAGTCCAGTCTTGATTAAGTACACGGATAATAAGGTTGAAGAAACAGAGAGGGTTGAGTTTATTTTCAGAGATCAATGCAAGATTGATTCATGTTCTTGGTTATTACAAAGAAGATTCAGTAAATTAATCAAGGGACAGATCTTCTTGATTGACTCTTTACCATTTCACAGGTGCAAATGTTTGATGAAGAATACTATACTCAAGAAACTGAATCCACATTTGTTCATATGCTTTTGCAGAATTAATTTGGTTTTACTTTCAGGTTAATAGGAAAACATCAGGAGATGATAAGGTCAATTGATCCGAACAGCCCGCAAACTTGAGATGGAGAATAGAGAGCTGACATGAGATATATAGAAATCTGAAGCAAGAATGATAAGGTAGTATAGAAATGATTGTTTGGGATTTAAGTTTCTTTCCTTTTTTTGTCTTGATTGATCTGGATTTTGTTGCTTGTCTCCCTGTGCCCCTTTTGACCTCTTCAACTGCAGGTTGGCTTAGTAAATTAAAGCTGTGCATGTATTGGGCACCAAATTACAGTAATTACAAGAAATTCAATCATGTACTTCTATTTAAACAGGGCAAGTCGATCGATGCAGCCCATAAATATTAAACTCTCTGATGGCAGATTTTTGATTCAGTAAACATATATCATCTCCAACAATTGTATGGGTTTCTCATTTGTCTAATACTTCAGACAAGAATCTAAGACTGCAGTCTGTTTTAAGCCCACTAATTTAATCAAGTCAACCGAACAAGTCCAGTGAACTGTTCTTGAATGTAGATTATTAGAGAGATTGATCCTTCCCTACCCCTTTGCTGCTGCTATTATTTTTCCACAGAAAGGGTTTTCCGAGTTTTCTCTTATATCACCATTGTCATTATTACCTCTAATTGATCTGACATATGCAGGAGTACTCATTTGTCTGATAGAATCTGATTACTGTACCGGTGATATTTTAAGGAATTGACTTTAGTATGATTCCATTTAAGGCAACAAGTTTCCTTTTGTCTCTGCAGTAAGTGATGAATTCACATAAAATCTTCCCGATCTTTCCACAAATGTAAAAATATCAGAAATCCCCATAACCCCAACATGTGTAAAAACATAAGCACAATGAAAGCTACAATATTAACTAATCTTTATTGTTAAAAACCGTTGTTTATTTATTTTACTTAATTTTTCTTGTGAGGCAAACAAGTACCTGCCAGAACCCACAAAACGACACGTGGAAGAATATTATAGTTTTCAAATCCCTTCCCCATATTTCCAACCTCATCATCGCGATTAAGAGATGTTTTGAAGCATGGCGATTAAGAAACAAAGACAACAGCATGCAACAATGTTTTGAAGAACTGCTGTGCATTACGGCAAAAACATCCATTGCAGATGGCAACAAATTTTCACTTTTTGTAGATTGATCAGGACATTATTAGACATGGCATCACGAATCCAAATATGTATAATTAGTAATTTAATACGATGTTTTGAATTGAGGATTAGGATCGCTAATGGTCAGAGGTTTGTACTCTGGGTCTTGTAATTTTCTTGATTTTGCAGATCAATAATATTCCCATCGCAGTTATCATATCGACTCCGGTTCAACGGCAGGAATGGACAGAACACTTTTAAAAATCATGTCCAAAAGATTTTAATCTTAAATATGTTATCTAATAATTTAGTCAAATCTTAAAAAAAAAAACCAAATTTGTTGTGAATATTTGGTTTTTCTTCATGCAGGCCATTGTTGGATTCCATGTCGTGAGAATCCTAATAGCTGTCATTTTGTTCTGTTGGACTCCTTGGAAGATAAGGATGTTATCATCTTTATCCCAGAGTTTCTAGAATGTTTCTGTGTAGGGTTGGATTTTCAGATTCCATGCCGAACAGATTCAAACAAATACCTACTTTATATGGTTTGGTTGGTTTCAATTAATTTTTATTTGCAAACTTCAACAATTATTAAACAAATTCTGAAGCTGAAAAGGACATAGAATCCATCTAATTTAGGATGAAAGAAAGGAAAAAAAAAAAAAAAAGCAAGCAAATCATGATGAGACTGGGTAACTATAATAATTAAAATTTCTATTAATTTAGGTTTATATTATTGATTTATTTTTCTATGGGTATATTATTATTTTTCTTTAAAATTCAATTTATGAAATAATATATTAAATAATAGAAAATTTCAGATACAATTAAAATAGAAAAAAAACGGGAAAATATCGGAGTGGCTTCAATACTTTTTCCAGGTGACAAAAAAAAAAAAAAAAAATCTTTTTCCTTAAATTCAATAACTTTTTACAAATTTTTGGGCTGTTGGTTTTGTTTTTGCTTTTTTGGGCTATTGGGGTCTGGTACAATGATATTCTAGTCCAAATGATGGTGTTTTCTTGGATAGTTGGGCCTAAAGGTTCCTATCCATTACAAAAAAATTTGGGCCATTCAGAAATATAACTACAGATTCACTGTAAATGGGCTCAGCTTTAGGGAAAAAATCCTAGCTCGGGCTTTAATCCATCCTGCTAACTTTAGTGGCCCATATTTGGGATCCAACCGAACGACCTCAAAAGGCCCTACTGAGGATCTATATATAATGCTAACTAGGGCTCTCTTTTCCCTTCCCGACCAAAACCCTAACTCACTTGTCGGAGGCGCTACGGAAATCTCAGCCCTCTGGTAAGCAAATGATTTCTGCGCTTCTTTTTTTCCAGTCTTCTTGATTCAAGATTCCTAGGATTGAATCTGGCTCGTATGTTTCCATCTTTGTCAGATAGAATTCCTCCATTTACAGATTTTCATGTTCTTATATCTGATTAACACATCTCTATAAATTTTACTGGACTTCTTTAGATTGTTTGTGGATTTTCATGCTCTCTTTTTTACCGTTTAACAATGTGTGGATCCAATGTTCATTATGTTTCTGAAAGAATCGCTGTTAAAGTTGTTTCTATTGATAGTTGTTAAGTGTTTTAGAAGCATTTCAGCCGTAGAGAGGGGTTCAAATTGATAAAAATCTTAGTCTATACTGTGCCCAACTCAGATGTTATGTTCATTCGTTTCATTTACATGCTTAAGATTCCATCTGTAAGCAAACTTTTTTGTTTTTTACTTGATAATAATTAATTAATTAATTGTATTTATACTTCAAAATGATCTCAAATATTTTCCTTTTACTCTTATTTATAGATGAATAAGATTTGAATTTCTGTATATATTTTAAAATTTATGCTACATGTCAAGATTATTGAAGGATTTGTGGAAATCTTATTTTCTTGCAATTTAGTTACTTATTGCCTAAGCCTTGCATTAATCCGTTAAGCCAATTCTTGCAGAGTGTTTGTCAAAATGGTGAGAGTTAGTGTGTTGAATGATGCTCTAAAGAGCATGTACAATGCTGAAAAGCGTGGAAAGCGTCAGGTCATGATTAGACCCTCATCCAAAGTGATTATCAAGTTTCTTTTGGTGATGCAGAAGCATGGTATGTGATCTTCTGTTTTTCGTTCTCTTTAATTGATGTTTCTCTTTTGTAACGTTTGACATAATTATTAATAACTTTTGCAGGTTACATTGGTGAGTTTGAGTATGTTGATGATCATAGGTCTGGTAAAATTGTTGTTGAGCTGAATGGCAGGCTAAATAAGTGTGGAGTTATTAGTCCTCGGTTTGATGTTGGTGTCAAGGAAATTGAAGGATGGACTGCCAGGTTGCTTCCTTCAAGACAGGTAAAATCATTGTTAATTTATAGTACCTGGCGACTGCCTAGCTCCTGTTTTAAAAACCAGCAGATTTAGATATATTACTTTTCTGGCATGTCCATCCATATTTAATGAATCTGTTTGTGTGTTACAAAGTGTTTTTCTTGCGGGGTCGTTGTCTTGTCTTATTATTGTGTTTCTTTATCAAATTGGAGTTATTTCTGTTGGAACTGTCCCAACTAGAACTTTTGTGATAATTCCCATTCCAAACTGTTGGCAACTTATTTGCTGATCCTAGAAATTCTTAGAGTTTGTGCTGAGAAATTCTTACCTGTTTCAAGGATTTTCTCTGCATTATGTCATAGTTACCATCTTTCCCTTGGACTTGCAGTTTGGATACATTGTACTTACAACCTCAGCTGGAATCATGGACCATGAAGAGGCAAGGAGAAAGAATGTTGGTGGAAAAGTTCTTGGTTTCTTTTACTAGGCGTCTCTTCAAGGGAAAAGTTTGAAGTTACAAAAGAGTTTTGTTGGTTGAACGACTGCCGTAGTTGTTATGTTGGATTAAATTTTTGTTTTCCTTCAATTGGAAGTAGGGCTTTTTGGCATGCAATTTTTTAACGTATTTATGATTGTTGACTGAAATATTTGGCAGAGCGGTAGTATGTTTTCATGTTCCAATTTCTTACTTCATTACCCATCATCCAAAGCAAATCCTCACAGCTCATTTAAATCAGTTATATATTAGTCACCAGAGAAGGTGCCTTGATAAACTTTTACACAGGCTCCGGGCTTGTCCTCGAAATCCTCTAATGTATGTATTTCTCTAGATACTTGCTATATAAGGGTGGTGATACTGTAAGACTAACTATCATATATCTGTTGAATGTAAATGAACAATCTTGGATATCTTTGAACGGGAAAAGTGCGCAAATGCTAATATGCAATACCCAAAAGATAATTGAGATCAGACTTTGTGTTGGGAGTGAAGTTCTAATCAAGGTTGAATTTAGAGGAATGTATCTTAAACTGGTTCCGCCCAATTCCTTACAGCAAGTGGTTTGTCCTATCTACTATGGGTGCTTTACATCATCTTCTGTTGGGACTTCGATTTCTTTGTTTGTTAATTAACGAGAAATTCAAATTTCCTTAAAATCAACGATGAAAAGGTGGTGTAAAATCTCAGTAGAATCAACGACCAACTATTGGCTCATTACTTGACTCACGACGAGGACTCTTTCTTTGTCACATACTTTGTGGTTAAAAAATGTGGACAAATCGGTTCTTCTTAAAAAAACTCACATTATACAGCATGATGTGAAAATTAGAATATGGCTTCAAGAAATTGATATCTTCCTAAAATTAACTCAAGATGAAGCTAATTAACTTATAGCCCATATGTATAAAATAATAGGGAAAAAAGTCGATCAAGCACAAAAGCTTAAATTCCTTCAAATTCCATTGTCCCTCAAGGATGAAAACAACAAGATCTCAGCAAAATAAGGAAAAAACAGAAAAGCCAAATCTAAAAAAACTACGTGAAGACAAAGACAGAGAGAGTAGCAAGTAAAATAAAAATGAGTGCTTTATCGATTAGTAATTAATACTTCTTAGGCCACGGAACAAATAGAGTTCTAGCCAGATATAAAGTAACGTTGATTTGCCAAAGGTTTTAGTTGCCCTAATGGTGAATTACCATCAGATTAATCAACCTCAATATCGAATTCCTCCACCGTATCTTCACCACAGCCACCCTTGACCTCGCCGGCTTCTACGTCTTCGGTAGTTCCCATTAGATCACGGAAGCAAAGCTCAGAGACGGCCAAAAAGCGGGAAAAACAAAAGAAGTTAAAGGGAGATACTGATAAAGCAGACGCGGCAGACAACGTGAGAGAAGAAGATGGAGGAATCGAAAGAGGAGAAGCTTAGGTAAGTTAGTGGCATTTGTAGAAATGGTGGGAAGAGTATCTTCTCAGCATATCCTCTTACAACATGAAACACTTTTTTTGCATTGCCCTTTTAGGATTTTAAAATGTAACAAATGACGATGTTTCGAATGGAAATCTACTTAGGACTCCTCCTCCCTATTTCAGTGCTCTCTATCTATTGATTTGTCGGGCTTTTGTTCCCTTCATTGAAAAGAAAATCCTCATTTCCTTTGCCAAAAAATGCTCCATTCATATATATATAAAACATAATTAATAAAAAAATTACTCGTAATCTTCTAAAATTTTTTTGTATATAAATATCATTAAACAATTAATAATATCTCGAAATGAGAATTTTTTTTTTTTTTGTGTGTAAGTTTTTCAAACTAGTTGATTAACATAAGAACATGTTTGAAAATTAGAGCCATTGATGGGTATTATGATGTGCCTTCTCATTGGCATAAATTTTGTAGTTGTTTTTGAAAATAATCTTCGTAGTTTGAATGTTAAGAATGACTTGATCAACACCTACATTGTCATATTAATATTTCCAATTTTTTTCTCTTTTTATTTTTTTTATTTTTTAACATGGTTCTACGTATATTTGACTCAACCGATATACTTTTCTCGCTTCCTTGTAGTAATATATTTTAATAAAGTGAAAATTTAATTTTGAAGGAAGGGTTTTTGTTTTTGTTTTTTTTTTTTGAGGACTTTCTTTGTTGTGAGAAATATTTTAGACTAAGATTCAAAAAATGTGTGTAAAGCTTTTTTTCACTCTTTTTTAGATCGGATCGGATCGATCGATCAGACTGTGATTCAATTATCAAACCAATTTAAAAGATAACATTGAATCGTGTTTTATCAAAACTATTATCTAAATGAAAAATTCGAATCGATCGGATAATTGGACCAGTGAAGCAGATAATCTAATGATGAACTGATCGATTTTTCAAAAAATTCAAACTGAGGTCAAATTTCAACAAAAAAAAAAACCTTTAATGTTAAATCATTCTCCAATTAAATTATAAATTTACTAATTTAATTATTTTAAAATCTACAAATTTACTCAAAATATACTTCATTATTACATATTAATAAATTTTTTTTAACAAAATCTTATAATCTTCAAACTTTACCCATACTAAAAATTATCATTTTTAAATCCCCATAAGATAGAATTTATGATTATTAATTATAAAAAACTATTAATATCATAACTATAAATTTAACTTCAATATTATTGTATTATAAAATTATTATATTTTATATTATTACCAACAAAAAAAATCTATAGGAAATATATTTTTTATTTTTATATAATATTATTGGTTTAATTAAGATCCAATTGTTATTGGACCATTAAATCGTGAACCAATAATTTTTTCGGTTCAATGTCCTATCCGAGTTTTAAAACATTGGTTTTCTTTTTTTTTTTTTTAAATCTTTTAATTTTAGGAGAATTATTTATTTATTTATTTTTTTCAAAGTTGGATCCTGGCTAAAAAGAGAAAAGAAAGAGTCCACGTTCACGAAGCCCACAAATACCCCGGAATGGACATACCCACATACACGTAGTCATATTGTACGCGGAGAGAGAGATTAGAAGAGAAAGAAGAACTGAGTCCCGCTCTCTTCGGGTAGATCCTCTTCTGGCGACCGAGAGAGCCTCCATTGTGTGTGTTTGCCCGAATCTTTTCCATTTTTTGTATCGTTTGAAATCATGTAATTGATGTTAATTTTCATTTTCCTACTTTTCCTTTTCATCGCCTCATCATTTCGGAATAAAATTCTCATTTCTGATCTGATATGATAATTTCATTGCAGAAACGCATTTTTTAGGGTTTTTTGAATCGTTGATTCTGCAGTTAAAAAGGTAGATAATGGCAGCTCCACCTGCAAGGGCTCGAGCGGATTATGATTACTTGATAAAATTGCTTCTCATTGGGGATAGCGGTTAGTTTTTTGTATCCTTTGCGTTTTCCTTCATTCCTCTGGAAAGGGTGTTATAGCAGCGCTCCTCGTTTTAGGATGATCATTGGCTAAAATTATTGTATTTCATACGCATACCCATTGTAGAATTTGAATGATTTGAGCGATTGATTATTCAGTGCTTCTTAAATGGATTTAATGGGTCATTTCTTTCGTTCATGGTTTAATTTTTTTATTCATTTTCTTTATTGTCACAGTAATTCCACTTTTTATCTTTTTTTAGTAAAGACTTACATGGATATTCTGAGTTCCAATTGAAACATCATTGCTTATAGCTTTGGTGATATCCTTGCTCAGGATGTTCTCATGGATAATCTTAAATTAGCATCAAATCTAAATTACTTCTTATAAATAATTCAGGAACCTATTTTTACCTTTAAAAAGTTCGTAAAACTAATTCTCCATATGATCCTCACTTGGTGACTGCTGGTTCTGTGCACCGAGGGACTCTGTAGCATCCTCAAACGGTCAGGTTTGAGTTCATTTGAGTCTCATGGCACCCTGCGATATGGGTGTCTGTCATCTTGTTAGAGTTTCAACTGCCTCTCCATGCTCTGTTATTTTCTCTTGGCTTTTGTTCCAAAAACAAATAAAGGTCTGCTGCATCATTTAGATATTCTTTTGATTTTTGATTTTTGATGTTTGATCCATAATGATTGTAGGTGTGGGAAAAAGTTGTCTGCTTTTGCGGTTCTCAGATGGTTCCTTCACAACAAGTTTCATTACTACTATTGGGTTTGTATTTTATATTTTTATTCCATATCTGTTGTATCTGGCCTGCTAGACATTTTAAATATTAAGGATTTGCTCTGTTATCTTGTGCTTATTAGACATTGAATATGGAGATGAAAGTATACTAAATATCAAGGTCTTAATTAGACCATGGTGCTCTCGTACAAATGACTGGTAATGCCTCGTTCATCAATTAGGCTAACTGGTTACAAATTTTTGCTCACTCTAGTACCACTTTTCTGAGGTTAAAAGAAATAGACTACATGTGATCAATGTAGTGTGGAAACCATCTGAGAATAATTAAGGTGGATGATAGCCATCAGGCTGGTACTGCTCTGGATTTTTTTGTTGCACCTATTCTAGGGTGCTGGTCTGCTGGATGTAAGCTACCCCCTAAAGTAGATTTATGAAGCTCAAAGAACATTAGTCGTCTATTGGAACCTAAACTGAACTGATGATTTCTTGATCCTTTTTTGTCTGTTCTTCCTCTGATATCCATTGTCCCATCTTTTGGCAGAATTGACTTTAAAATAAGAACTATTGAGCTTGATGGCAAACGAATTAAATTGCAAATCTGGGATACAGCTGGCCAGGAGCGGTTTCGGACAATCACGACAGGTGCATAATATGTGATGCTTAAACCATTGTGCCTGTCATGATACTACTTTTCGACCACAACAGACAAATTTTAATTGATTCTTTACAGTAACAAACCAATTTTATATTTTTTTTCAGTAAGTTTTTACCTTGTGCCCTTTTGTGCAAAATCTACCTTTTAATGCAGGGACATTATTATTATTATTTTGTTTTTCATATAATCCAAGGCATTAGGAAGTATCTCGAGGATTTAAACAATTAGCTTTTGACTTTCTGCAGCTTACTACCGTGGAGCCATGGGTATATTGTTAGTGTATGATGTCACAGATGAATCTTCTTTCAACAGTAAGTTTTTCTATTCCCGGCTCAGCTCTTCAAATCTCATTAAAATGGCTGGGATCCTTTTTGTTGCATTTTCCCTTCTCAATTTTCATAAGGTCTTCGTGTTGGAAGGTTTTGGATATCCATTTCTAGTTCAACCATGTATTTGAGTTTGGTCTCACAAAATTAACTTTTTTGTCATATATCAGACATTCGGAATTGGATCCGCAACATTGAGCAACATGCTTCTGATAATGTTAACAAAGTTCTGGTTGGAAACAAAGCTGACATGGACGAAAGCAAAAGGGTAGGTGGTCACATTCATTAGTTGGTTGCTGATAAATTTGCTTCTTTTTGGAATCCACTTGGTTGGATGGATTTGTCAACTGCCTTGAAGATGTCATTTTGAAATTACCACACCTTTTAATCTTTGGAATGCTAACTTCACAGGCTGTGCCAACCTCCAAGGGTCAAGCTCTTGCAGATGAGTATGGCATCAAGTTCTTTGAAACAGTATGATATGTTCCTTCTCATAGTCATGTTCCTTCTCATAGTTCGTCTTCATTCAAAATTGGCTTAATTTTAACTTCAATACGTAAATGGTACTTCAGAGTGCAAAGACAAACCTGAACGTGGAGGAAGTTTTTTTTTCAATAGCAAGAGACATAAAACAAAGGCTCTCAGAATCTGATTCCAAGACTGAGGTATGCGATTTGCTTTGAGAGGTTAAAACATCTTCAGATTGTCAAACTTGTGGCCGGCCATTGAGATAGGAGAATTGGTATCCTTCTTTGGTTATTGACATTTGATCGTTTCTTTTTCTTTTTGGGAATTGCAGCCTCAGGCAATCAGAATCAACCAATCAGATCAGCCAGCTGTCAGTGGACAAGATGTTCAAAAATCATCTTGCTGTGGATCATGATTGATCAAAATGTACATTAAGATGGATGGCTTGGCAAGTCACTTTGTGAAACTTTGAGAAACTAATCATTAATCTCAGGTCGCCCTGTCATTTTTTTGTGAAGTCTTCTTTTAGATGCTTTGATGTGTTAAAGAAGTGTCTTCTGGTGGTTTCTTCAGTTGGTGCTCCCATCCGTATACATCCCTTGTTTTCCATGTTTACTTGGTGCTCCAATATGAAGTGCATTTTCGAGTTTCTGGTGTAGAAAGATAATTGAGAGTGGCTAGCCTCTATGGTGCAGATTTTGCATATTTGATGAATCTGTGGATTTTTGAGTTGTTAAATTCTCTTTAGGCTTGATCTATTTGATTATCCAGAATTGGCCGACACCACAGGTCTTATTCCTTTCATCATTCTCTTGTCTAAGAATGTCTCAGGACTGACTCTTCGAGAATGTTACAGTAGTCAACAATTGCAATTGCCCATATAGAAAAAAGAAATACTCTGTGAAGCCCAATACTATGATCCTACCCTCATTATGTATACTTCTGCACTAAGAAGTTACTTAAAGCCAAATATGAATTGGGAAGAAACCATGCCACAACCTACATTGTAGTACAATTCCTAGGATTCCCATGGCCATTGAAGGTGAATCTATGTGGTGGTACAGGCCTTCCTGAGTAGAAACTAGTGTGTGCACCTGGTGGTGCCTCCATATTATTACCATAATACATCACAGGGTTTGTTTGATGAAACAGCCGATGCGCTTCAGGGAAGATTCCCATGCCAGTGTGGTGTGGATGGTCCTCACTGTCGATCGATGGCACTCTGCTGGTAATGACAGGCCTTCTTTTGTGCAGCTTGCAGAAAGGATCCCTGCACACACCTGGATCTATTTTCTCTGGTTCATAATCTTCAATCTCGTGTTCTTTTTCCTTCTTGCTTTCATTTTTGTCTCTTGAGGAAGAATTCTTCTTAACTTTACCTTTCCAAAAACTGTAGCTTTTCTTCTCCCTACCCTTACTTTCGCTTTCACTTTCGCCCTCAGAATGGCTCTTCTTCTTGGGCTCTTTTTCATATGATAAGAGTTCTGCTGTGTTTCCATTTTCCTCTATGGCCTTTATTAGTACCCACGGATCCACTTTGCCTCTGACTGATACCAACTTCTTCTCTTCATCAATAGAGACTGCAATGGCACCTAATTGAAAGAAATCAAAACCTCTGTGTATGGAAATTGGAGAATATTTTTCAAGAAATTCTTTAAAGAAAATGAAGAATTGGCTCATATAAATTACAAAATACCATTGACCTCTAACAGCTTTGTCTGGATTTTTTTAAAGCACTTTTTGCAATGATGAATTTTCTTCAGTTTCATAATAGTCACCTGCAAATAGACAAGCCATTGAGATATATAGCAGCGGCCCAGAAACCAGAAAATAACACACACCATGAATCATTAAAATATGGTTAAAACTCAGAACGTAAAGATGACTACCGGATCAAGCACAGGCTTTTCCATGGCAGATTGAAAATGGCAGGTCAAATTTCTGTATAGTTTCAGCGGCAGCAAAAATGAGAGAAAATATATATATATATATATATATTATGATTGAGACGAATTACAATGGTGAAGAAGCCCTAAGAATTTATCTACTTAATGAAAAAGGAAGAAAATCTTCAGGGAAATCAAAATAGTTGAAACTTAAGGAAAAAGGAAAAAATCTTGTCAACATTTTTCGATTTCAATAGAATGAAGAATTAACTGGTTTCTATATATTATATGCTTCTTTTAATTTCTTTATTATTTACTATTTCTAATTCCAATTTTTGCCTTTCTTTTGTCTTTTAATCTTTTCCCTTTCCATTTGGGGAACCAATGAATCTATGTGAATCAATATTCTTTGTGAATCAACCATATTAATTTGGTTCAGTTAAAATCTTTTGAAGGAAACTTTCTTTAATAAAACCAGAATTAATGAATAATAGAAAGAAATCACTCAAACTAATATATATATTATATATATAAACACACATACATACTTACCAATGTTTCACTAATTGAAACTATATTTTTTAAAAAATTAAAGAAAATATTATTTATATTATTTAAAATATCAAATTCTTATGTGGGATGGTATTATCTAAAATTATATATATATTTTTAAATAGTGATACATTTCTATAAGAAAATTAAATTTTAATACTCTAAATATTTAATTAATTAAATTCAAATTAATTCATATAATTTAAAATTTATTTAAGTAAATAAACCAGAATAATTATTTAATTCTATTAAATAAAAATTTTAAATAATTATAATTTTTACAATTTTATTATAATTTATAAAAATTTATTTATGTATTATTTAACCCGATATCATATTTACTAATGTTATTTTTTCCTTTTAATTTTTCAAATTCCGTACATAATTGGAGTAATAATTTGTCTAGCATTGTACTCCCATGGCTTCTTTGCCTTTTATATTTGTAACGCACGTGGCAATGACCAATTTCCAATTTCTTGGGGGCTATTTGGAAAATTTGATAGTTTCAACGGAATAATCAGAATATACAGGAAAAAAAAGAAAAGCATATATATTTTTTCGTGAACGTGAAAAATTCCACCTTCTCGAAGGTGTGGAAAGAAGAAAGGGCTGGTTTAGCGTCGCCGTTGAAACTCAGATCGAATAAATAAGGAAAAGTCTCCATCATGACGGCTATTTCTTAACTTCTGAGCTAGGTTTTCTCTGCATTCGGTACGATTCTCAATCTATCTCACTATGGTCAGTAAGTGAAATCTTACTTTTTTTTTTCTTTTTTAATTTGGTATTTAATCGTGTATAAATCTGTTATATCTGATAATATTCTGGAATTGTGATATGAGTTTTGTCTATTAGAGAAAAACCATTGAATTTATTTTGTTTCCGACTGAGAGAAGGGTAATTTAATGATATATTTTTTTCTGTTTAATATTTGCTTAAATTCGATTCGTTTTGATTCGATGCTACCTGCGTAATGATTGTTATGAAACCCTATTTTAAAAATTTAGTTTATTTAATTTAAGTGTGTAAAGGGTCATGGATTTTGTTTTTTTGATATTATGCGTTAGTAATTTTTCTGCCATGTTCTGTCACTTCATTTATTTATCTGTTTCTATAGGGTTGGAAATAGAATGACCGTTGTTAGGGCCTAAATTTGGCTAAAGAAGTATAGAAGCTTTACAAGACGAAAACTTGAGTGCAATGGCATGGTTTAGAGCTGGGACTAATGTGGCAAAACTTGCTGTCAGAAGAAGTCTGGCACGGGGAGGTGGTTCATATGTTGCAAGATCCCGATTCATCCCGTCACAAGATCGATATTTTCATACAACTGTTTTCAGACCTAAAGCTGCACCAGTCCCCCATCCCGTTCCGCTGTCTAAGTTGACTGATAGTTTCTTAGATGGTACCAGCAGTGTATACCTTGAGGAGCTCCAACGTGCTTGGGAGCAGGACCCGGATAGTGTTGATGAGTCATGGGACAACTTCTTCCGGAACTTTGTTGGCCAGGCTGCTACATCACCTGGAATTTCTGGCCAAACAATTCAAGAGAGCATGCGACTCTTGTTACTTGTTAGAGCATACCAGGTTTATGGTCACATGAAAGCCAAGTTAGATCCCTTGGGCTTGGAGGAGAGGGAAATCCCTGATGATTTGGATCCGGCTTTGTATGGCTTCTCAGAAGCTGATCTTGACCGGGAATTCTTCATCGGTGTATGGAGAATGTCTGGGTTCTTGTCTGAGAATCGTCCTGTGCAAACATTAAGAGCCATATTGACCAGGCTTGAACAGGCTTACTGTGGTACTATTGGCTATGAGTATATGCACATTGCTGATCGTGACCAGTGTAATTGGTTGAGGGACAGGATTGAGACTCCCACGCTAATGGAATACAATCGCCAGAGACGTGAGGTTATTCTTGATCGTTTGATCTGGAGTACTCAGTTTGAAAATTTCTTGGCTACTAAGTGGACTGCTGCTAAGAGATTTGGTCTTGAAGGTGCCGAGACCTTGATTCCTGGCATGAAGGAGATGTTTGATAAGTCAGCAGATCTTGGGGTTGAGAGCATAGTCATTGGAATGTCACATAGAGGGAGACTGAATGTTCTGGGTAATGTTGTGCGGAAGCCCCTCCGTCAAATTTTTAGTGAGTTCAGTGGTGGTACAAAACCTGCAGATGAGGTTGGCTTATACACTGGAACTGGTGATGTCAAGTATCACCTTGGAACTTCTTATGACAGACCAACTAGGGGAGGCAAGAGAATTCATTTGTCACTGGTAGCAAATCCCAGTCACTTGGAAGCTGTGGACCCAGTTGTGGTTGGAAAAACAAGAGCAAAACAATATTATTCTAATGATGTGGATAGAACAAGGAATATGGGTATCTTGATTCATGGAGATGGCAGCTTTGCAGGACAGGGTGTTGTGTATGAGACTCTCCATCTTAGTGCTCTTCCTAACTACACTACTGGAGGGACTATACACCTTGTGGTGAATAATCAAGTTGCATTTACTACTGATCCCAAGGCTGGAAGATCTTCGCAGTACTGTACTGATGTTGCCAAAGCCTTGAATGCTCCAATTTTCCATGTCAATGGTGATGATGTGGAGGCAGTGGTTCATGTTTGTGAACTTGCTGCTGAGTGGCGGCAGACATTCCATTCAGATGTTGTGATTGACATTGTTTGTTACCGTCGATTTGGTCACAATGAGATTGATGAGCCATCCTTTACCCAGCCCAAAATGTACAAGGTCAGCTTTTCTTTATCTTTGGGGATTCATTTAATCTTGCTAGGTTCCCAGCCATATCTTTTACTTAAAATTGCCTTGGCAGATCAATTCTAACTAATTCTAGATCCCTTTTTTTCCTGGTTCTTTTGCCCATTGGTTTGGTTCTTATTGTGGCATTTATCTAATTGTGATTCTATGTTTGAATTGATCCAATAGGTCATCCGCAATCATCCTTCGGCTCTTGAGATTTACCAAAAGAAACTCCTAGAATCTAAGCAAGTGTCCAAAGAAGACTTTGATAGGATAAATAAGAAGGTTAATTCAATTCTTAATGAAGAATTTGTGGCCAGCAAAGAGTATATCCCTCAACGAAGGGACTGGCTTTCAGCTTATTGGGCTGGTTTCAAATCTCCGGAACAGCTTTCCCGTGTCCGAAATACTGGGTATGGTTCCTCCATATATACCACTTGTTAGATTGGTATTAGACATGAGTTTAAGGCTTTGTATACTGTTTCTCTGCAGTGTGAAGCCAGAGATTCTGAAGACTGTTGGCAAGGCAATCACAACCCTTCCAGAGAACTTTAAGCCTCATAGAGCAGTAAAGAAGGTATATGATGAACGTCTGAAGATGATTGAGACAGGAGAGGGTATTGACTGGGCAGTAGGAGAGGCACTTGCTTTTGCAACCTTGCTTGTAGAAGGAAACCATGTCAGGTTGAGTGGTCAAGATGTTGAAAGAGGTACCTTTAGTCATCGACATTCAGTCCTTCATGACCAAGAAACAGGAAAGATATATTGTCCTCTAGATCATGTCATGATGAACCAAAATGAAGAAATGTTTACCGTGAGCAACAGGTATAGACTAATTATAAATTTGTTTTTTACACTGTTTATCCCAGAAACTGGTTAAAGATCTGCTTTTTTGCGTGTGGGATTCACTTCACCAGATTTTTTCTATTTTTATATTTTGATCCTTTTTCTTTGAGTAAAGTTTGCAAATCCTAGTGGATTATCTTGGCACTTTCAACAGGATGAATTGCATACCCTTTACTTGTAAGGAGAAATTCAGTACACAAATTTAGTTCTACTTGGTTAGACTTAGTGTTACATTCCTGATGGTTAGTTGCTAATCTTGTGTTGACCAGCTTACTCCTAATAGAGATCTTGTCTGTTTCATTCTTTGTTTTTTAAAGAGCTAAAGCAAAATGGTTTTACCTTTTAATGACTGCCATTCCAAAACACTTGACTTGATTTGCTGTTATACACTACTCCTACAAAGTATCGAATTTGCAATAAGGCGAAAGGGTCTCAGTACTTTACCTTCTTCATCCAGCTCTCTCTCGGAGTTTGGCGTTCTGGGCTTCGAATTAGGTTACTCGATGGAGAATCCAAATTCCCTAGTACTATGGGAAGCTCAGTTCGGTGATTTTGCAAATGGAGCTCAAGTCATATTTGATCAGTTCTTGAGCAGTGGTGAGGCAAAATGGTTACGTCAGACGGGATTGGTGGTGCTTCTGCCTCATGGTTATGATGGCCAGGGTCCTGAACATTCAAGTGCACGTTTGGAACGGTTCCTTCAGGTATTGTTTCGTAATATCTGCAGTACAATTGATTTTAATTTGTGTCCGTGTCTCTATCTTTCTCTCTCCCTTTCTAACATGTCCATGTCTGAACTTGAAAATTTTCAGATCGTGATTTCAAAATACATTCAGATCTCAATATTTTTTCTTTTAATAAATATGTAATTTCAACTGCTTCTTTTACAAAGTTGTGCTGTCACTTACTCCATCTTGTTAACCCCCTCCCTCATTTTTATGGTGGCAGATGAGTGATGATAACCCCTATGTTATCCCAGAGATGGAACCCACACTCAGAAAGCAGATTCAAGAATGCAATTGGCAGGTGGTTAATGTAACAACACCTGCAAATTATTTCCATGTCCTTCGTCGTCAGGTAGGAGCACTGACCACTTCTCTGTAATGTTTCACATTCATTGAGAAAGTGCTGTAATTTCTTACTTTTAGTCTTTGTATCTCAGATACACAGGGAATTTCGTAAACCACTCATTGTGATGTCTCCAAAGAACTTGCTACGTCATAAAGAATGCAAGTCAAATCTTTCCGAGTTCGATGATGTCCAAGGTCACCCAGGTTTTGATAAGCAAGGGACCAGATTCAAGCGTCTCATAAAAGACCAGAATCTCCACTCAGATCTTGAGGAGGGTATTAGCCGTCTGATCCTCTGCTCAGGAAAGGTGTGTAATTTTCATTCTCATGCAAGTGCATCTCTTCTGCTGTGCATTTTAGCCTCAATGAGGAGCAATTAATATTCCCTGTGATTCTTATTCAAACACTGTTCTTTTAAGCACCATCTTTTCCAAGTGTGGTGCAGCACATCCATGCAGAGAATGGTCATATAGACTCTTCACATTATTTTTGCTTTTCTGATTATTTATATTTCGTTGAATAGGTAACTTATTCAAGTTTGTGTTTTAGGGAAACATCCATTTTATCTCATCTATGGGTTTTGTCGATGTAAATTTTGGTATAGGATGAGTTTTGCCTGTTCTGTTTTATTAATTTTGTTGTTTTCAGGTTTATTATGAACTTGATGAAGCAAGGAGAAAAGTGGGGAGGAAGGATGTTGCTATTTGTCGGGTAGAACAGCTTTGTCCGTTCCCATATGACCTCATCCAGCGTGAATTGAAGCGATATCCAAGTATGTTATTCAAATCCGTTTAATGCATTAGCTAACAAGCTGCATCCTTTTGCATTAGCTAATAAGATGTCGAGAATATGGAATCAGTATACTCAGAATATTGAAAATAAACCTTTGTGGAGTTTTAAGGTGCATGTCATAGATTTTTCTAATTGTAAACCTAAAGTAAGAGGTAATGAATAAAAGGAAAATAAGGAATCAAGAAGAGGGCAAGAAATGTCCTACGAGCTATATTATCATTTCATTTGAGTAAAATTTCTTTTCATTTTTATTCACAAGAGGAAGACAAAACAAGTGCATTGCACTAGATGACTCATTGTCATTCCATCTTTGTTTTTGTTTCAGATGCCGAGATCGTCTGGTGCCAGGAAGAGCCAATGAACATGGGTGCATACAGTTACATTGCACCCCGACTCCGCACTGCAATGAAATCATTGGAAAGGGGTGATATGGATGACATTAAATATGTCGGTCGTGCTCCATCTGCTGCCACTGCCACTGGTTTCCTTCAGGTCCATGTTCAGGAGCAAACCCATATTGTTAAAACGGCTTTGCAGCCTGAGCCAATTCATTACCCGGTCTGAACATATACCAAATGAAACACAAATCACGTGAGATTCTACTAGTTTTGAATAATTTATTCAAGAACTTTTGAAGGGCACGTAATGTGTGTTCTTTGTGCATTTTGGTGGACTGAATCAGTGGTCTTGAACCCTGGTTATGCATCTCTGGGATGGAAGTGAATAAAGGATTGATATTACTTTTGTTTGCAGTGGCTGTGCCTCTGGAGTCTTTAACTTTGGTCGAGCTCTTTTGACAGGTACTGATATTTCAGGCTAATATGTGAAAATGCTATTGAGAAGTTAATTAAAATGCTGAATTTAGCAGTTGTTTGTGGGATTTGACTGAAAATTAAAATTAGTACCTAATAATTTTATATGGTTATTAATTTTAATGTAATCATAGTTTTAAAAATGCAAAGTGCGTAGAAAAAATTTAATAATTTATATTTAATAATTTTCGATTTCAAATATTACTGTTTATCATTAAGTTAGCTAAGCAAGATTTACGTTTTTATCTTACACTTAATATCCCAGAAAATATTATATTATGCCTTGAAATTCTTGTAAAGTTTTGTTTAAAAAAATCTTGTAGAATATACCATGGACATATATGCTTATTACTTGTAAAGCACTCCTCTTGGCCGGATATTCTATATTCTAGTAAGCAAGGAATAATTTCCATTAGTTGGGCACTATAAAAGCTTATAAGTTGAAAAGAATAATAAACAAACTGCATTGCATTGTCCATAGATGTCACTGAGTTATGGTAATATATATCCATCCGAAATTAAATGTATATATTCTATTTTAAATTATTTGTAATTAAATGTCTCATTTATTAAATTAATATTAAAAAAAATTGATAACTCAATATACTAATGAACTAAATCGAAATGGGATATTCAATGTTGAACGGAGAAAGTATTATATTAATGAATGTCTTTATTAACCAATTGCTGCTTATTATTAAACATGAACCACACGTATTACATAGTATTACTCTTCTAATTCATTGGATAATTACTTAATAAAATGAAACTCTATATATGTTTATATTAGTGGCCTTTTGCCTAATAAAGGCTTAGCAAGCAAGACATATATGTAAACGTGGCATCAAAAGATGCTTATGAAACTCTGAGATGGAAGCCATTTTTACTTTAAAATATTCAGTGATCACATTTAACACTCCTTTGCCTTTAGCATCAATCTCTCATTCTTGGCCACGAATTATCCATTACTAATTATAAATTCATTTAATCAAAATGAATATAATATATATTTTTTTACCCTAAAATATTTTTATTTGTATTTCTAATTAAACTAACAACAGTGATTAGAGAAAAAAGAGAAAAAGAGACAACAAAAATATAGTAAAAAATAGTAAAGTACCTAAAATCCCAGAAACAATTACTTATATTTACCTCTCTTTGTAGTTTGGTTTAGAAGATATATATTGTTTTCGTCCCTGAGTATAATTCATTTGAACCCACTTTTATTGTCACTTATTATTCATTATTAATAGTTTAATAGGTATTTTACACTTCTTTTTTTTAATATTACCGTCATCTTATATCTCTTTCATAAAACATTTTGTTCTTCTTTAATACGGATATCTTGGAAAAAGAAAAAGGAAACTTTACTTTAATATTAACAAAATGATTGTAAACAACTTATAACTTATAATTATTGATGGAGGGAGTACTTAACTTTGATTTATTTATTATATATAGCATCATTAATATTTGATGAGTCAACTCCAACTCTAAAGCTAAAACGTAAGAAATCAGTGTCAAAATTAATCATCTTTTATATTAAGAAGATTCAACATTATATATATAAATGTTAGTATGTGCTTGACCGTGCACACTAATGAGTGCAGTAGTTAGTCAACTAACGGTTTCCCTTTTTTTTTTTTTAAACAATTTATTAAAATTTAATTAAGTGCCCCTAGGGTTTAGTTTATTCTTTTATGATTTAGTTTTATCCTTTTAGGATTTAGTTTATTCTTTCAGGGTGTAGGTTATCCTCTTAGGATTTAATTTACCGTTAGTTGACTAACTACTGTACTCATTAATGTGCACGGTCAAGCACACACTATCATTCTTCTATATATATATATATATATATACAGTTAAAAGGAAGAGTCAGAGCTGAGCAACACAGACTCACCTGCGCCGCGCCCACGATTTCTTGGCTGCTTTTGAATTCTTTACCGTGGATTATATTAACTTAATTTTTTTTAATTACTTAATTTATTGTATGAACTTAATTTGGCTACAAAGGCAATCATATCCTCAGCAATATAAATAAATAAATAAATATATATATGTTTATATTTATTCGGAAATACAGAGACAATAGTTTATAGTGCTGTGACGAAAACATTGTTGTGATTTGAATTTTTTTTTAACGATGTTCGGTTCAGTTTGCATAACCCGTATTATGTAAACTTTACCTTCGAACCATTCGACCAAATGTTCATCGTGATTTGGTATTTATCATAGTGAGATATGTAGATTAATTTCTATATATTCCACCAACAGTCCACCATGAAGACATGACAATATTGTTTGCTTTAGTTAGTGCAAATTACTTTACACAACTCTTTATTTTTTAGCGTGTCGGGAGAATAAATTTTAGCTAGAATAATGGATAAATGGCGATCACTGTTGAAGTCATTTCAAACTTTTTATCATCCCTGGCTTTTTCCTTAATTGTGGTATTTTATACATGCTCATTCCATCTAACATTGATAAATATTTCATTTTGATTTGTAGTATAAATTTTAAGAATAAAAATTTGACTTAGTTCATTAATTTTTATAATATTGCAATGTTAATTTCTTTGTAAACCTTTAAATAATTTGGGAAATGAGATGTTCGAGAACTCAAAATGGAAATATAATTATAAAGACATTCAATTTTTGACCACGAAGACACTGGGATATCATATGCCCCTGGGTTTTAATTCTCAGCACTCCCAAAAGCTGATCCATACAAGATTTCCATAATTGGGTAAGTACATGTATCTTAATGGAGACCACAGACTTGAAGTATTAATGGAGACTTGCTCATACGGCATTCATTCATTCAACCCTACAAGAAAAAAAGAAAGAACCCTATAAATACCCAGTGGTGAAATCAGTACTACTTTGTATATCATCATCATATTTTTCAAAAAATTACAGTTCTTCAAGAAAATATTAATATGTCAAATAAATTAGAATCTTTGGTGAAGTTTTTGGGGCAGGCTAAGCCATATTTGGTTGTGGTATGCTTGCAATTTGGTTATGCAATTTCTGCAATCATCGCAAAGGCTGCCCTGAACAGAGGAATGAGTCATTACACTTTTGCCGTCTACAGAAATCTCTTTGCTACCATTACCTTTGCTCCGTTTGCTGTGGTCTTGGAGAGGTACGTACTGTAGTGCTGAGTGATCTGACTTTCCATTTCTGTTTTCTTGAATTAATCTCAAGCCGAGATCATATGTAATATTTGTTAATACTTATTGGTTAATTTGAAAATGATTAATTTGCAGGAAAATCAGGCCTAAAATGAGCTTTTCCGTTGCTTGGAAGATAATTTTGATGGCCTTGTTGGAGTAAATATTCATATATATCTTTCTAAATTTATGTACCCAATTCATATACATATGCTAACAAAAATATATTAATATTGCATATGCAGACCTGTACTCGACCAGAACTTGTACTACGCAGCAATGACTTACACTACGGCAACCTTTACCATCTCTATGACTAACATGCTTCCTGCCTTAACATTCTTGTTGGCTTGGATTTTCAGGTATGAAGTGCTACGGATGAAGGGTTTTGTTTAAGTTTATAATATTTAAAGTTAACGATCAATCATTAAAAAAAAATAAATTCTTTTATAAAAAATTATTTTTTAAAAATATTATACACTGCACCGTATTAATTATTTTTGATACGTACCTTAAGGTAGAGGATGATCCAACAGCTAAAAAATCATGTATATTAATTTAGTGCCAAGAATGTGGGATGATTCGGATATAGATATATAATCTAATGGGTGGTAAGGAACTAACTATTTTTCAGGTTGGAGAAGGTGAAGATTAAAGAAATACGTAGCCAAGCAAAAATTGTTGGTACGGTGGTGACCGTCGGTGGTGCCATGATCATGACATTGGTTGTCGGACCTTCCATTCGATTGCCTTGGACTAAAGTACAACCTCATCCTGCTAAAAGTATTACTTCTGCAGCTGTAATTACGAATCATGATCCCGTCACAGGATCACTAATGATCACCGCCGGCTGCCTCTGTTGGGCAGCCTTTTACATCCTTCAGGTGCCTGCAAATTAATTAATTAATTATTACATATGGCTAGATATAAGTCAAACTCATTTTGACTCATAATACATATATTTCTTTATCTTTATTATTTTAATTTGTTTTTTATAATGTATATTGTCATATCGTATTCTTTTTTATATTCCCATCCCATGCAACAAATTAAGTGCTCGAGGCATTTGGCTAAGGATGGATTTACTTACTTTTTGCAGGCTATTACATTGAAGTCGTACCCTGCTGGACTCTCCCTCACTTGTCTAATATGCATGTGTGGGTCACTGTTTGGCACTGCTGTCGCCTTAGTCGCAGAGAGAGGCAACCCTGCAGTCTGGAATCTGCATTGGGATGTTATTCTTTTGTCCTATGTTTTCAGCGTAAGTTTTTTAATTTTTTTTATTAGGTGCATAAGGAAAAAAAAATTGTTTTATTTATCTCATATAATATATATAAATATATATATCTTACAAATTAACTTTAATAATTCACATGATAATTTGGATGGTCTGATGCAGGGTATTATCACATCAGGAGTTGGTTATTATGCTTCAGGAATTATAATGAGGCTAAAAGGACCCGTTTTTGTCACTTCTTTTAGCCCTCTGTGCATGGTCATTGTGGCAATTTTGAGCACTTTTATTCTATCTGAGAAATTGACTCTCGGAAGGTATATATATATATATATATGCATGCTGTCGTGAGAACTTATATACATTCACCTAAAGATGTAAAAACACACGTAAATCCAAAATAAGATGAACTCTGTACTGATACTTAATTGGTTGTGTTAGGATGCTTGGGGCACTTGTGATTGTGGTGGGCTTGTATTTTGTGATATGGGGTAAGAGCGGAGATCCAAAACCATCAGACAGTGATGATCGGATGGACACAATTTTTGCAACAGATATTCATCATGAAGAAGAAGAAATTGGAACAACAAAAGCAACCATCGGAGAGAATGCAGTGTAAATTAATGAGAAGAATAAATACTATGCAATGAGGGCTTACATATAGCATTGCGGCAGCTTTCCTTTCGGGTTCTTTTTTAACTCTATTTAGCCTGTGTCATTGTTTTTAATTAGTGCCCAAAAAAAAATATATAATAAAATATGCAATGTCTTGTTCTATTGCATAATGTCTCTGTAGATAATCCCCTTTTATAAAATATACTAATAAATTAAATTCCTTAAAAAAGTTTGAATCTTATAATATATATATATATATATATATATATGTATATATATACGGATTTGTTAAGGCGTGCTCCAACCGTTACCGTAACGTAATTCTTGCTCTGCTTGGTTGGTTGCATGAGCATTGTAGCAAGAATTCCGTTACGGTAATTGTTGGAGCGCACGTTAGCAAAAAAG
>JAOXNR010000030.1:16299639-16347638 GCA_028571225.1 Parsonsia alboflavescens
CCCCCCCCCCAAAACCAACTAGGAAACAGATGCTTCAAAGATACATTATCCCCAAAAGATGATACAACAAACAATATGTATTAAGTACAAAAAATATATACTAGGTGATTTCTCTCAGTTCGTAGACTGATGTCGACAGAGGAGAATCTCATAGCATATTCAATGCTTGCCACTGTAAAATCCATCATAAATTCATAGGGAAGTTGATTCTGAGAGAAAGACAATATCAACTCTCCTACTCCCCTCAAAGAAATATTTTCTCTGGGATACAAACAATCTGTCTTGTTGACTTTACATATAAGCCGCTCTGGTTCCGAAAAGTAGAAACAGCTTGAAAACAGGAAACTTAACTCGGTTAAGCACCTTAGGCTTTGTAGCAGTCACTAAGAAAAGAAGTGCCAGTTGAGAAATTAAGTTACCAAGCATTTAACTGTTTGGTAATATTTCAGACACCTGGGATATCATCTCCCATATTTCAATCTCAAAAATGGTCAGCTGCTCAATTCTTTGAATCAAAAAGTTATGAATCTGAGTGAAAGTTAAACTGTAAAAATTTATTGATAGGTAGTTGCAAGATTTTCATCTTATCAATTTCCTTGATGATCATATTCATAGTCTTTTTTGCTTAGTAAAACAATAACATAGCTGATTATTAGAAGTGACAGTTGCTATGTATCTTACTGCATATCCATCTTTAACTCCAGAACTACTCTGCTCCCAGTGACACTGTAAAGCTATAAAGCAGAGGAATAGTTGGATGTTGCACAATTTATTAGCTTCCATAGAAGAAGAAACACCACACCGAAAGAAATGTTTTCTGAGAGATAAGAACTTGTAAAGGTTTTGGAATTTTACAGAAATAAGAAAAACTAGAATGAATACACTAATCTAATCTATAAATAGACCTTACCTTGAAACTGATAATGGCAATCCCTCTGAATTTCCCACTTTCTGGAAAGGTCATGCAGTCAATTTCAGTAATAGTGCCACAACCATCAAAATAACTCCTAATATCATCTTCACTGGAGTAGTAAGGGATGCCTCCAACATAAACTTTAGGGTGAGCCTCAGAACTGACCAACCAAAATAACAGACAGTGAAGTCAAAGAAAGCTCAATAACCTTAAAAGATACATGGTAACCATCAGGCTCCTTGCTCAAATTAAAGTCCGATACATAGGAATCTTGTTAAGTATCGAACATTAGATCCTATACACAATGATCCTATAGCATGATCTTTTCATTCACAAAATGGAATAACTTCACCTTCTCAATAAAATAAACATAAGAGAATTTCAACTTGACATTTCGACACATTCTTACCGGCACTCAACAGAGAATAGAGAAATAAATTACAAGAAATGGAAGCCAACAAAGAGATATGTTTTGAACAATTTTGTTGCCAATAGTCTCCAACAGCTGAAAATTCAAGAGAATATGGACATGAAAGTGCCATCTCTTAACTTAATCTAAAACGTGAAACACAACCTGCATTCCTTACATTCCACAATATAACATGGAGATAATTTAGCAGTTAGTGAGCTTAAGCAGAGAAACAACATGCACAAAGGTGAAGGAAAAGTCCTCAGGAAATAGGATTACCATTTTGTTAACTTACCTACCACCCAACTTAACTGTTTCCCCCAACTCTGGTTTTATACTTCCTGCATCCCCGCTCTCCAAGCTTTCCTTGATCTCACCGTTCTCTTCCTTCTTTCCCTTCTTTTTCCCCTTCTTTTTCTTCTTCTTTTTCTTCTTCTTTTCTGGCACCTTCTTTACCTCGTCAGTCTCCAATCCATTTTCATCACCTCTCTTCCTCTTCTTTTTCTTCTTATTATTTTCAACCGTAGTATTTGATTCTGCTTCCTTTTTCCCTTCATTATCACCTCCAATATCCTTTTTCAATTTTTCAGCATTTTCAAGCAAAGGACGTGACTTTTCTCTCCGTTTTTCTCTCTTTGACAATCTGGGCTTCTGGGCAGCATCTAACAAAGATTTGAGAGATTCTTGCGCTGTGGAAGTAGGCTCTTCTGGGTTCGTTGAATTGCTCTTCTGCTGGTGGACTTGAGCCTCTGATTCGGCTAACAGTGCAGCCTTTGCAGCTCTTAATTTCTGCTTAAGCTTCTTATTGGACAAAACCATGCTTCACAATATTGACAGTACCGAGAAAAGTATTGAAGAGATTCGCACGCTCCAAATGACTAGCGCGAATTGGGGATATTTTAGGGTTTATCGCTTTAGGAGTCTAAAACCCAAAACCCCTGGGAAGAATACTGCGTCGCTTTGATGTTAAAATCTTTGAATATTGGTCAATCTCGAAGTCAAACTATATTTTTTTGATCATTTTAATAATTTAAATATTTTTTGATCTATTTAATCCTTAAATTATTTATTAATTGGTCATTTTAATCTTTTTAATAGAAATTTTAAAAAGAATTATTGAAATTTTGAATCAACGATGAATTAATCTAATTAAGGGATATTTACATCATTATACTATTCATTTAAATAAATAAATAAATTTTATATATATATATATATAAAAGATTCTGACACTGTTCATCTACTCCACTGAGAATGTTGAGAAGAACAAAACCAGAATGATTCTGGCTACTCAAAACTAAGAGGCGATGCCACCTACTACTAAAGTCCCGGTTTTCGCAACAGCTGCGTTCTTATATACAAGAAGAAGACTTAGAAACAACACAGAAGTTTGGATCTGAAAAGGTATGCTTTGGGAGTTCTTTCGCTGAGCACAACGAATGAAGAGGAATTTGTATCATTTCCAATCCCTATTCTTATCGAATAGAAGGAATGAGAAAAACCAAGGTGGTTGCTTGTTCCAGTAAGTTTTCTTCTCTAGCGTATCACGGCAACCTTCCGATGTAGAGCGCGAAAAGATGAACAGTAATGGCGGTTTTTTTTTTTAACATGATAAACAGTGTAATAACGAAAATATCTTTCTCAACCTGATCAATTCATTGTTAACTTCAAATTTGTTGATTTTTTTTAAGATTCCATTTAAAAACATCAAAATAACTAATTGGTAAATAGTTTAAGAATTAAATTTGAAAAAAGAAATTTTATGGATTAAAATGATCAGAAAAATATAATTTGAGTCTCGAATTGATCAAAAGTTTTTAAACTGAATTTTGTTTTAAAAAAATTTCTTTCTTATTTCGTTAATATTTCACTTTTAGCCTCCAATGTTTTAAATTTTCTCATTTTCACCCATTATTGTTTTGTCGTTCCCATTTGACCTCTGACTTCTTGAGTTTAGAAAATTCTTTCCAAATCTTTAAATTTTAGAAATTTTTGTAAGAGTATATGGCTTCGAACTTTTGCTGACTCGGCGTTTGGCAAATAATTTGAATTTGTCTCCTTCAATTCAAACAATTAATTTTATCAGCACACATATATGTCTTGGACTCGTGAATGTATACATTTTCATTTTAAATTGTTTGAAAATGAATGTCTCATTTTTTAAAATAATTAAAATTTTTTTTAAAAAATTAAATTGTTAAGTGTAAAATGAATTAAGTCAATTAATTTTTTTAAAAAATTTGTGTTAGTCAAAATGAAATATTCAAATTTTAGACGGAGAGAATAGTATTTATTATTCTAAATATTAAAATATATTATTCCTTTAAAATTTCACACTTCTTACCTAATAATTTAAGCCTTTTCACCCTACTAATTTAATTTTTTTAAGATAAAAAATAACTTTATACTCATCATTTTGAACTTAATGAATTTTTTTTCTTGAATAAATGGAATGTCATTGTTTTTTTGTTCTCCATTCTCGATGATCGTAAAAAAAATTGTAAAGGTAAATATAATATAATTCTTTATTTCATTCAGATTCAAAATCATTTATCTAGCAAGAAATATCACATTTCCTTCATTCTAAAGAAGCAATTGGCTCAAATCATTGAAATGGAATCCATGGAAATTCAACTTCTTGAACATTCATTAACATTGAAAATTAACAGCAGCAAAAGTACAAAAAAAAAAAAAAAAAAAAAACTCCCACACCAATTTCTTTGACATTGTTCTGAATTTTCTCTCTCCCAATTAAGCTCATTTTTATTGAAAAACACCTTCCTCAATCCTAGTAGTCCGTGACTGGAAGATGCTCGTGGGAGTGTTCACCAATGAAAATATTATCATAGACAAGTGCCGCAATTGCTGCACCCACGAGAGGCCCAACCCAATACACCCACTGGTGCGTCCATGTCCAGCTGACCACGGCAGGGCCAAAGGAGACCGCCGGATTCATTGACGCACCGTCAAAGGCGCCGCCTGCCAGGATGTTAGCACCCACGATGAAGCCAATTGCAATGGGCGCAATTATGCCAATGTTTCCCTTTTTGGGATCCACTGCGGTAGCGTACACCGTGTAGACTAAACCAAATGTCATCACAATCTCAAAAACCAGAGCATTTCCCACTGATACCCCTGATGACAAACTAAATGCTGATGTTTCCTGCAGCATAAGATTTAAAACTCATTCATGAACACAGGAGAGCATAAATATATATCATCCCGACTTAAAAAGGCAAGTGACTTGCTTAATGCCTAGAAGATTTACGAGATATAAGTCGTTTAAAACTTTTTTATTTATTTCATTATATAAATTATTTTTAAATATTAATACATAATTATAATATTTTTTTATAATTATTATATTCTAGTACTAGTACATTTACAATAAAGAAAAAAAAAAAAAAGGCATATTTATTGAAGAGAAGGAAAATAGGTACTTTTGACGTAACAAGACGTATTGTGTGAAATGACGGGTGTAGTATTTACCAATCCACCTGTGGCGAATTTGAGAAGAAGGCAAGCAACAATGGAGCCCAACAATTGGGCGATCCAATACAAGATTCCTCTTAGCAATGTTATGTGGCCACCAAGAAAGGCTCCAAATGTAACAGCAGGATTTACATGGCCACCGGAAATATTTGCACCAACGGAAACTGCCACAAACAATGCCAGTGCATGGGATAAAGATGCAGCTACCAGTCCCGACGGTGTTGATGATCCATTATCTGTCAATTTATCTGCCAATGAACAACAAATTCATCCAATATTAATTCTTTTTTATTATTATTATTATTATTATTCCAAAATGAGAGAGTATATTATATATTAGTCAAAAAGTAACGTGAAATGAGATCACGAGAACTTACTATAGGCCATGCCAGAGCCTTGACCGGCAAAAACAAAAATGAGCATGGAGATGAACTCGGCCAATGCTGCTCTGAGTGCTGAAGGATCACTGGCCTCCCCCGGCATCCCGACTGCAATCCTGCGAACAGGCATTTTTAAAATAAATATATATATATAAAAAAATTCTCTTTACACTTTTAGAGCAAAGAAAATTTTTGGCTCTAGTCTGCTTAATTATTTCTTGGTTAAACAAACTAGTGCGTGAGTGAGCTTAGCGAAAGGGGTCTAAATATATATATATATATATACCCGGAAAAGATGGGGGTATATAAGGATATATAGTAGGTGGTGAAGTGCCACGTGGGTGGTTGGGATTTAATATGAAGGGTTTTGAAATTTCCAGATCCATGATTGGAGAACCGACGATAGGGAGGTGCTGTGGGGTCGTCCTTCAATGTCAGTCGATTGCAATTTTGCAAGGCAGGAATGGGTAAAAGCCGTCGTCGGTTTGCGGTTCGATAAAGTTAAACCGACCATTTCAAAATTGAAATTGTTCTCACATCATTTATTACACATTGCACCGCCCTTCATGGTATAGCTTACTAGTAAACTTGATGCGAATGGATATAATGTCAATTATAATTAAATGATAGGATTTTTCTAACTCTGATTGGGATATATCGCTTGATTTATAATCTTTACATGATCTAGAGATGAGAGAGTATAAGATCCTTACATAAAGAAAAAAAAAAAAAATTTTTTCAAATTTTAAAATGTGGTGAACTAATTTTAGAAATATACACTGACGAGAATTAAATATTAGAGAAAAACTCAATTCTAGTTTTTCTTTTAACTATATAAGTTTTTTTAAAAATATAATTGGATGTTTTAGTTTTATTTTTTGAACATTTAAACTTAAATGTTTTGTTTTTAATGAGGCATATTTTTTAATTTAGAATTTTACTAACAGCTTTCCTAATTTAATCATGTATATCTGATTCACTTATAACCTAACCAATAACTATAATAATTATAAAAATACCTTCATAATTAAAATTTAAATTAAAGACATTTTGTAAATTTTATTAAATTCAAAAGAGCATTCAATTGTGAACATAATGTTAAAAAAAAAAAACCAAATTTTAATAAATTAGTATTCCTTCTATTTGAAAATAAATATTTCATCTTGATTTATAAATATTTTAAGAAAAAAATTTGACTTATTTAATTTTAATATTGTTATATAACTTTTATTAGTAAAAGATTCTTTAAATTAGAAAATAAGATATTTAATTTTGGATAGATAGTGTATTATTTTTATTATTAGTGTATAAGAAGCTTATACGTCATATGACATAAATAAATTAAATAAAAAGATATTACAAAATTCTAAAATAAAATATAGATGTATTTTTAAAATCTTGCAATAGGAAACATAAATTTTAAGCGATTAATTAATTTTAGATTTAAAAAGAGAAAACAAAGGGGGAAAAGAACCATGCGGAGATGGGGACCTGAAAAAGTTCGGTCGAGTCGGCTTTGCATGGGACCCATTCAGAATCATATCAACCAATCACTTCGAACAGGAACCGTCCATTAGGTAGAATGAGGGAATCTTCTTGTTGCATGCTTACGTGGACACTTGTGGCCATCGTTCAAAGTCTCACGTTTTTTAAAATTCATGATAGTAGTCCGATTATGATAGAGTGATATTCTTAGGATTGTTTCATTGATTAATATTTTTTTGAATTAAAATATTTTTTATAATAAATAATATTTATATAAACTTAATTTTAATATTTAATATGATTGAAAGAAAAAGTATGATTGAAAAGTTTTCATTAAATTTTTTTGGAAAATAAAAAATATAAAGTAATTTATATTTTGAAATAAAAATTATTAACTAAAATAATTTGTAAAAATAAATGGAAGGAGTAATAACCTACATTATGATTAATAAAAAAGCTATATCTAAAGACAAAACATCGGCTCTTAAGATAAAGAAAATATTTTTTAAATTTTGCATTAGAATAAGAAAATATCTAAAAGAAATTATTTGTAAAACTTTAAATAAAACTATACTTTTATAAATGTAATTTTAAAATACTCATGGGAAAATATCAAAAATAAAAATATCAAAATAACTCTTCCATTATTACCCCACATGCAGAGGTGATTGAGGTAAGAAAAGCAGATGGATTAGATCAGAGCCAAAAAGGCACAGCCTTTTAGGGCTTTGTTTGGTCTTTTGTCTCTTTTTATTGAATTATTGATAGCAGGCAATAAAAAGTAAAGTCGGTCAAACAAATTGAAGTTGCAGTGAGTGAAGAAATCGGACAGCTATAATTAAAGGTTACCGTCGAGAGGTCTGAGCTATTCGACCATTCTCTTTCAAATTTTCTACCCTGCAATGATTGTTCCGACCGACCGACGTTAGCAATTATTATACTAACATTGTAAATGTGTCTTGGGTTCAACAAGAAGGTTAACGTGAGGTGTATAAATTCAATTTTTCTTCATCGATTTAAACTTTTAAGATAAATAAAAATTTAATATGGTATGCAGGGAAGATTATGTCAATAAGTTCAACCTTATTTTATTAATGTAAGAAAGGATAAAGCTTTACTTGTGAAAGTGAAATTATTTTACTTTAATTGTATATTTTATATCATTAAATAAAATAATATATTCTTCAATAAAAATCAAGAATTTCTAGAATTGAATACATCCTTTTAAAATTTTTATTAATAAGATATATCTAAAAAAAATATGAATCTCTATTCATGATTGATGTTGTAAAAGATGTGATAGAAGATCCAAATTTCTGTTGGCATACTTGAATACAAGAATCCGGATCATTTGATCCTTCATGAAGAAAATAACAGAGTCCTTTGAAGATCCAAACCACTGCAGTTCAGACAACATTGGGCTTATTTAGCCTCTGACCTTTTCATCGGCCTTTTATAGGTTGGGTTTTGCTCCTTAGACATATTGGATTGGCCTCATTGTACATTGCAACGTTCAATCTCAATCAGAATCCAAAGGTGTTGGTGAATTCTATTTGTCACAATCATTCATCTTGGGTTTCTTTATTTGTGCATGCCTGGTGGTTGTTCTATCTCTTGAACATGAATTATGATGTAAATCATTCTTTTTTAGATAGTAGAATTTGCATTTTTTTTTCACTGATATTTGGGCTAATTTAAGCCCACTAATCTGATGAGATTGCTAATTTGCATTTCCTTTTCTGAATGCCTACCTCTGTATAATAAGGGTCCAAGAAGATAGCAAACGTTGATTCAGGTCTAGAACATTGATACTTATATTATACTGCAGAGCCGTCTGCATTCTGCAAAGTTTTAAATATCTACTACTGTTACATTGGGATTTCTGGAAGAATACAGATGATTAAATTATCAGACTTCAGATTGAAGTTGAGAAATTGTTACTCTACAATTATGCTCCAGAGAAGAATGGGAGGAGCCCTTTGAAGTTAATCATGAGAAAGTGATCAAAAGCAAAACCTAATATTGTCCAATCATAATACTATTACCCGGAGATGTTCAAGAACATCTTTGTCAAATGGATAAAATCAAAACCTGAGAGAATTATTTGCACAAGTTAACTTAGAAGGTACACTACCTACTTACTTATCTTCCCTTTGGATTTATCAGCTGGGAGAAAACTCCTGTTGATGTTGATGTTGAAGCATCAGAATCTTGGTTCCCAACAAGGTCAATTTCATCACTATCAGCAGATTCGGCTCTTGGGATCCAATCTGGTATATCGGGAATATAGTTTGCGCTATTCTCATCAAGAACTGATTGACAAGAAGATTCTTGAAGCTGAAGTGCATACTCCAAATTCCAGAGAACTTCTCCCATTGTTGGCCTTTCACTTCCATATTCTGCCAAACATTTCTCTGCTGTTTCACCAAATTTTCTCAGGGAATCCATGCTGATGGATCCAGCAAGATGGGGATCTAAAATTTGGCTCAGTTGGCCTTTCTTCTGAAACTGCATTGCCCATTCTGCAATGTTTACTTGTTCTCTTGGAAGTGCAGGATTTATAGCTGGCCGAGCACACAGAACTTCTAAGAGAACTACCCCAAAAGAATAGACATCGGATTTCTCTGTCAACTGCTGTCTACGGTAGTACTCAGGATCAAGGTATCCAAAGCTACCTTTAACAGCAGTGCTCACATGAGTTTGATCCAATGTAGGACCAGATTTACACAACCCAAAATCTGCTACTTTTGCATTGAAATTTTCATCCAACAAAATGTTGGTTGTTTTGACATCGCGATGGATAATGATTTCTGCAGCTCCAGTATGCAGATAATGAAGTCCTTTTGCAGCTCCAATGCAAATTTCTAGCCTTTTTTGCCATGAAAGTGGACGAAGATTTGATCCATACAAGTTCTTCCTAAGAGGTCCACCAGCCATAAATTCATAAACAAGGATCATTTCATTAAGTTCTTCACAGTAACCTATGAGGGATACCAGGTGCCTGTGGCGAAGCTTAGATAACATTTCAATTTCTGTCCTGAACTCAAGAAGCCCTTGTTGTGACTTAGGATTTCCCCTCTTCACAGCAACTGTCATGCCATTTTCAAGTACTCCTTGGTAGACTTTTCCAAATCCACCTACACCAATGGCCAAACTCTCGTTGAAGTCATTTGTAGCTTCACGAATCTCAGTGAAAGCCAGAACACGTCCCAAGCTAAGAGAAGGTGAAGTTGAGGCAAAACTTCCAGCTGAAACTTTAGTCTCTGAGTTCCCAATTTGAGTATGGAAAGAAAACCATGTTGAAGATTTCTCTCTCTTGGGCTTCCTTGGCCTACGAAAGCTGAAGAAAATAGCTGCTGAGATCAGCAGCAAAACTGCAAGACCTCCCAAACAAGTGAGAACCAGTAGAATTACATGCTTTTTATTCTTTGGCACATTGGAAGCAGTGGCAGATCCAACTAACTCTCCATCCAAGCTATCAGTAGGACTGCTCATCTTCATTATCTCCAAACCATTTAAGATTGCATTAGTGGGAAAAGTCCTCTGGTTAGAAGGACCAACTTGAACAATTATTTGGTTCAAGCCCTTTGAAACATTGACAATAAAATCCACAAAATAAGCAGCCGATAATTCCATTGTTTTGCTTGATATATCAAAGGATTGTATGGCAGATTGGTTATTGACATAGACATTAAAAACCAATGTACCAAGTGCAGGACTAACAATGTCACAGAAATGCATCCTGACAAGATACCTGAAGCCCTTCTCAACTCTGAATGCCCATGATATATTAAAATTCTGATCTGCCACATTTGCATCAGCCATCTCTAGGGCAGTGCCATAAACCCAATTGGGTGCAATTTCAACCGAAACTCCAGCACGGTACTTGATCAATCTGGGATCCTTGGAAACATTACGAGCAGCAGCAGCATTCAAGAGAAATGGTTTATCCGGTTTCCACGTTCTCCATAGGGTATCATTCTTTGGTGTCAAAAGTGGACCTCCCATGTTAACTCTATAAATAGTCTGAAGAGCTACATGTACTGGAATCACATATTCTGGTCCAACTGGAATTGGGATGGCACTGAACCCAAATTGGCCATCAGGCACAGAAACCACCTCTATGCCATTAATAAAGGCAATTGAACCGGCGCAGGGAGACAATGTTAAAACCAATTTTTTTGACCTCGATCCCCATAGTTGAACTACATATTCTTTAACAATTGGAGAGCTCTTGCCTAATTTTGAGAACGAAAACCCATGAAGCAATATAACCCCATTTGCCACCACTGAAAAAACTGCAGATTTCGTACTGCGACTATGAGATTCAACAGGGTAAAAATGTAACCTTAGCCAATGCCGCCCAATTTGCTTGGTATCTATAGTATAAGTTGAAGTCCTACTAAAAACTCTAGCAGAACTGTAAACACCGCCTACCACTGGTGCAGTATCCGAAACCACAGAATGGGAGTCACTAGACAGGGAAACCTTGGAGTTTCCAGAATCGGGTTCAAACAATCTTCCATCTTCATATTCTATTTTCTTACTTCCCCCACAGTTAATTAAGATTTTGTCTATAGGGTTGAAAGAATAAGCTACAAAGTGAACACAAGAAAAACATAGGAGGCACATTACAAACTTACACAATTCCTCCATTCTTGATAATCTTTGCAGCAACAATGCATAAATCAAAATGCAAGAAACAAGACAGAACAAAACAACCCAGTTCTTGAAAAATCTCCTACTGCATTCCTCTCAGATATAAATACATAATAGTATTCAGGGTAGAAACAAAATGAATCGTACCTGGTTAAGCAACCTGCGTGAGGGCTTATGCGAAGAAGAAGAGTAATACAGGAAAGAAGAAAAAAAAGGAACCAATTGAACAAGGATTTTATTTTATTTTTGTCGGTATAAATTTGGGACTAAAGAAGTGAGAGCATTAAATGTACAAAAATGGTGGTGGGGAATTGTGCCATAACTAACTCAAAACAGCTGTTCTTCCCACAACGTTATTAACTGTCTGTGGATCCCTTCGTTGACCAATTACCTTTTTTTAATCACTCCCTCCATCATTATTTTAGATTTTATTTTTCTTTTTTAAAGCAATTAGCACACATTAGCATCATAGTATGTAAATGATTTATCTAAGGCTCGACTGCTGGAGAACGAGGGAAGTATATTGGCCCCATGGTTGATAAATGTTTAAATATATATATGCATAAGCGTCTTCTCCTTGATATCGAGATTCATACTTTGAACAAAACTTTAACGAATAAAATAAAGCTTAGAGCTTTTGATGCAAAACGCACGCCATAAACTGCGTGGTAGAGAGAGAGGGGGGTGGCCGCGGCGTGGGTGTTCTTGCAAATGGCACCATCCATACAGTAGGAGAGCACGTGCCACATTCCTCAGCTTTCAACTGAATAATCAATGTTGTGTCCGAGAGAGGGATAGCCAGACCTCAGATCCAGCTTGAGATTGGTCAAATATGCTCTTTCAACTCACTTTCAAATTTACCAATATATATATTTTATATATATATATTTAAACCTTTTCTTCTGTAATAAATAAATAAATTAAAACATTAGCTTAGATTGATACGATGCGATTTTTCCGTTTAAAAGTTTATTTAGACATTATCCAACTAAGTTAATAGTTGTCAGAGTCTCATGCGCCAACACAGCAATCTCTTACTTTCACAGACCAAACATCGCACTTTTGGGCATAATTTTGTTGTCCCCGAATCCTCCTACCTTTGGTCGGTCCATTTTTATTTGAGGTAAGGCCCAACTAATTTGCATGAGCCCATGCTTTTTTCCATTTTTCTTCCAAGTCTCTGACATCGCAAAGAGCCCACTTTACCTTTATATGCGAGAGAGGCACAGCAACCACTTCCCGTCGTTTGGTTTACACCCTATCCTTGTACAGATGATGAAATAAAATTAAAACACACATTGGAGTGAACAGAAGCTGAGATGGAGAAACCCCAAAGCAAGAAGTGAAAAATAGATCCAAAGAATTTGCATCAAGAAGCCCCCCAATTGGAGCCAGGGAAAAGGTGCAGCATTCAAAGAAATGGCAGTTTCCACATCATCAATGAGCTTAGCTATGACAACCTTAAGTAATAGGGTGAGTCAATGTTTCAGTTAACCATCTTTGTTTCTTGTCTGATTATGATGAATCCAGCCCTCATATTCCCTCACTTTCAAGATTCCTCAGCTTGAAGTTTTTCAATCAAAGATCACTCTGAGGTCTCCATTGATGGTTTCGTCATCACATGGAACCATCACTTGTTCAAACGACACATTGTATGATCAAGAAAGTAAGAAACATCTTCCTCAATTAACTCTTGATTGATCCGTCTTAGGCACAGTATTCAATTGTCTCACTACTGTCCGAAGTCTCCTTTGACTGCCAACTTTTCAGGAAATTGTAACAGGAGACCACTCCTTTTAGGAGTTGGAGCTGCTCTGTCATTGAGTTTATTCTTGGCCCCTCCTCTTCTTGCTGAAGGTTCCACTCCACTCATTTTTCTCCAATTACGGACAGAAATACTAAAGATTATTAGTCTTTTTTTTCTCAAATCTATATACACACTTCTCCTACAGGAGCCCCAGACAAATATGAAGTCTTTGTTGACAAAGCAGATGGCTATACTTATTACTATCCATCAGATTGGAGGGTATAATAGTACAATCATAGAGAAGGATCATTGAAACCATGTATTATGATGAAGCATATTAAAAAAAAATTGTGATTTTCTTGTACAGGATTTCGATTTCCTGGGGCACGATTCTGCATTCAAGGATCGATATCTACAGTTGCAGAATGTGAGATTGAGCTTTATCCCAACCAGTAAATCAGACATACATGAAATGGGGTCATTGGAAGAGGTTAATAAAACCGATATATTAGACATCGTTTTCTTGTTCAAGAACTAAAAATTTTCACTCACTGGGTTTTTTCATCCTTTTTTCTTATAGGTAGTCTATCATCTAGTTAATCATGTTTATTCCACACCAACTCAGGTGGCGGATGTAAGGGACATGCAGGAGGTTTGTGCCCTGTGCATCTTAATTAACTGAGTTAATATATGCAGGAAAAGAACAATCTCATATTGGATTTTGTTAATGCAGAAAAATATTGATGGAAAGAATTATTACACCTTTGAATATGTACTGACCTCTCCAAATTTTGCACGAGCAGCTTTTGCCACCATAGCTGTTGGAAACGGTATGCCTTTTTCTTCCATCATCTTTCTTTGCTCCTGTATCGTCATGCCTGTAGACCAACCAATGCACTGAAAATTAAGGTCGTAGAATGCTACAAATGCATTCATGAAACATTGTACAACTTTTTCTCACACTAGACTACGAATTTTAACAGGTAGGTATTATACCTTGATTGTTGGAGCCAATGAAAGAAGGTGGAGAAGGGTGAGGAACCAGCTCAAAGTGGTTGCAGACTCGTTTAGGTTGTTAGACATCTAGGCTGAAGGCAGATTTTCTTACGGGTTGTATGCATAAAAACAGAGTTGATACTTCATTTTTCTGAAGAATTGCAATTTTAAAAAGGCTACTAAGACTTGCATACATAGGTTATTTCGACTTGAGAGATTTATTGGTTGATGACTTGACTTACCTGTGCAGTACAAATTCTCATTCAGCTAGATCCAACTCAAATTCGAAGATCATCACATTCCCAAAGTACTGTCACCAAGCAAATAAATTGGAACAAGCATAGCCATGGAAAAATTCCAGAAGTAAATATATTCAACAAGAGATCAAGTTGACCAATAGATAACCCTTTCCTAACAGACTGGAATAGGATTAGCCATATGAAGCGAAAGAGAGTAATGAGTTCTCTTTATAGACATGAATTGTAGCGTTACAGGCCCTCTTCTTACCTGCCCCAAAGTTTCTTCAGTTTCAGGTACGAAAGCAGATAAGATGCGATTCGGGCAATGCCTTTCAGCTTAACAGAGCTATAGAGAAAAGGAAAAGGTCCCAGGAATTAAGAAAAATAAGGCCAATAGCAAGCATGAATACAGAATTAAAACAGGTGCTGACACTGGACACTGAAAAGCAAGAGAGTAAAAAAAAAAAAACAGATGAGAAAAAAAAACTCAAATCTCTACTCTCATTATGTACAGAATGTTACAACTATTCCCTTGTCTTTCTCCTTCCTATATTCAAACTAGAAGAAGAAGAATGTACAGCAGCAAAGTCGGACAACTACAGTGGAAATGGGGATTAGGACAGAAACAGACCACACACAACATTGGAAGGACAAAAAATGATACAACTACCTCATCAAAGACTACAACTACTCGTTCCACTCTGTAATTAACAAATCAAATATCAAGGAGACAGGCACAATTCCATGTGATGCCTGGCTCCAAAAGAATATGTATCTATCCCCCAAAGCCTACCTTCACAAGCTTGCAAAAACCCTTCAAACCATACTGCTTGATCGTATATTTCAACAACGTACTTCCATTGACCACATTCATGCTACTATATCCCATCCAACCATCACCCCTGATCAGAATGCACAAGCAATCATTGACTTTCTTGGTCATCTTACCCAGTCTGACAATCCGCCATCAGCAGAATAAATCAGACACCCCTTAACTGAGTTTATCAGAGGAAGCCATCAGCAGCATTGCTTTGCGTTCATATAACCCATGCGTTTCCCATCTAAATAAGTCTACGCTGACGCAACCCCTTTCCAAAGTGAGGTTGCATCAAGCGAACATACAAACCATTCTTTGCCATTAGAGAATCATGTGTCCCCTCTTCGACTATTCTCCCTCCATTGAGAACAACAATATTGTCAACATGCCTCATCATGGCAGCACGGTGTGCAATTAAAATAGTTGTTTTGTTTCCCATGATTAGAGTATCAAGAGCCTCCTGAATGACTCTGCTAGACTCGGATTCAATTGAGGAGCTTGCTTCATCCAATAACAGTATCGGGGCATTCTTCAGAACAACACGAGCAATGGCAATTCTCTGCTTCTGTCCTGGAGTCAGATCAACTCCTCTCATTCCTACGTGTGTGTCATAGCCATGGGGCAAACTGCTGATGAAATGATGAGCATTAGCTATTCTTGCTGCCTCTTTCATCTCAGCTTCACTTGCATTATGCCTTGCATATATTATGTTTTCTCTTATAGTAGTCGAGAAGATAATAGGTTCCTGCTGAACAAGACCCATATGGTTCCTCAACCATCTCAAGTTATAGGATTTTAAATCTCTCCCATCTAATAGAACCTGGCCAGAAACTGGATCATAGAATCTTTCTATCAGAGAAATTATGGTGCTCTTTCCAGACCCTGAAACCCCAACTACAGCCACAGTTTGTCCTCCATTGACTTTGAGACTGAAATTGCTCAGTACCAGGACTTCAGGGTGAGTTGGATAGGAAAAATCAACATTTTTTAGCTCAATACTTCCATAAACATTGGGAGGCTTCATGGCTGAATTATCATCTGGGTCAATCTTTGGAACACGGTCGATGATTTCAAATACTGAAGTAAGGGATTTTCTTCTTTTCAGAATATATGGAGCCAAGCCAAAAGGCTCAACAAGTGCAAATGTTGCGAAAGAGAATACCATATACTCCTTGAGAGCTGTGGTCAGGTTCATGTACTCTTTCTTTACAGAAAGCGCAGTGTACCAAAGGAGGAGAGCATTGCAAGCAAAAAGAAGAAACTGTGAAAAACCAAATGCAAAACCAATTGCCATTCCGTGGAAGAAACTTTTCTTGAATATCTTTCTCAGCTGCAACCTGTAGAGCTCCATTACTTTGTTACCAGCACAAAATGCTACAACAGTGTAAATATTTCTAACTGCATCCTCAAGAACCAAAGATGCTTTCCTATGCATCTCTTGAATTCCCTTTGAAAATCCAGCAAGCCACAATTTCTGAAATAAACAAATAAAGTTCCAGGTCATATTCTAGGATAATAAATTGATAACTAAGTAAACTTACTAAATTTTGGCAACAAGTGTAAGACATTGCATCTCATAGTATTGAAATTATACCATATTGAACAAAGATGCTGAATAAATGATGCCTATGACCATATGAGAAAAAGAAATCATTTACAGTCTACTGAAACTGGTACTAATAATGTTGCTTAAATTTCTTCATTCTAAAATCAAAAATTCAAATTCACAGAAAATGATCTGCCTTTCATTACTAGGAAGGAGCCTTCAAATCACAAAAAAGCTCTCAAAAGAGAATATTTCATCTGAAACACCACACAAATTGAATCACCAGCAAATCATAAATGCCACAATTGATTATTAGGAGTTTAGTCTAAAAAGCATAAAATACAGATCATCCTACGCCTGCATATTTCTTTGCTTTTTTATAGATAGATAGATTGATCAGATTAAGAGACTATTTACAAAAATGAAAATAATTTAAATAGCACAAACAATGAGCACTGACAATTTTATGAAATATGAATTTCTGACACAAGTCTTTATTAGATATAAACCTGTGCAACAGCAGAAACCATAAGAACAGGAAGAGTAGCTAATGCTACAAGGGCCAACCGCCACTGCAACAACATCCCAATGAGAACAGCTACCAGAACAGCAGCACTGTCTTGTATGAATATGGAAAGTCTATTGCTAAAAGCAGCTCTCACAAATGTAGCATCATTTGCCAAGCGCATGGACAAGTTATCAGCACTGTTTTCCTCTTCATCAAACCATCCAACTTCATTACGAAGCATTGCTGTGGAACAACAAAACTTTTAGAATTGCATTTAAGGTTACATAAAATGTAAAGTAAACTAGAAAGAGATGAAAACAAAAGTAAAAAGATCAATATATCCCCCCACTCCAGTAAGTTTTAATTTAGAGGTAGCAGAAATCTTTACCAGAAAACATCATCCTCCGGACACGTTCAGTCATTTTCTCTCCCATAATGCCAAAATAGAAATGCTGCAAAAAGTTGGCAATGACAGTCACAATGCCCATGCAGGCAATGATCAAGCACCACTTGTTTACTTCTTGGCGTAAGTGATGCTTTTCATCAGTCCGATAGTATGCTGTTACTATCAGGGCAATAACATAAGCAAGAAGAGGATTAAAAGAACCAAATATTGCAGCACCAGTGCTTCCTAGAACAGCATAAAGCCACTCTGCAAGGCTAAGTTCCACCAGCCTCCAAAACGATGGTGCTTCTCCACGTCGAGAATCCTTTGCATCCCTTGGTTTGATTGGCATATCATCAAATTCACTATGTGGCCGGCTAAACGTTTGTGAGTGAGAGCGCTCATTCTTTGGATCAGAAGTCAACAGTGGTGACACCGGTGATTCAGGATCAGAAGCATCAGAAGTAGGTCGATGGCCAGAGTGAACATCAATCTTGGGTAACTCTGGAAGTCTCATTTCAAAACTATCTTGCCTTTTTATTGATGGTTCCTTATCTGTCCCATCCAATGGCAGGCCATTCTCAGCCATTCGCTCTGGTGGAGGACTTCGAACTTGAGGAGATTCTTGTGAGTTAAATGCACCATCAGGTGGGCGGAAAACATTGACAGCAGATACCCTTTGAAGTGATGGTGACTTCATCATTTTAGGGGATGATGGTTCTTGGAAACTATGACCTGCTGAAGAATCTTTCTCAATTTGGAAAGCAGCAGTTTCCTTATAGTTCCTAACTGGCATCCTGATACAACACATTGATTATGAGACTAAATTACTTTCTGAGTAGTAGCAAAAACATAGATCGCATCAAAATAATAAATAAATGGATAAATGGATAAATTCTATAACAGAAAAGGAACCAAATGACATTATGTGAGATTTTTAACAAAAGAATTATCTGTCAATGAAATTCTAGAAAAGATTGAATTTTCTCTTAAACTACCTCCGGGGAAGTTTTGCAGCTTCCTCACATTTGAGAAGCTCCGCATAGAGGCCATCCAAGTTTATTAATTCATCATGCGTACCCATTTCAACAAGCTGTCCCTCTTCCATGACAGCAATGTAGTCAGCATTCCTGATTAAACTAAGTCGTCTCGCTATTATTATAGTTGACCTGCCTAACATGAGAAGATCAAGAGCCTCCTGAACAAATTTTTCAGCCTCAAAATCAAGTCCACCTGTAACTTCATCAAGAAGAAGTATAGATGGATTTGACAGCACAGCCCGTGCAATAGAGAGCTTTATCTTCTGCTCTTCTGTCAATGACAGGCCAGCCCTACCCACCTACAATGAGGAAAATTTTGGCTAGAAAGTCTGAGAAATGACAATAGTTAAGTAATGCTTCTAAAAAAGGAAAGCACGTTGGCAGGACCAATGACCCCAAAGAAGCACATTTTCATTCTTGTCAAATAAATGTACCTGGGTCTCATATTTTTTATCCAGTGAGCTTATAAATGTATGTGCATGTGCTATCTTTGCTGCTTCTTCAATCTGATCCAAAGAAGCATCCCGTCCATAGGCAATGTTGTCTCTTATACTCAGGCTTAGTAAAGCAGGTTCCTGTGTGACTAAACCAATTTGGCTTCTTAGCCACTCCAGCTTTAGATTTTTTATGTTTTCACCATCCAACAAAACTTCTCCTGCAAGAAAAAGTAGGTCAGCAAAATAATGAAGCATAAGATATACAGAACAGGGGCCTATACGATACATCCTAATGAAACATTAGCATTAAATACCTAAAGTAGGATCATAAAAACGTTCCATAAGTGGAATAATACTGCTTTTCCCAGAACCATTTCTACCCACAAGTGCGACAGCCTTCTTAGCAGGTACAGTGAGGAAAAATCCACTTAAAATAGGAATTTCAGGACGCGACAGGTAGCTAAAATATACATTTCTAAACTCAATGTTTCCTTGCACAGTAGCGAGGATGGTTCCCTCATGATTAACAGTGGATGATGACCGACTTATCATCTCATAAAGTCTGTAAGCAGCAATCCTCCCCTGTTCAAAAGAATAGAAGTTTGTTGCCGCCTGATTCAAGCCCCTATAAAAGAACAAACAGCATGAAAATATGAATAAACATCTTAAAGGGCAATCAAGAACTAGCTAATACTATCATGCACTTACAGGCCACTTAAGATTACAGCAAAAAGAGCTGTTATAATTTCACCACCATGAGCTTTTCCATGTGTAACCAAGAATCTTCCCACCCACAATTGCAAAGCACAAGAACAAATCGCAAGCCCATAAGTAAAACCAAGTCCAAGTCCTTGCACAAGACTTATCAATATACCATATCTCAATGTTGCTTGCAGAGAAGTGGCATAAGAATACTTGGCCAAAGTTTCATTTGTAAATGCATATAAGGTTCGAATGTAGGAGACAGCCTGCAGTTCATGAGCACAGAAGATTTACATTCACCAACTGAGAAATCAAATTAAAAGGTAAAATACACATCATGTGAGGTCAAAAGCATTACCTGCTCTGCGATACTTGCTGCCTCTGCATATGCATCTTGGATATTCTCTGCAAGCCTATGAAGAAATATATTTGATATTCCTCCAGCAGCAACAATAAAAGGACCAGTACCCAAAGTAATGAGGGCAATCTGCCAACAGTTGACAAATCCAATGACAAGACCACTAAAAAAGGTAGCCATGTTATGAATATAGTTTCCAACCTGTCATACCCATACAACAAAGAGTTACATGATACTCATTAAGAATTTCTAATGAGAAACTTTTATACACAAGGAAGCAGAGCACTAGACATACTTTTTCACTAAGTGCAGATTGAATAAGCAACACATCACTCAATACTTGGCTGACAATATCCCCATTGTTCCCATATGTATCAAAAAAACTCATGTCTTGGTTAAGTAATACTTGCACATATTTGGACCTAATCACAGCAGTCTGCCTTTCTCCAGTAAGGATCCAACATGATACCTCTGTTGAAGAAACCAAAGTCAGTGCTGTCACAATTGAATTGATAATGCTTCCTATAATACCATATGGTTCTAGAAACAGAATCATAAACATGGACATTGTCCTTACCGATCCATCCGGCAACAAAAACTCCAGCAGCAATATAAACAATAGTTAAAGCCAGCTACAAAACAGCAAAATGATCTAATTGGTAAATATCTCAGGCATAGCAGAAATCCAGCAGACCAATGAACCTAAAAACTAATTTCAAACACTAAGCACTCATAAAATTTAGCAGAGTAATTCTGGAAGTAAGCATGGCAAAAAAAGGAAATGTCTAAGCATAGACTTGATATAACTTCTGAGACACATCGTCCATTATGCAAACAGGCTTTGGAAAAGGAATTATAATACAGGCACCTTGGGTGACAAACATAATCTGGTAAAATACATCTTCAAAATGCCCAAGCTTGCACATCCATTTTTTTCTTCCTTTTTTTAAAAAGTAATTCCATTCGTCAAACGGTCTAAAATTTAAAAGCAATACTATTGACAGTGCATTGATAAATTTTTGTTAACCATCATTTTTTTTTTCCCTCTAAATTCTCAATACGAAAGCTTGCTTACCCCTTAAAGACAACTTCAATGAATTCCTAATTTCAAACTAGTTCATATCAATATCAACATATGGGACCCAACAAATGTCACACCAAACATTCAAATACAATACCCAACATCTTTGAAATATAATCTCTAAGTTTCACTATCAAAACAAAGAGAATATTATATAAAAAGATCCTATCAGCAACAAACCACTATCAATCCACGATGCAAAAATAGATTCTTAGGTTATTCCGAGAAAAATAGCTTCTCGTGGCAAAAATTACTGAGGAAGAAGACAGGGCAATGCCAAATAAAATTATAAAAAAACCTCCTTATTCTTTCTTGTGACTGCTGTACATGGTTAAGTAATTAAATTCAACCCCTCTCTATTAGCTTAAACTTGTGGAATAGGTGGAAATTTATCATGGTATAAAAGCAGAAATCCTGATTTCAACTCCTGCTGAAACCCATTATTGTATTATTTTTCACATGTTGATCCTATTATTTATGTTAAGTGATTAAATTCAACATCTCTCTATTAGCTTAAGCACTTTAGAGCAGGCAGAAACTTATCACACGTGCAAGAAAATTCAACCGAAAGAAGTCCTATTGCCAAAGAATTATGTAAACTCCTCCAGGCACATCAACATGCAATCAACCCCCTCAGGTTACGTTTTACTTAGAAAAATTAAACAGAAGACTAACATTGAACAATTCTTGTCCTAGATCTTCAATAAGGATTTAAATCACTTCGAATCTCTTCATAGGAAGCATGAATTAGTTCAAAACTTTGTCTCAAGAGAATAATAAGACTAGGTACAGGAGATGATTATTCTGTATAGTTCTTAAAGAGAAGACCTAGAGGATCACAAGCAGGAAACATTGGTCGAAATGGCAAGTTGAATCTATGCTAAAACTTCAGACCCAGGAACTCAACTTGTTTGTGAAAATATACTAACAAAGTTTCGCAAAGGGCAAATGCTCAACTAATGGCAACATTTGAAATCAAGATCCTTACTTCAGCATCCAAACTTTGGAGTTCCCTTTTTCCAGAAGTTTGATCTGAATATTCATTAACTGCATGAAATTTAAGTAATTCAAGATTCTACTTTCCTTAGGTTTTTCATCTACCAAAGAGTGGCATTTCACGTTACCACATTAGTAGATTGTTCACAGAATCACTCCAAAATAAATGAAAGGAAATAAGCTACTTTTTACTACATAAAGGAGGAAGATTACAACATATTTGAGAAACTGATTAATCATTATTAATTGCCTCATAGAGAAAAAGTTCACCTGAAAAGGTTAACTCATTAAAATTCTCATCTGTTGCTTGCCATTCCGCCTCAAGAGGAACTTTCATTGACCACAAACTTAAGTAGTCCATTTCAAGTACCACAATGTGTTTTACATTATTGAATTGTTAACTATGGGAATACATTTAATGTTAATGGCGTCGCAGTGTTCTTAGGTTGCGAACAATTCCACAACTAATTCCTTAAGACAATGCATTCAGAATAACTCAAAGTAAGTGGGTATTTCAATCTTTCACCAATCAATTTGAAATTATTTTAGCAGGCTTTGTTAGACAAATTTATTGAAGAGCTGACCAAAATTCAGAAACCATGATATAATGCTAGTAGGTATTTCAATCTTTCACCAATCAATTTGAAATTATATTAGCAGGCTTTCTTAGACAAATTTATTGAAGAACTGACCAAAATTCAGAAACCATGATATAATGCACTAGGAGAAAGCTTCTAACAGAAACCAGGTAGCAAAATTCCATTCTCTACACCCATCCAAATTCTTGCAGAAAGATAGAAAATCAAAACCAAGTAAAATCAGGCCCTCAGAGATATTCTAGCCCTGCACTCACTAAAAAGAATGAATCCAAACCAACCACCAGCCAAAATCAGTTGAAATGTGGCTTTGAGGTGTGAAATTCAACACTGTACCTCCGTGAACTTGTCAAATAACTCTTCTTGCGAATCCGAGCTGTGCCTCAGCAACTGAACTATCTTAGCGAAGTAGTGCAAGTAAACCACCAGCGCCGTTCCATGTGCAGCTGCAGCTAGCGATCCAACCACCATAAGAACCCAATCAAGGCGGTCCGCACAAGCAAACAGCCTAGAAAACGGCACAGCAGCTGGGGGCGGCTCGATCTCTTCAGTGTCCACATCGATCTCCTCCTCGACCTCAATTGGTGCCGGTTCGGCACTAGTATCCATATACGGAGACGGAGACTCCGGCGGCTCGGAAACCTCCGACACCGGCGTCAAAGGCTGTATATGAGGTGGGGACCACCCAAACAACCCCCGAGATATCATCATCTTTGCAAAATCCCAAAATAAAAATAATAACTGAAACTACTCAGTTAGCACTACCAAAAACCACCGCTTAAAAAAACTAGAACATCGAAAAATTGAATGGGTTTCAAAAAAATTTCATTTCTAGGGTTTTTAAGGAACATCAAGATCATCTAAACTCAGATCAGGTGAATATTTGAGTGGAATTTTAGATTTTTGTGTGGAGAATGAGAGTGAAAAAGGCCGGCTTTCGTTAATGATAGTTTTGTTGAGAATGTAACGAAATAGCAATAAAGGAGCCGTTCGAGACGAGGCCAACTGAGTCGAGTTTGGGTTGACTCAGTCAAAGATGGCGGAGAGAGAAGGGGAGAGGGGATGGAGAGAGTTGACTCGGAAATAGAAGGTTCGGCTTCTTGGTAGTGCGCGCTGGTGGTGGTGTTGTTTTTATGTGGTAAGAAACGACGGCGTTAGGGCTTCTGCCGTGGTGACGACCCCGTCGGGGATGATGACTGTTGTCGCCGACTCAGACTTCTAAAAGCGCCAGTAAGGGCACGTCTTTTTTTCGCAATTTCTTCTAGGGAAAAGCGTGAGGTGATGCAGATACAGCTGTGAATATCTGAGGGGGGTTTCCGTAATTTTACCTGGTTACCGGACATGTGTTGGAATATCGATGGTAGGTGGAGGGTTTGACAGTTTGAAGAAAGTAGGTCATAGATTGGTGGAAATTCTGGCTACCCGTAGAAATAATAAATAAATGTTTAATATGTAGAAAATATTTTATATTAAATGAGGAATTAGAGTGAAAAAAATAATAAATATGTATTAGAAATTATAAAATACTTTATATCGTAAGATAAATAAAAGAGTCTAAAACAATTTAGATTTTGGGAGGGAAAGAGTATTAGATTATTAAAAAAATATCGACTACATTTACTTTAGATTGTTGTTTTTATTGTTAATTTGATTATTAAATACTCCTCCCGTCCGGAAATTAAAATATCTTTTTTTTTTTTTTGAATTTTTCAGATATGAATATCCTTTTTCCTTAATTATTTAAATTCTGTTAAGAAATTGATATTATTAAGTTTAAAAAGAATTAAGTCAACTAATTTTTTTAAAATTTATATATGTCAAATTGATATATTTAATTTCGGACTGAACTAGTACAATTTTTACCACCAATATATATAAACAATTTTATACAAATTTTTATTGTTTCCTTTTTTTTTCTTTTATAATGATTCATTTTTTAAAAAATAAATATACTTAGTTTAAATTTTAAATAATAATTGCTTTAATTTAAGAATTTAGCTATCTCTAAGGCACATGATCCCACTACTAACTAGTACTACTATTAACTTTATTAAATGCATTTCTTAATGTAATAGTAGAAAATCTTATTTAAATCAACAATATTATTAAAAAGAAAAAAATATTTAATTTTGAAAACAAAAAATAAGAAAAATATAAATTCTTCATAACTATTAATAAATAGCCATTTACTCTTAAAAATATATTTAATTCTATTAATTAACCATGTACAGAGTAGATTTTTGACAATCAAAATACAATATATATATATATATATTTATTTATGAATATAGTGCAAAATTTCGAATGCTTATACTGTTATCTTGTTTTTTAAAAGTTAAAAATAGTTTAAATTATTATAATTGTTTGTATTAATTACTAAATTAGAACAAAAAGTGATTGGAAAAGGAAAAAAAAAAGGGGAATTTATTTAAGTTATTAAAGACAAGCAATGTGTGGGTGGATGGGGGAATCATTGTATGGGGCTGGCAGTAGAGTAGTGGACGTGCCGGTGCCAGAACATTTTGTCTGTTTAATCTTTGGAAATGCTGCTCTTTGGCATTTGCCTCTTGTTTATTTCGTTAATGAGGACAATAAGGTATTTTTGCTTAATCAAAAATGATGGAAGCCTTAGTTTAAAGAAATTAATAATTAGACATTATGTCCTTTTCAATTTAATGTTTTTTTTTTTTTTTGGAATGTTTCATTTGGAGACAAGATCATTTGTTTATAATCACATTGTAACACATGCAACTTAAGTGGTTTTTAACTTTAAAAAAAAAAGGAAAAAAGAAATGCATGGTATTTTTTCAATTTTACAATTAGAGGAAATTATTATTATTATATATATAAAAAAAAAATTTATCTCCAGAGTTAAAGTAAAGGGAATCTATCCTGTTGACCGTTGAAGAACTTATTTTTGAATTACTAATTGGAATTTTGACTATTAGATCATCCTTCAAGAATAATCCCAACTGATGGAATAAAAGTTGACGACACGTACTGTATTTTTTTTAGCAAATGGCAAAGTGAAGATATTATTCCACTCATTAAATTTTACCCACTTCTCTCTATATCTCTTCTCTCGATGATTAATAGTGTCATCTCACTTATCCACGTAATGCCTCAAACTCAATACTTCTCGATCTTGAATATCGTTACTTATGGCTATATCAATAAAGCTCTACAAAATTTGTTTTTGTTAATAAATTTTAAAAGTCGGATAAAAGAGTCTAATTTTACCAAGAGGGGAGGGGGAAAAAAATAGAAGGAGAAAAGAAAATTTTGATCATTACCTTGGCTTTTTTTGGTGATGACTTTCCAACTGTATGACCGTTGGAAAACATAACTTTTTTTTATCAAATGTTGTAAGGGAAATCTGCCACACACATATGTTGAATGAAAAAAGCCTAAAATTATTGAACAAAAGAAAAGAAATAGAAAAGATGTTGAGCTAACTTTTGAGCACCCACCACCACTTATAAAGGGCAAATGTCCACTGACTCCACTCTCCAACTTCGAAAATTTTTGGTCTCAATACTCATACTATATGACCTGCATCATTTTGTATGAGTTGTGGCTATCCACACTGCCCTTTGGTTAAAGGAAAGCTGGCCCCCTTCCGACCCCCTCCTCCCGGCCTATAAGCTGGCCATTATTGTGTTTGGCTTTTGCAGTAGCATCACATCAGATGGGGAAGGGGATAGCTTTCTTAGACTTTGATCTTGATATCGCTATCCGTTTCAAGTAGGCATTTATTGCCAGTCCAAATAATACTAAATGTTAAAACCCTTTTCCAGGCATCTCTACTGCCCAGATAAGTCTAGGATTTGAGAGTAAATCGTAAAATATATCTCAATAAAATAAGAGTTAAAAGTCTAAAAAGGGACCTCGATTAGTGGGTCAAGAATGCAACAATCAAGAGATCATGTGTTTAATAAATCTACCTATAGACCTTAGTTGAGCCCGTCAACTGAAATTTACCTAGTCTGACATATTTCACTCCATACATATCTATGAGTAGTGATTGCAGGCTTACTTGTTAACCTACACTTGCAAAGAGTTGATCACACGACCTCTGCCAATGAGCCATGCCGAGGGACAAGTCCAAATGATACGAACTTTTGCATCTTATCCGGATTCCCATCTCATCTTAAGGGGGGTCAGTAAAGATGCCACGGGACAAGGGCACACTTGTTGCCTCGGAGCTCAGTCTGGCTTTCATTTTGTTCCCAAACACTATTTTGAGCAGCAGGCAACAAAGTATTGATTCTGACAGTGTCCCCATCCATCTATCCAGTTCCTCTGATCAAGTTGGCTAGTGTTCCCTTAAAGAAAATACATTTTGATAAACAAATGCAGGTTTCCCCGCTCCCCATCCGGCGTAGCAGCTTTTGAACCCAATCAACTGGAAAAAAAAACTTGATCCCAAATAAAATAAAATAAAAAGGTCATTGGAGACTCTACCTACACAGACAATGCTTTGGTAAATTTCAGATCTTTCATTTGGATTTTCTGTGAAGGATGCCAGATTCAATCTTGCCTCACTGGATAGGAATCATGATCTGTGTTTTGTCCAAACAATGGATTGATTTTATCCTTCCCATCTGAAGACTCAATGAAAACTAGGATTTCAACACATTATACATCCCATAACACTGAAAACAAAAGAGGGCCCGATGACTCGATAAACAGAAACGTACAGGGTGGTGGCATTCAGTCAGTACATAATCCTATGGAAAATAAGTAATTTGCATACTGCAGAAACAGCAAGTGTTGATGACAGACTCTAATTAACATTCAAAATTATCAGTTTGAGAAGCTAGAATTGCAGACAAGACACAACTAACAAAATTGTCGAAATTTCGGATAAGGTAGGCTTTGATTCTAAAAAATAGAAATAACAAAGTTCAATTTAGATGATTCCAATCTTGTTTGCCACGTCCAAAGCATCATAGTCTGGTGTCAATCGGACATATGCTTTCTTGGTTCCATCAGGCCTGAGTCAAAAGAAATCAAAACAGTCAATCTTCATTCTTCTGGAGGAGCAACAAAAAGGGGTATGAAAACAGAAGCAAGTCTATTAGGCATCTTTTGTAATGCACATAGAAATAATTAAGTGCATGATCCAATGAAATAGTGAAAGAATTGAAAAAAATAAAACAAAATCCATAATATTTTGGCTATGTACATGCATGAAAAGTACCTATATAACCAGTTAAAAAAACGTCCCTTAAAGCAAGGTAACTAAATTACCGGATCAAGGTGTTCACTTTCTTGGTCTGAATGTCATACATCTTCTTCACTGCATCTTTGATCTTTTTCTTGTCAGCACGGATGTCAACAATGAAAACCAGGGTATTGTTTTCCTCAATCTTCTTCATTGCAGACTCAGTGGTAAGAGGATACTTCAGAATCTGGTAATGATCCAACTTGTTCCTTGGAGGAGCACTGATGCGAGGATACTTGGGATTACGGTCCTTCTTCAATGTCTTGGGTCGGTGGAAGGTAACTTTGGTGCGGATCTTCTTTGCCTTCTTCTTGAAAGTTGCACCAGACTTCACAGCCTTGGCAACCTTCGCAGCCTGAGTCTTTGCATCAGCTTTCTTACTGTCAACTGCATTTCACAAAATTGATGAGCAAACAAATTAAATGACATACTTTGTCACAATAAAGCAGGGGATTTTTAAACAATCACAGAAAAGAAATTAAATATACTCATAAAGTTACTGAATGCTCATTGATAGAAATCTAAATTAATTAAATCTTAAGCAGAATAGCAAAATAGTTGAGCATGCACAAAGGGCAACCCCAAAGCAGCATAATCCCCCCATGCACACCCTCAAGTAATGCTAACAGACAAAGTTGGGGAAAATGACTTAAAATGTGAACCTATGACTTCTAAATCAATCCAAAACATGATTTATCTGACTCCACCTCTTCCATACATACAATAATTGAAAGGGGGAGGGGGAAAGAACATGCCTGAAGAGATTTTGTGAAACCAGTAATCTCCAAAACTATACAAAAAATGTTAACCCAACCTCACACACACTAATTAATGGTATTAATCATTTTCCCTATGATCAATTATACTGGTGTCAGAACTGATACTTAATCCAGATTGCTCAACTTCTGCATCTTCCCTGCTTCAAATCCAATGACGAAAAGAATCTTTCCATTAAATCTTTTTGGAATTCCATAATCAAGTTCAGGTGTTAGCAAAACATTCAATTCATATCATTGAATCAATTTAAAAAAAATGACCTTCCAAACTTTAGGCAACTAAAGAGTACTTCCCCCATTAGGAACCTTATAGCTCAAAGGAATATAATGCAACAGCACGGTAACAGTATGAAAATGCACATTATGCTTAAGACCCAAATAGCTATAAGAAAAAGGATGCAACGGCAAGAAAATAATATGAACATAAACATTTCTGAACTTCAACAAACTTATACAAGATAGACAATGCCCTAAACCACGTCCACCGTCGACAACCAACTCAAAACATAAAGCATCAGCCAGAAAAGAAGAGATTCAAAAACTTATAACAATAAGTCAAACGAGAACCCATAACAGAAACATACAAAACTATTTCATCGGCTCTAATAAAAAACTCCAATCAGGCACAAAAACCATGTCCACCAAAACTTTTACATAAATTATCAAGAGGTAGTGTACCTTTAGGAGCCATTGCTAATGACCGACCAGTGCCTTTACCTAAAAAAAATCAAGATGTAAAGACTCAGATCAGGGCTTTCTCTACCGTTGGTAATCTATAAATACACAAATAGATATACAGGAAGAGAACCAGAACCTAGCGAGCGAGAGCAAACCCTGACGTGAGTTTCGGGCGAGAGCTTTTCCTTTCCCTACCGCGGCTGCTGCTAGGGTTTATGGAGGGCATTTGTGATTCATATAGACTTTGATTGGGCTATCACCATAAGCCCAAGGCTCGACTCGTTCAAATGCTTGAAAAGCAATGGGGTCGAGTGTAAATGGGCCGAAGTTGATTTTCCTCCTCCTTTTAAAATCGGTTATGATTCTTTTGAAGGAATGAGAAAAAAAATTTCAAATTTGGAGAAGTTTTAGTTTAACGTCGATTCATAATGTCTGTTACGTAATTATGTATCATTTATCATTATATTTGTAGAAATTTTACAAAAAGATAAGGTTCCATGGTCTAGTTTATATCTTTAGATTTTAATATTAAAATATAATAACTAAAAACTTCGAATAAGATTTTTATTAATATTTTATTAACGTAACAACCTACAAATATTTAATGGGAGATCCGAGCCATATCAGACATAAGTGGAAAATATCAATAACATTGCAAATGATTAACATTCTATATCTAATACTAGAAATTATTTAAAATAATTGTCATTTAAGACACTCCAAATATAGGTCATACAAATACACTTAAAATGTAATAATTAAAATTTGAAGTTAGGTTAGAGATCTCACAAACCATTTTTCATAAGTTAATATATAATTATTTATAAGTGAGGGATTAAAAAAATCATAAATTTTAAATTTGTATAAAAATGACTCACTTTTATTAAATATTCTTTTATATTTTTGACCATTATTAGTATACTTAAAAAGGGAGTAATATTCACACCACAACCTTTGTAACATGCTAGTGTTGAGCTAATTTCGCCCCTCAAAACATTGCTCATTGAAAAGACAAAGATGAGAAAAACTCAAACCTTCAACCCGAACCACTAAAGCATATACTGCGATTTATAACCTCGGCCAGTTCCTGGGGGGTGGTAATAACCCTTTGCGTTGGGGTTTCATTGTTAGCATTGAGCTAAGTTTTTTCTAATAAGATGTGAGTAGGGAGTGTAAACTGTGAACCTGTAACTGCACTACTCACAACATGCAACAGAGCTAACATTGTCAAAGAACTTTGTGTTCACAGTTTCAGTATCAGAGACAGAGGACAGGGAAAACCCTTCTGGCAAGAATCGGATTGGTTCTTCCAATTGGCCTCAATGTGATGCATAGACGTTCAACTGGTATGAAAAATTCCTGTCTTGTTTTGCAGAAGATAATAATAGGGAAAACCCATAAGAAAACTGCAGCAAATATCTACAATTGCACTGGCAAGCTACTTTTCATCTGATAGCAAGTCCATGCCTGTATATGGGATATATTACAGCTTTTAATAAAATAGACTCAAATGTAGTTTGTCCTGGTTAGAAGTAAAAAGCTCCTGATCAAAAATGATCATCCAATCTTGACTGGAATGTGGTGTTCCCAATTAAATTAAGCAAAAGGTTCCCAAACCTTTTTGCAGGTGGACCAGGTCTGAGAATGTCAATGTCACCCCATTGTGAGCAAGAATCCCCGCCAAACCACGCCTTACCCAAGCACCAACCACCTGGTGCAACCATACCCCTACCCCTATTTAGTACAGCTGAATCAATCATGTCCAACATTGGATCATTTACACGAAAGTTCCCAGCAAAAGCAGCTCCGCTCTCCAGCATTCCACTAAAAAGTGAAGAAATATTCAGATGACTATCCATGCAGGAAGCATCACATGCATTGAATCGTAAATTTGAGTTGATGAGAGTACTGGAAAAATCCTTTGAATTGCAAGCGAGGGTCTGGAAATAGGCTTTATGTGAAAATCTTGTGTTTGAGAAGTATAACAGAAGTGTTCGTGGGAAATTCTCCCATCCCAGGATAAAAAACTCAACAAAGTCGTGATTGAGAATTACATGTGGGGAACCTGAAAATTGATCATAGTTCAGTAAATTATATCAATGCATATAGCAATAATTGACACAAACGAAGGGGAAGAAACAAAAGGAATTTTTAGAAGACCATTAGAGATGGCCAAAGACATAGGATCATGAAGAGAACTTTCAAGTTTTATTTACTTTAGATGCAAGATATAAAGAAAATGGAAGGCAAAGATGAGGGCACTTAATAGCTGTAAAACCTTTAATGCCAAGTCTCATGGTATTTTCAGTATGAAAGGAATCCACCTCATAACTTACAATGCTTGAAATTAATACTTATTCCTTAAAAGTGGCAGTCTGATTGGAAGTCATTGGTTCTAGAATTTCCACAAACATCAGGAAGAACACAGTAAAATATCGACAATAACTTTCACAAGAAATCTACCTGTTAAAAATCTAAAGGTTTCAGGTAGCATGCGTTTGCTATCACCCATGAACATTTTTCCAGCAGTTTGAAGGTAAAGGCGAGAATCAACAATAATCTCTGTAATCTGTTGATGTCTATTAACAGGAAGCAATACCAGTATCATAACCTGACCCATTCACTGAAAACACTTAAAGATGATTGAAAAAGCTTACTCCTTCACGGTGGTGCTTTTCTCGTGCTCAATGAAATTTAAGTCCCTTGGTAAAAAAGATAGGATATGGAGAAAATCTGCAAACAAGTTAATTTGACATAAATTAACAGCCACACATGCTGGCACTTTCTTTCCATATCAATTCTTTTAACTGGAGAGGGAAAGAAAGGAAGCAAGGTAAACATGCACAGGAAGCTTACAAACCATATCAGTAGAAGACCCAAAAATCAATTACCAGATCAAATCACTTTTAGTGTGTTACAATCGTAGAAGTCAATCAAACCGTTCTTCTGCCAGAAAGCCCATTGCTTTCTGAATGCAATTTCTTGTAATCTTTTTCTTAATCAGAAATTAAGATATCTTAGAACGGCACTTATTATTTGGTTGCTTAACTTTATTGGGAGATGAGTAATTTTGCAAGATTGGATAATCTTCTCCTTCTTCTGTTTCTTATTTAATTTCCACTTGATCCAACATAATAATTGTGATTCATCCATTCCATGCACTATATTATAACCTAATCAATTTAGCAAGTTGTGCTAACTAATTCTTCCTAGCTTGATACCGAACTGGCTATTGACAAGTAGAATCAGTTGTAAGCTATTTATGCCATAAATCTACCGTCGGTAAACTATTGATACTAGGAAAATGCAGATTCAGATAATCCAGTTTAAAGAAACTGTACTTCATTTATCTTTTTTGGCCATTTAACTATCAAGCCTAACAACTAGTCTCGAATTACACTATGCTAAGCAAAATACCAAAAACCAGGGATTGGAACCTTTTTCTCAATAATTTTTTTTCCTGTGTGGTGTTTAGAAAACTTTTGTCTACTTCTCAACCTTCAAACTAAGGAATTCCGCGAGGTTTTAGCCAATGCCATTTTCACATGAAAATGAAAGATGTCAACTCTTTGTTCAAGGAAGGAAATGAACAAATAATCTCAATTTGGATTACAATACCAGAAAATCAAAAGCAACGTCAATTTGGTCCACAGAATGATAATTAAATCAACTCAAGGATCCAAAATTCCCAACAATTCTTTCTAAGTTTTGAAGGAAATTCAAGGGAATTATCTCATAGAAACTAAATTGCAAGCATTTAAGGAATAAGAAAATCTGCTGAAAATTACCATCCGGAGGAATAAGAGGATAATCGGAGGCAGCAAGGTTAACAAACCAATCCCAGTCCCTTTTCCACCTCAACGTAATGGCAGCACCGTGAAGCACCAAAGCCAGAGGAGACGAACCCTCTTGATTCACTGGATTTGATTTCTTCACAACATGGACATTGTCAGCAGCAAGAAAGACTGGCACATTAGTCACCATTTTAGCAAGCTGATCCCTTTGTCTCTCAGCTGCATATTGATCAAGGTGCAACAGATAGTAGTTTCTTGGGTGATACACGGCTTGAAGAAGCCTAAAGATTCGTGGGCCATCTTTATTGGTGCCACTGATGAAATAAGCGATTTTGGGCGGCGGTGGGAAGGGTATTGACAGTGAGTCCGAGACAGAAAAATTGTGGTACCGGTAATGGTGGTTACCGGTGGGAAGGAGGAAGAGAAGAAGCAGAGATAGAAGGGAAACGGGCAGGAGAAGGAAGAGCATGGTTTGCTTGAGAATCGACATGGGATCGATTTCTTGAAGCTGTGTTTGCTGTAGAACTGGGGCTTAAGGCTCCATTAAACCGGGTCCAAAGTAGGTCATCGCACTTATCAGACAGTTGATGGAGAAAAGGCCCAAAAAAAAAGGGAGAGGTTGTTCAACTTCATTAATGCTCTCTGTTACGAGGAAAGGGACGAATTTTCGGGTCCAAGATTATAGCTTTAGACTTTCAGTTTTAAGAATATTAATATGTAAATTTCAAATGGGATTATTATTTTAGTATGAAAAAAGTAATATTTTCGACAAAGTTTCTTCACCAATTGCAGTACAATACGAAGTTTCTTGTTCAAATTATTAACCTGAAGTTGTCAAGGGATATGACATGGAATCCTGGTAAAGCATTTTATGGAATCTCACATCTTTCATTCATTGCCAATCATCCATGGTAAAACTATCCCATAAAGAAATTTGAACCTCAGTTACACTCATTTGAGAAGCAGGAACTCTAAAGTTAGCTAGTAAAAGCATAGGATGCAAGAACAGCAAATCCAATGTCTACCCAGAACATTAACATCCAGTGTTTCTCACTTTCCAATAAGCAAATGAATAACTGGGATGGTTCAGTTTGGAGCAAGGCTTGAATGTAGAAAAATCTGGTACCCCGTAGAAACCAAACACCAAGACAGGGAACCTTTGTCAATGTTGGGAGCAATTCCTGATCTGATCCGATCATGAACGATTAATCGTTCACTATGACTTACGACTCCTCTTTTCTTCGATGCCAGATTGTGTGAACCTTTCTCTAAGGACTTGAAGAACCTCTTCTACTTTTACTCCTTTCTTAGATAGTAAGACCATAGAGTGATAAAGCACATCAGCCATCTCAGAGGCAGTTCTCTTGTGCTCTTCATCATCTTCTAGTGTTCGGCATAACTCATCTGCCTCCTCACTAGTGAACAAATCATATATTAATATAGTAAGACACCAGGTGCAGATGTACAGCAAACAATCCAAAAGCCAACTACTTTATGAGCTCAAGGAAATAATTTCAAACTGTAACGCAAAAAAAGATTCTGCAAATGAGTATGATCTTACCGGATTTTTGAGCACAGCAACTTGTCATCCAGTAATAAACGCTTTGTCCAAGATGGTTTTCCACCTGGAGATCTCGATATTTCTTCCTTTCTTTGCGAGATTGTAGATTCTAAAGAATATAAAGTTGTCAATGCTAGCCTACTTTCGTCGGCCTACAGGCAGAGACACATCAATCAAATACAATTTTTTTGTAACTTTGTTACTGTAAGAATAAACAAATTTCACTGTTTAGATTTAGAACAAACCCAATGATACAAGAGGGGGATAAAATAGGTTAACCTGTGCATTATCCAGAACATCATCAACTGACGTATAATAGCAGGTTTCTGATCCTGTATGGCAAGTTGGTCCATCAGGCATCCCCAAATATATTATCTGACAAAGATGGCATAACACTATGACAGCTACAACAATGTGTAAAATTATCAAACAAAAAATCTGATCCATATATAAAATGCAATACTTACAGAATCACGATCACAATCTAAAAAGATATCACTGACATTAATGAAATTCAAAGAGGTCTCTCCCTTCGTCCATAAAGTTGATCGTGACCTGCTATAGAATGTTGCTTTCCGAGAGGAAATGGTTTTAAGAAGTGCATCTCTGTTGGCAAAGCCTTGCATTAAGACAGCTCCAGTATCAACATTTTGAGCAATTGCCACAGCCAAACCTTTCTCGTCCCATTTCACACTATCCAAAATCAAGTCAACCTATATCACAATTGTCAGATAGAGAGGCAAGCAAGTGTCAACTGGCATAATTGTGTAAACTATGAAGTGGTTGAGCATAACAAGCATCAGGGCTAACTTCACAACTTTCATAAGATAAGAAGTGCCAGATAAAGATCTACCAAGATAAACAAAAGATAATCTTTTAGTTGGATACTACATAACTAAGCAACCTGAGGAAGTTGAAACATCTTAAAATTGGCACTAGATAAATTAACAAAAAAGTTTAAAATTCTATAGCAAGTGATAAAGATTTCAACATTCCATGAAATCCAAAGGAAGTAAGGATTATAGATAATATAACAAAGCTTATTGACTTTCACTCTCAGAGAGAGAGAAGAAAAGGGCTATTTGATCAATGATTGACAACTAATCAGATATGTAAGTTCCCATCTCCAAATAAAGTTTGTTGACATTATATGTCTTTTAAGTAAATTCTGTATTTACTATAGAATGTGGCACTCAGTTAAAGAAACAATTTAAGGTATTTACTCAGAAAATTTGCTCAAGCATAGTCACCAAGGAATGTTTATTAAGATATGATCCTTAAATGGACAAAACCTATTGCGCAGGAACATATCCTGTCCAAACAAATCATGGTGAGTAGAGAATTGCCACAATCTGAATGATTCAGCAAAATACATCAATAAAAAAAGAGGGGGGAAAAGCTCAAGATGGGTTATGATATCAATGCCATATGTATGCAGCTCCATTTTTAGACAATAATTTGCTTTAAGAAATTCTAGAAACGCTGAAAAGGATCTGAGTAATGCGACCAGAACAAAAGGTGACATACTAATGTCTAGTGAATATGATATAACTGAATTTACCTTCGGTTCACGGAGTAAATCTTGATCCAGCTTTTTTACACAGGCAACAACAGGGAAAAAAACCTTGCCCCTCAGCCTCCCAGGAGAACCAAAGGTGCTGCATTTCAATGGAACTTTGGGACCCAGAAAACAATTCGAGCAGGAAAATGCCATCACAGATTACAGAATCAAATCAAGCCTGCAGACAGAATGCCAACAAGTTTTACACTTTAAGATTGACTAGCCACGAAAATGATAAAAGAGAATTCAATTAAAATTAAGACAGCACTCATGATATTGACACGGCATAACATCACTGATGAGTAACATAAAAGATGGACAAAGCTTCCTGTTTTTGGGAGAAGAAATTCTAAGCAGGACAAACACTATCAAGAAAAGCCAAGAGCAGACAACAACCAGAACGAGAGAATAAGAAACACGAAACAGAGAAATTATGATAAATTTTAAACCTTTTTATCTACGCACTGGCCACTTTTCGCACACCCATATTAAACTGCAAATATAACACCAACCCACATAAAAATTCTACAGAATGAAGAAAGATGCACAGGAAACGGGTCAACCTGAAATGTAGCTTACTACGCTTGAGAGAGGTATGGATATCAAACGAAAAGGAAGCTGTCACTGATACGTGGTGGCCTTCGTCGAACAAAGATCGGAGGCGGGGATTCAGGGGCGACAGAAGATCGTGTCAGTTGGGTTGCATTGGATCCTCGGGAGTTGATCTAAATTAATCCTGCCTGGCACCTGGATTGTTGTGGAAGAGTTCGCACAGCTGAATGCGATGGTAGTATCCAGTATTTTATTCCTTTACTCTGAAGATGTGGAAAACAAGAATTTGAGTTTATGACAAGTCGATCACCATTTAATTAATCGCAGTATTGAAAATTTTTTTTGCCACTCATATACATTTCTTGAGTTTAATTTGTTTGTATTAATTTCTTATTATTGACAGAAACATTTTAATTTAAATAGAGATGAGAAAATCTTAAGATTGGAAAAGATTTAAATATGTTTTTCCAATTGAATTCAACCAGAGAGTTCAATGGTAAATGTCTTCTTGTTAACACCAACTTTGGTTGATTTCAAAATTTCAATTTTAATAGTTTATATATTGATGGTAAAAAATTTATATGCCCCAATAATGCTGTATTTTTTTTAAAAAAAAACTAATTTTACTCGACTAATCTGATGAGATCCTCTAAAAAAAATGCTTCACAACCGTACCATGCTTTATGACTTAGAACAAATCTCGCTTGCCAATTTTAGAATGCCTAATAAATAATTTATCCCCCAAATCCCTTTGAAAAGATTTCAATGGATGAAATGCATAAATCATAAATATCGAATTCAAATTCCTAGATAAGCAAAACGTTGAAATACCCACATCTTCAAGGGTAAGCATCATATCCTTCTTAAATAAGCAAAATGTTAAGGCACTCATACCCTCTAAGATATGCATCAACATGTCGAGATACGTAAAAATTAAATCAACTTAAAAACAAAACAAAAAAATTTATCCCCAAATAATGAACAGCCTACGTGCCCATCATGAATAATTATAGTACAACCTTTTAGTTCACGTCGGCTGTCTAAGAATTTCTTTCTTTAATATTAGAGCCTTGACAGTTCATGTACCAATTTACACCTGGAGCTTAATTGAAGAGGAAGAAAACAAGTACTATTGGAGAGACAATAGCCATCACTGGAAACTATTCACTGCACCTGAAACTAAACATATTGAAGAGCTTTTGCCTCAAGTTTGTGTCATCAAAAGACAATCAACTCGACAGTGGTCAGGTCGACAAGAAAAAAACTTCATCAAGCTATCTCCGCCGTTAAATGGATTTTAAAAACCTGTTTTCTAAGTTAAGGTAACAGATATACAAAGGGCAAATATGTCTTGAAGGGGTTAAGGTGTTAAAGCTCTGTACAAAAAGCTGAACCACCTCCAAACTTCCAAAGCAGCAGCCTCCTGCATTCAAAATGAAGAAGCATACGAAAGCAAATGAGCAGAAAGAAAAGAAACCTCAATGCTAAGCAAAAGAACAGATTAAAACTAGACCAATCACTCTGTTTTCCCATAGTGGAAAAAAGAAACAGCAAACGGAGCCATGGAGGAGCATTGCCATAAAAAACTCCAAAAGCTCAATATATAAAAAGCCAAGAAGAGACTAAAATTTAAACAATATCAGAATGAAGAAATGCAAGGTAAACCATAAGGAATATGAATCTCAGTGATTTGCCTCAAGAATTCAACTACTGAAACTTTTTTTTTCATCTGATTGGATGTCCGAAACTTTAATTTTCATCACCTTCTCAAGGGAAAAGTTGACCAATTATGTAGAGCTTAAAGAAAAGCTGACTGAGATTCATATTCCACATTTAAAAATGTTCAGTAACCAATGTATCCTGTAAGGCTGTAACCTTTGTTCCCAATATTCAGAGGAAACTCCTTTTCCCCTATATCCACCCCAACAAGTGGGAAAAAAAAAAAAAAACAAAGGGAAACATAAAAGTTATTACATATTTCCCACAAGTGATCATAACAAGACGATCAGGGACAGCCAATTCCAAACAAAAAAACAAACAGGAGCATTAATATGTATTACAGCACTCATGAAAAGAGAATGCAGAAGAGTCTCAGAATGGTTCAAGAAATGTGGAATACCTCAAAATGTCAAGTTTGTTGCAAAGCCAGGAAACTCAACAATGCATTTGTGGAGTCAGAGAGAGCTCATCTACGAACAGTTGTGAATGCATTTTTTCCTTGCAGTACCATTACAAGGAACTCAGCAAAGAAAGAAATTCTGCAGGTTCCTCATTTTCTTTCACAATCTGCCAACATTCCCACAAATGCCTAATTAGATATGAACAGAAGATGAACAATCAGATGATATATTGTGTTATTTTAAGCCTCACAGAATACAAACAATATGAAAAAGAGAACATAGATCAGAATGCATATGGTAGACAACAGATGAAATGGGACGAAAAATTAACACGTCAAAAGATGGCCATGAACGAAACACATTTGTAAAAATATCCTGCAATTAGCCGATCGCAAATCACTAAACGAAATGGATCCAAATTTTTTTTCCAGGGGGATAGAAGGAGGTGTATCAATTAAGAGAGAACAAAAAATAACCATGATGTTGGAATCATACTGCAATTGCTAAAAATCAAATTTGCACTAAAATATCCCATTTTTAACATCTTACTATATCAATGCATTTACTTATCTGGAAATCAATCTGTTTAACATAATCAAACAAGCCCAAAAAGAGTTAAGGAACATCTGAAAGAAAACTAAGGATTTTACTCTGAATCTCTTTCTTTTTTAACAACAAAAGACATGCACAGCAAAATTACTAATTTAGGATATACTCATAGCATAAAAGGTAGCTCATAAGTTCTGTAAACATGAACGAAAATAATGGGAGAAAAGATAAGCATGCTTGTAACAGTGAAAATACCTGAATATGAATATCCTTTGGCAGACCCATTCGTGAAATCACTTCCAAACAAGCTTGTTTCCAATCAACCACTTCAAGATTGATAAAGTTCTGGTGGCTCTCTAAACGAGTTTGGCTTTTGTCAAGATTGAAGAACTTTCCAATCCATAAGTACAAAGTTGTTTTCCCAATCTTGTCCATACACATACTCGGAGCAATAAAGACAAATACGGAATGGGAATCCAAATCATTGAAATGGAAAGTCAGAACTTTTTCCAAGCCAGGCCACTGGTACACTATTGTTTGCAACAAGTCAAAAGACTCAGAACTCTTATCCATTACTGCATTTAAAGTAGCATTTTCCTTTACTTCAAACTGATGGCTTTCCCTATTTTCGTCAGCAAAAGATCTTGAAGCAGCTCTGTCATGACATGACTCTATTCTACCAAAAGATATCTGTAGATTCATATCCTGATCTGCAAATAAATCTTCCTTGGATTGTTTGGAATCTTCTGCATCTAGTGATTTACTTAATGAACAAGTATCATCATCTCTAGTTTTGAGGTCATCTTTATTGGTGATAGAATTTAAAGGAACATTCATTCCTGAAGCCTCAGCAGTCGACATTTGCGACTTAAGGCTCTTTGACAAGCTGCCTCCACGCTCAGCAATAGAAAGAGAGAAATTTTTAGATGGTGTTGACGCTGACTTTAAGCAAGACTGTGAACTAAAGTTGACATCGATAAACTTTGAACTTTTAGATATGGACTGAGGAGATAGTTTCGACGGCTTTGAAGACAGGAGGTTCATGTTAGAAAAGTTAGGAAGAACTGAAGATGTTGGGCTAGAAGAATTCTCCACTGAAGGAGACATGGAAGGAGATTCTACAAGACCAGCTGAATTGAAACTTGCATCAGAAGAGAGAGAGTCAGGAGAGAAATACGGAGGTGAAGAAGATGATGACAATGGCGATGATGATGCTGACAATGACGATGCCAATGACAAAAGGGAATGTGCTGATGCATACGACTCATTCAATGTGCGTTGCCCATCCACCACAAACAATGAATCAGGATAGACTACAGAGGGGCTAGACTTTGTATTAGAGACGAATTCCTTCAAGCTTCCAGAGACGAACTTGCGCCTCAGAGAACTCCAAGAACTTTCTCTTGCAGGAACATGAGTTTCTTGCTCAGTCTCTGCTGATGCAAATGGAGGCACAAACCCTCCCATGGTTGCTTTATGAAAAATCTCATAGTCAACACTGTATGTATCCACTTTTCTATCACCTGGGCGAACTTTAATTAATGATTCTACAGCATCTACACCATTACTAGGTTTGTCCATCAATGGCAAAAGACTGGAAAAGGCATCCCAGAAGTACGAAGGTTCTTCGCCTTCCTTGATCATTACCATAGGGCCCTGAACCTTCTCGTACCGAACAATCTGGCAAACTGCACCTCTAGCATCCCTTTCCATGATGATTTCACATTTCTTACCAATCCAAACATATATTGCAGAGGGTATATGGATGATAAAAGCACCCCTGGAATCCAAAGCAGATGGAGAAGGATCATTTAACATTTTTGGAACAAGATGCAAGGGATCATAAGGTGAGTGTGGAGCAATCCTATACATTCTCAATAACGAAGTAGGGCTCAAAGGAAAAGCATGAACTCTTTTCTGGCATTGAACTAATTGGCATGCAAAACCCATATTTGGATCAGCAATACCTCTTGCAGCCTTCACATACTGAAATGCATCATCAAAACTCTGTCCTTCTCTCCACATATGATAAGCAATAACCAAAGATGTGGACCGAGATACCCCCTGACAACAATGAACGAAAACCCTCCCACCCTGTTCCCTAACATCTTCAAAATAGTCAAAAACATCATACAGTATGCTAGTAATATCTTCAGATGGGCTATCTTGCAGCCACAAAGTTCTATATACAAACTCAGCCTTAAAATATTCAGGACAAACAAAACCCACACAGTTGAGTATGTGTGTAATACCATGCTGCTTTAGTATTTCCCTATCCCTTGCAACAGCATCCCCACCAAGATAAACATGCTCTGCCACCTTTGAACATTCCTTGTCAAAGAAAGCTATCTTTTCTCGTTTCACAAGCCCTCCATTCTTGTCAGGATTTCTCTGTATATTGGACAAATCAAGTTTCAACCTTTCTCCACAATTATTCACATCTCTCCCGCTAGGAGTGCTAGCAAGAGGCCACTCACCAATATCATCCGTACTAGCTTTTGGCCATTCGTCAAAACTCCTACGTGCAATTGACAATGGTTGCAATGGTGGCAAGCACGACCTAGCTTTAAAACTATGTTGGGACCTGGGGGTTAAAGGACCAGCAGCTTTCCGACCCTGCATAATATTATTATTCCCATTTAAATTTGAATGATCCCTTTCACCATCAGGATTTAGAGGGGGTAGACGTGAAGAGGACCATGATGCTGAACGCCAGTACATTCTCCGGCCACCAGCAGATTCACACGACTCCTGTAAACCATCTCCAGAGCCGATATTACCTTCACCACCAGATGGGGTATCATCTTTCCCCACCATTCCAATTCCCCCAACAGAAGCTTGAACACAGTTATTCCGAAGAAAAAAAAAATTTTCCACCTAAAGTTTTCCTTCTAAAGCGGTAGAATTCCTCCAAAATGATAAGAAAAGGCAAATTCCCACAATAATGTCAACTAGAAGCCAATTTATCTGACGTTGGGTCCATAGATTTCACCTGGAAATGCAAACAATTAATAAAAAAAAAAAATCCCAAAAACAATCACAAGAAAATCTAGAGCAACAATCATCAGAAAATGCTTCAGAGGATTATGCATCTAAGATTCGGAACAACAAAGAAAACCTAGAGCAAGAAGGACAAAACGAAATAATCCTCGTAAAATGCGAAGATCTCATACCCCAAAAAACATATTAAAACTCAAATTATAATTCAAACCACAGCCCATTTTTCTGAACTACCATAGGTTTCTTTTCGCCTATGGCGCCATGTAACCCAACTCCCAGCATGTTCAAAAGACTGTCATAAATCCATAACCTCCTGAAGTATCCAAAAAACCAAAATTTAAGAACAAAAAAATCCTCTTACACATCAATTTCCCATATACCTACATATATACATATAAAAAGAAAAACCAGATAAAGATAAAGATTTTAACTTACAGAGTAACCTAGGCAGAGGGAACCAGGGAAAGAGAGAGAGTGAGAGAGTGCAAGAAGAGGGAGAGAATGATGAGGGAAAGAATTGAGAGGCCAAAGACAAAAAGTATTGATGAGTGAGAAAGGCGGATACATTAATATAATGATTTTCTTTTTTTTTTAATATTATTATGGAGTTTTATTTTTCTAATTTAATAAATACTCCTTAATCATTTGAACTCATTTTTATTATTATTTGAGATAAGCCATTATTATTATTAATTATTTTTATTTTTATTTTTATTATATTATCTTTATCTCTTTCTTTTTCTTATATATTGTCATTAATTTGAATAAAATATAAATAAGAATATTTTTTTTTAAAAAAATTGTTATCTCAATTTTTAAAAAACTGTCATAGTAATTTATAAATAGTGGTGGAGGGAATATCAAATTTGCTGAATAAAAATATATTTTTTTTCCTGTCTTTGAATGCGTTAATGTATTTGTACTTAGGAAATTCCCCGTGTTATAGGGTAGAAGTGCAGAAGTCATGTGAATGGTCCCTTTTTCAATAAAAGTGTGCTTCTTCTCTTTGATTTCTTTTCACTCTCCACTTGTGAACTTACTCTACTATATCATTCATTGCTCTTTTTATTCATTATTTTGCATTTATAGAAGATAAGATAACCTTTGCAATATATTCATTGAATGTATGCAATTATTTAATTTTAAAAAATTAATGATTTTTTTTTATCTCCGTTTGAAATTAAAGGTCAGATCCTGAATTAAATTTTTTTTATTTTAAAAAAAAGGATTTAATTTAATTCATTTTTAAAGTATTATGTTTATTCTTTGATAAAATTATAATTAATTTAAGATATAATATATTCAATTTCAAAAGAAATCACTAATTTATTTTCTATTGTAAGATGTTTTAAGTTTGGAATAAAATTCAATCCTTAGAATGATATCTTTCCTATTAACAAAATATTTATTTTCTTTTTCGTTACTTTGCAATCCTTTATTGACAATCTCATATAATTATATAAAGGGAATATTCATATTGGATCTTTTTAATGGAAGGTGATGAAATAGTTTTTTATAAAAGAAAAACAAGATTATTGAAGTTGGAATTACATTGCTTTAATCATGTAAAGTAGTAGTATTTAAAACCAAAAGAGATAACAGAGGAAGAATTTAAACTCATATTATATAATTCCAATTTGATGAGATATATATGCTCGAAGATGCTTGATTTTGGTTTCTTTTTCACATTGATACATTATTTTTCATCAACGTTTCCCTACACGGACCTTTTGGTCTATACTAAATCAATTCTGTAATTTGTTGAATGTGATTTGATATGGATTAAGAGGTCTATGTATGGAGTAAAAATCGTTCGTATTTGAAATTTCCATATTCTAATATCATATGTACATCATCCATCAATGAGATAACAATATCAAACAACTCCATTTTGTTTTTCCCATCTAGTAAGACTAATCCATAGTGAGCTAATTCAAGCAATTTGTTGGATGTGATTTGATATGGATCAAGTAATCCATGTGGACATTAATTTGATCCATATCCGAAATTCCCATATTCTAATGTTCAATACATCATCATAAGACAACAATATTCCATCGCATTATTTTGATCCATAGTTAGCTAACTTAACAATCCGTCAAATAAGATTTGATATGGATCAAGAGGTCCATGTATAGACATAAGTTTGATCCATATCCAAAATTTCTATATTCTATTAGTCACTGCATCATAAACGAGATAACAATATTTGATCAGACTATTTTGATCCATAGTCAACTAACTCAATAATTTATGATGAACGGTGATTTGATATAAATTAAAAGGTCTACGTATAGAATATGAATTTATTCCGTATATGAAATTTTCTTATTCTAATGTTGAATGCGTCATCAACGGGAATAACAATACTCCATCACTCAGATGAAAAATCTCAAGCAACTTCCAGTTCCGTTAATAGAGAAAGAAGCTAAAAGGGGTGGTTGGGTTCTTGGGAGTGATATAAGTGGAAGTATTTCATTTTTGTCTCTAGTGCTGCCACGGAACGTACGCCACCAAGAAAAGAAAGAAAAAGGATTCCTTTTCAAAAGTGCAACCCTGCCTCAACGAATCTGCAAAATTTTTTAAAGGGAAGAAAGGAAAAGTAATTCCTTAGATCTTCTTCAGAATAATCAAATATGGGGATGTGAAATAGAAGTGGTAGTACATTTCTGGGTGGAGAATTTATGCCATCATCTTCATGGCACCAATGTTATGTAAAGTTTCTAATTATATGGAACGAACCTATGGTTAATTCTAATTCTTTAACTTTGGCTTCTAGCCATTGTATTAATATTAAAAGTAAATTTCTTTTTTTTCTCCTTAAAATGTCCCAACAGAGAAGAACCTAACGAAAATGAGGAAAATGTTTTATAAAGAGTATAGATAATATTGTAAAAGTAAATAAAATATTTATTAAATTATCAACGATGATTTACCATGAAAGATAAAAAAAAAATAAATAAATAAAATAACCTTTATGCCAATAGAGAAGAATCTAACGAAAATGAGAAAAATGTTTTATAAAAAGCATAGATAATATTGTAAAAGTAAATAAAATATTTATTAAATTATCAATGATGATTTATCATGAAAGATCATAAATAAATAAAATAATCTTTATGATAAGAGATGAAAGGAGTGCCAATAGAGAAGAACATATCGAAAATAAGGAAAATGTTTTATAAAAAGCATAGATAATATCGTAAAAGTAAATAAAATATTTATTAAATTATTAACGATGATTTATCATGAAAAATAAAAAATGAATAAATAAATAAAATAACCTTTATGATAAGAGATGAAAGGAGTGCCAATATTTATTGCACTATTCACCTCAAGGGCCCAGTGCTGACGTTAGTGGAAGAAAGAATGACTGACTAATGGAAGTAAGGAACCAAGAAAGACTCAAAACTTCAAAATTATCTCCGAAATACTTTTTTAAGTCAAGAATGGAAGAAAAATGGCATTCTGATGGTTAACTTTGACCGCTTCTGGAAACTAAGACAACAGGACTTCATTTGAATAGTTGACATGGACCGATGACATAGTTGAGCTGAAGAAACCAATCAGGTTTTCTTTTCTTCATTCCTTTGCAGTCATTGATAAGTGATAACACTATTTGGAAATCATTCTACACTTTGACTGTAAAAAACCTGCTAAAAATCATTCTATCGGGGGTAGGTTCCATGCAGATTAAGTATGAAGATTAAGGCTCATTAACTCAAAGCAAATATACATTGTTGCATGATATACTACAATTTATTTCAACATAGATATGATTTTCAAGAAATGGTAAATATAGTTTACATGATGATATGAATATGTCCAACGGTTACAGAGGCTGGATTTTTGAGAATGAAGTTCAGATCCAAATAACAGATGATGCCAGCCAGGGCAAGTAAGTGACTACAGCAGAGCATCAATTTCTGGAATCTCTGATGAGTGGGTTTACAGAGTTGAGCACACAACTTCAATTGTACAGATACAATGCAGTTATTGCGCGTAGCATGATCCTGGACCAGTTGGAGAACTTCGAGCATACCTATTTTGAACTGGAGCAGCTTGAACTCCACGCCTAGTCAAGACGCATCGGAAGTACTCCAGTCTTTGCAATGCGTCTATCCTATTGTAGTATGAAGATGTGCCCTCCTTGTTACTCCACAAGCGCTCTACATATAGATAATAAAGAGGAAGACAGCACATGAAAAAGGAGAAGCTGGCTAAGAATAAGCAAATCCAAGAGAAGAAGAAAAACTGTAGAAGGAAAACGAATTAAAAAAGATGTCATCAAATGTAAAAAGTTGTGGTATTTGGATGGTTGATCACCCCAAAAATTTTCAGTCATATTTCCACTCATCATGATGTTGTAACAGCAGTAGTAAATCCAGATCATCAAAGCTGACCAGATCTAATCAACTAGGGACACCTAGAGAATCACTTTTTTATTGAGCTATAATGCTATGCACTGAAGACATTGACGTGACCAACTAAATATCAAAGTCCCCAAAAGTTATTAGAGTGTGCTATCTCCGTAATTGTAAAGCAAGACTTCGAACATTAATACCTAGTCCCGAGTTTGCACCACCAAATATACCTACTTTAGATTATTAAAGAAAAAAGTTCTAAAGAAAAACAAAAGCCGAGGGTAGAAGAGCTGAAGAAATAACAAGAAAGCGTTATAAGAAAAGCTTAGGAGGTAAAACATCTGAAAATGTCCCAAACATCATCCTCAAGCACCTAAGGAGCAACAATTCTTCAAAGGTTTCCATAAAACCAGCAACATTATCTTTTAATGCAACTTCTCAATAAACAGGGCTTGGAACTAAGTCATATAAACAAAAATCTGGTCAAGGTATACCTGCTGCTGCTGCAGCTCGGGGCCATATCGTTTGCTGAACATTTGAGGCATCAGCTCTTTCGCTCCACATGCACACTTCACCTCCAAGCACATGTTGTTGCTTAGAGGTATCATATATACCTTCCAGTGGCTCAGCATAGTAGACTTCATCCCATGGCACATCTAAATGGTCTAGATACCAAACACCTTGATTGCTAAAAATGCATTTCATACCTTTTGCAACAACCTTTGGGCATACACCAGGGCCCAACCTACATCACACAATCAAGATAACACAACTAAAAACTAAGAATTAAGTGGTAAGATCTATCACTTCAATCATATTGCAGTAGATCCTCACCAGTTATGCACCACCGTCTGCGGGTGGAGCTTATTTGCAAATGAATTGAATGTCTCTTCCCTGGAGTGAAAAATTCAGTCAATTCCTTGCATTAGGCTATGTTAAAATATGGGCTTGGGTCTAACTCAACCCCAAAAGCTAGCTCAAGGGGGGAGGATTGTCCAAGACCTTATATACTACAATAGGCCCTTACACAA
>JAOXNR010000030.1:16347738-16363650 GCA_028571225.1 Parsonsia alboflavescens
AGGAATATTTGAGTCTCTCTGAGTTTGGCTGGATGCTAAGGTAACGAGATTATCAGATACAGCAGGGTGGTAAGAATTTTGACAGATTGCATGCATGACAACCAAAAACTCAAAGGGTTGGATTTTTTTTGGTTAGAGAAGTTCCTTATTGATCATCGGGATCTTTGGGTTGATCACGATCTTTCGAGATCATCTTCTGGATCATTGCACTTGTCTCAGCCTCTGACATCCGATCTTCTTTATTTTGAGATCGAGAATAAGCCTCAAAGAATTCTTTGTTCTCTTTCTCTAACTCATTCCACACTGCAAATTAAGAGGATTATGTGAGTCACAAGTAACAAAAATCATCCGTCTTGTGTTTGTAAGAATAACATGATCCTGCTAACTTTTGCGATAATAGAAGTGTTCATAAGAAAGAAAGAAAGAAAAAGACATGCGTTTCTCTATATCCCATAAGGTAGTCATACTAGTTTTTGAAGGTGTAACTTCTTTCAGTGTATAACTAGGATTATTGTTACTTTTTCTCTTTATGGTTGATGTTTCTTGATCTCGAAGGTTGTTTTGGGAAATCTCTGCTAGATGAATAGAAGAATTGGAGCTGATCAGGGAAGTATGCAGGTCTTGTAAGCAAGTAGCATAACCAGAGTTTCTGGTCTTGAAATCCATGCAGGGGCTTGCTTTTGACCATGCATGCATACCGGGATGTTAACGAGAAGTTGAGAATCAGAAGCAAATGATCGATAAATAACTAACCAGTTGAAGTGATGACAGGTTTGATGTTTGCTTGCTTTTCAAGGGCTTCGATGCACTCTTCTTTGCTCATGTGGAAGATCAGGCACTTCTCTATCAGGTGCTGCACCTAAATAGAGATCATCCATGTAGGTCATCATTTGAAGAAGGAGAAAAACAGTAAGAAAGAGGATCAGAACAGAATCATGCCCAAAACCCCATAGAAGAAAACTACTGAACCCAGTATCCGAAAGTTAGAGATTACATGAGATCAATATTCTTGAAAACCAATTAATATAAAAGAAGTCTGTTTCAAGGAAACATTTGGATAACCCCCAAATCTGCCCATGAAGTAGCAAACATGGAGAAGATCAGCAAATGATCCGGTTAACTATTTTAGTTACCATGTGTATGTATGAAGCAGAAGAGTCCCCCATGCTAAAACAATAAAATTATGGAGTGATTTAAGTTAAACGGATTCAAGAAGTGATGCAATTTTGAAAGATGGCAGGCTAATCAATATGAGGGTAGATCATGAACCATAATATAGGAATATATTATATAGTGTGGAGATATAGGAACTGGAGAGGTTGGACCAGTAGTCCCACGTGAGAGATAAATAATAATTGGTGGAGAGGAGATTAGAAGAGATTTGTAAATGACCATTTCTTTGTCCTTTGAGGAACTGTCATCAGGCAGCCCCCCTTTCACGTGGTGAACGGTCCCTCCTCCCTTTAGAATGCTCCGAACAAGACAAACGCACCACCACCAAATAGATTGCTGCTATAGTAGTAAATTATCCTCTCGGGCATTGCCATCGAATCATCATCTGACATCTGGCAAGTGTATTACAAAAACTTTGTAATACACAAGGGCACATATGGAATACGAGAATGTTGTGCAGCATTACAAGATTGAGCACATTGTTGTTTGGGACTGCTTATCAGCAAGAAGAATAACCAAAAAGACAGAATTCAAGAAATTCCAGTTTAATGCTCTGTTCCTTTCACATCCTTGTTTCGGACTATTCCAATCCAATGCATCTTCCAAATTCACAATCAACTCAATATCTTGTCTTGCTTTTATATGTTGTTTTCAATCTCTCCCATTCTCACTCCCCTCTCTAGAAAGAGCAGTTTGTGGTGGGGTCGTATTACCATTTCTAGGATCTTACATTTGCAATTTTGGCCATTCTCCTCTCTGTTTTTCACAAGTGAGCCCAACTCTTGGTGTCTAACCATCTTTCTGCATCTTGATCAAATGCAATTGCTTCACAGATCATACATCTTAAAGCATGTAGAATAGACCATTCCTTTGGCAAAAGCCTTGCTTTTCATCCGAGTTGGACTGCAGTTTCTCCAGATAATTCCTGCAATCATGCCATTTGTTTTACCATTAGAATCTTGAAAACGCTACTTGATTGGTCGGTACAATACATAGAGCTTGAAAAGCTCTTGGACAAAAATTGTGAACATTAAGTATACGGCCCACAAAAAAACACAAGTCACCTTCCAGTAAAACTAATGATTCAGAATGAGTTTTGTCTCCTTCACAGAATTCCTGACTTGATTGACCTTTCTCTTCTTACGTTATGCACCACATTTCATGTTCAAAATAATTGAGCAGTTAGCATCTTTTGGCATACGGTAGCAACTAGCAATTCATCACATGCAAACAACATGATTTTATTATTGAACCCAAATGAACAAATATCCTTCAGTCATGACTTGGACTGAAAAGATGACAAAGCTTTTATTTGTACTCCTTTTTTTTTGCTCCTGTAAGACCATAATTTATGGAAGAGGAGAGAGGAGATCTGAGCATAACCTAATCCTTCATCAATGGTAATCATATCCAAAAGAGTTGATAAGAGGATATCAGAAGATGTTAGTTGTGGTTCTTGTGACATTTGCTCCATCCTTCAAAATCAGCCCTGCAGAATAGCAGCCATAAGCCTTGACAGTTTGATATGAATCAAGATATGAATTGGAAGCATATGCATTTCAGAATGGAGAAGACTGAAGAGGAACAGGGAAGTACAAAATGGCAACCATACAATATCCAAGTTTCATAGCCAGGTTATCTACAACCATATACCCACCATAATTTGGATTTCAATTCAACACGTCAGCTGTCGGCTGGTTTTTAGATGAGAAGAGTAAAGTTATATCTTATTGTCCTTCAGGCAATACCTTTGGTACCCATCTAATAGGGGTTAAGTACCAGAGAATTCTATAACAAATTAAACTTAAAGTGATGAAAGTTAGATACATAACTTGAAGAAATATGCTGAATTCTTGTTATTATAAGGATATAAAACATGTAGCTGTTCCTGCAACATGCTTGCTGGCATTCAGGTGCTTCTTCACTCCACCAACCTTTTCCATGTAAGTTCAGTCAACATCACTTATTGATCATGAAGCTCAAAGTCTAAAGAGAAATATTTCAGTTGATATGCTTCAGGAGAACGATACCATCAGAAAGTGGATAGCTGATACAGACACCTTTTACAGCACTTTACAAAAAGTGAAGAGTTAAAAATGAATTTGTCAAAGCTGCTATAATTATGAATCAGTAACAAATCTATGGGGAATGACTGAATCTAGAGCCAAATGTTTCTCAACAGCAACAATAAAATTTCTAGGCTGCAAACAGATGAAATTAGGGAAAACAATAAGGATATAACTCCACAATATCTCCATCACAAGTCAAATATATTTGAAACAGCTAACAGAAAGAAAAGGAAAACGTTATTCGAGGAGGTGAATGATAGAATTTCAATCGATAAAGATAAAGATGTAAACTCAAGGCTTCCTGTCATTGTTTTCTTTTTGGTTTCAGGAATTGGATTCAGAAGACAGTAAGGGAGGAAATACAAACTCGAGTATGAAATGTTTGCTCATAGTGGTCAATAATCAGGCAACATCTACAGAAACATTGTTCATCAAACAGCATAGATGAAAAAAGTCCCCACACTTCTTGTTGCAACAAATCAGCATAGAAAAAAGAATTATCGAATTTGCTTTCACCTGTAGGTAATGAAAGAATATGGTATTATTGGGATCTTAAGAACAGATTAGCTAATCTAAAAAGGTAAAACTAAAGAAGGAAATATTATTCCCTCAATCATTTGTGAATATGAAGGTGTTCATGGATAACAGAAACCACTGCAGATGTTTCTTGATTCTTTGATCTGTCAACTTCCTCCCATCACACATTAACAACCTGACCAAGGAAAGGTGGGATTCATTAGCCAAACAGGAATATGTCTTGATCAGCTCCCACATTAATTTGGTAACTGAATTTTTCCAACTTCTGAAGTCAAATCAGACATGTAGTGAAAGAAAACTGATGCTACATGCTCTCAAGTATTCCCCTTTTTCACATCCAAAGCAATGAATTCCAAATGTTGCAGGCACTCTGCACAAACACTGAGAGCCAATAATCTTGAAGCAGCCAGATGCCAGTAAGTCTTTCTACAATAATAAAACTACTAGAGTAAATTGTCAGGGAGTTTCTAATTAAAAACAATCCAAAAACTGAAATTCTTCTTTTTACACTTGACACAGAGTGAAGCTTGAGTTCTAAGTACCAAGGACAATCTTAATACCAAGCAAGGACCATTTTATGATCTATCAAATCTAAATAATCTGGCCACTAATAATCATAATCATAACAGAAGGAGAATTAATAGAGTCAGAGAGAATGACTACAAAAGCAAGATCAATGCTAGAGATTAATAAGAAGTGATTGGTACAAGTTTGCTGCTTGGTAAAACATTGGCAATATACTTATCGTGTTTACAATATTAAATTCAAGAGAACAGAGCAGTTCATAAAACTAGGAAATCAAGAACTCATAGAAAACCTCACTATGTACTCATGCTTTATTTTAGACCGGGACGAAAAAGAGGTTCTTTAGCACAGAGGTGGAAAATTAGCACAAGTTGTCCATCCAAGGTAATCTTCAGCATTCTACATCCTCATCCATTTTGTAAAATCATTTAATAAACTTAAGTTCAACAGCACTAAACAATTAAACTAGGGCTGAAAAAGAAAGGAATCTTGATGTGAGACCCCCAATTCATCATGTAAGACGAGCTTCCGGACAAAAATCTAATTAACATAGCTGCTTAGCCAACTACGAACCTAAGCAGGCAATAGGAGTGCCACAAGTTGCATAAAACCAACATATGAATTATACCTTTACTTGTCTGCTGCTACTGCTAGAGTAGCTTTCGTAGTATTTGTCTTTTTATATGCCTAAAAACATTGCCAGCGAGATTTTTCCCAGATTCTTCTTCTGATTTTGTCCTGTCTTTCAAACCCTTCTGGCATGAACTGATAACAACTGAATGAAGACCTCTATTTAGTATTAAGCTAACGTAAGCTCCCCTATTTACAGATCATAATCAATTGATTACATCAGGTGTTCTAGTATCCCTAATTAGTCAAGTCTCGGCAACACTTGGAAACGATAGATCTCAAACTCGAGTTTCTCGGACCAAGAGTTCTCAAGTTCCTATCACGCTAAGGGTGAATGAGATCTCCTATGATCCTGGGGGGTGGGGAGGAGTGGATGTGAAAAAAGGGGGGAAAAAAAACAAAGAGTATCTCAAATTCACGAACCACAAATTGGGCTTTCCTCTGAATAAAAGATCACTTTGCCGTCAAAAGTACTCCCAAATCTTTCTAAAAGAAACGAGAATGGGGAAAGAAGGTTTTTTTTTCCATTTCATTCCGAATAACATTGAAATCACTACCATGATGGACTCAGAATATATGATTCCAAAATAGAGAGTAAAGGAGTAAATTTGGAATCCAAGGATAAGTTAGAAATATCAAATAAAAGTCATCAGTAAGAGGCGTGAGAGAGGAGAGAGTTAACCATCTGAGAATCTTTCCCCAATTCTTCTGGAACCTCCATTTCTGTCATTTTCCTGCCAATATTTTTTCAGTGACAAAAATTCACATTCGGAGACAGTTAACCATCTGAGAATATTTCCCCAATTCTTCTGGAACCTCCATTTCTATCATTTTCCTGCCAATATTTTTTCAGTGACAAAAATTCACATTCGGATTTGTCATGTTCTGTCCGCAGAAAAGGACTGAGAGTAGAGGATTTTTCACAGGATCATGCAGTGTCCAATAGTATGGAGATCACGGTCACAGATTAGGTCAATTAATGAGTCCCATTAATTTTTAACGATTAAATTTGAATAACGAATTGGCGAGTGGTTTGGGAGGCCCGCTCGAGCGAGTTCTGCGAAAGTAAGCAGCGTCAGCGCTCGGCCAGCCTATAACCCCTCCATAAATTCTTGCGCCAACAGATCTGGGCGCCGCGGCCGGCTCTCACCGTCCGCTTTGTTTTCCTTACTCATTAGTTTAAGGCAAGTTTTTACCTATCTGGCTGCTCTCCATATATACCAATGAGCATCAGCTAAAATTCTAAGAGATCCCGATGTGGGACGGAAAAATGAAATATTACATTTCTATTTCAAATACACCACGGACTATTTATTTTATATATTTACAATTAGAGAGATAGAAATTTAAATGAGTAGATATAAATTAATAGATAGAGATATTGTTAGTGAAATTTTATATTAAAAATCTATTTATTTTTTGAATTTCCGAAGAGAGGGAATGATAAGCCTAAGTGATGTGATATCCATCAAGCGAATCAGAGCGGGCAGAAAAATCGCCATATGATAAGAACAAATACTCTGCTAGGAGGATGATAGCCGTGGCAATATTGCCAGCCTTTTCTTAAATTTTTATTATGTACTAGAGCTGAATTTCAGTTCACCTGTAATGACAATTACAAATAATAAGCAATCGGCAGATTGAACATTAATTAATATACTACAGTGACGAAATTACTTGCAGATCAACCAAACTAGACTTTATGGAAAGAAAAAATCCACACTATTTTACAAAGAATTCCTAAGGCTGCCCTCCTCCTAGAAGATTTTCTCCTTCATGACTTTTTTAACAAAAGTGGCTCCAGTTGAGAAGGTTGTATTTGACCTGACTCCAAGTCCTTGTTATAAGGACCTTCTAATCTTTTCTTCAGTAGCTGCTTGAGAAAGCTTGGTTTTTCATCAATCGGAGATTCTGATGTCTTAGAACTCTCATTTAAACTCTGCACGTGTTGAAGGCAAACTTGAACAGCATCATGTACCCTCACGAAATACCACTCTTTGCCAATCATATCAACAAAACCAGCCCTTGAAAGGGTTAGCAAGACATCACAGTTGGGATTAGAAATAGCCATCTGCAAGCACAGCGCAGGTGGTATGACAGTTTTAGGAACTGTACTATTAAAACGTTGAGAATTTAGATTTCTCATCGAGAGGGATGATACCTGAATATCGCGTGACTTGTATTCATTATACAAGTCTTTCAGAGCTTGGACAGCACTGGAGTCTATATATGTAACAGCTGAGAGAAATGCAACAGACATATTAACAAAACACCCAATGAATTAGACAATGTTCACCGGTTGAAATATTTATGTTATACCATTTTCAAGGTCAAAAGTATTTGCTAGTTTGCAGTTCATAAAAAGAACAAGCACCTTCTTAATTTAGATATCCAAGTCAAAGAGGAAAATATAATTAGCCAATTAGTATGGAAATAAATACTTATACATTCAGTAGTCAAGCACATAAAGATCACAGGAGTTCCAAAACCGCATCACTTACGTGCCATCTCAAGGATTACGAAGTAGATCCTAGAAACCTCAGGTCCGCGTTTGGTAGAATTGTCAGTTTCAAATTCATACTCACGAAGTCTGAAAGTAAAGCCAAGGAATTTGAGAATATGAAATATGAATTTAGCAAATATATCTAACGATGACAAGTGTTTTGGTGTAACAAATACACAAGAAAAGAATCAATCGTACCTGTCTTTAATGTAACTTATATTTGCAAAATAAATAGGTGCATCAATGCGAACAATGACTATTCCATTGTATGTATATGCTTCAGGATACTGTTGAATGTTTCTATAGACAGTGGTTCCAGGAAGACGCCCCAAAACAGCTGTCAAACAGTCCAATTTCAATAGAAAAGCACCACATCAGATATTTGGAACTGAACCATATATAGATACAAAATTGGAAAATGAGAATTTACTTCTGGAACTTCTAGAGTAAGCACTGACAAGTATTGACTTATCCCACATACAAAGTACACAACTTGCATCAAAATGCCTAAGGGTGGATTAGTAAAGCCACTAATATGTTTGAAGGACTCCTTTACTTGCAATGAAAAACCATCAAAATAACGTCCATGGTCAAATTGCACTACATCACCAGAAAGAATAAAGAATGTGACGATTAAAGTGGACGTAAGAAGATGAAAACTACTTCAGTATCTAATCACATATAGAAGAAAGAGATTAAAAGGTAGAGGATGATGTGGGAGAAATCGCTAAGCACTAAGTTGAAGCAAGCAGAACTAAGAGCAAAATGGAAATTCTTGGATTTTGACTCGTACATTAAGCACAAAAACACAGGCACATGATTCTAATAAAAATAAGTAAACTCACCAACATGAGGGTTTGCTGATTCATGAATGACAAAAGCCAATGAAACACCAACCTATAAACAAATGCAGAGTACCAAATAACTTTTTGCACCAAGCATCTGTTAAATCTAACAAAGGTATGATCTAATGAACTTAGCATGTGTAATTCCCATAAGAATACAACAAATTCAGAATGTGCAAAAAGCATCCCCTGTTGAACTTACACCAACGAGAACACCGATCTCAATACCCAGGAACAAGGTGGTTGCACAAGTAATTGTCCAGAGAAGAAAATCTTTCTTATCCACGCGCCACAGGAAAACTGCCTCTTCATAGTCCACCTGATATGATGAATATATTAAAATATGGTGGTGATGCGGCTACCAAAATGTAGTTTTCTGGTGAAGTCCAGTCAATAAATACAATGATGGAAATGCCAATAATCACTGTGTGACATAATCAAAAGAGTTAACAGGTTCTGTTTTCAACATTTCAACAGGATATATGTGGGATTAATCTGATGCAAAATATTAACTGTTCATTGCCAATAATTAGGGATAAAAGTTTCTAGAAAGCCCAAATCTTAAAAGTGCCAAGTCCAAACAAAATATATATATATTTCTCAGGAAAAATAAGTAACTTCACTAAATGTGCATTATGGGGTCATCATGATATATACATTGCTGGCCCCCTGAGAATATTGTTTCACATTATACAGCTTACTTCATTCTGGTACAGCCTCCAAAGATATAAAAGGCTTTGAAGAAACAGAATAAGAATAAATGTATGTTCGGGGTAAATAAATATGTCTTAACTTGCCAAAATATATGCTTCTCTAAATTGTAAGAAACAACCCTCAACAAGAAAGGAATTCCAGAGCCCAAGAAAGGAGATAGATTCCATAAAAGAAACACAATTTTTCCAACAATAGGGAGAGAAACTTTAACCACCATTTAAATTTCTCTTGATGGTAAAAATGGTAAAGTAGAAAATGGACAATGTTCTCTGAACCTAAATGAGGAACTCCAACAGGGAAAACAAAATAAAACCAAGCCAGTGTGAACATATTATGATAAACATACCAGTCCAATCACAGCAGAAATAACAATGGCAGCCAGTGCACACTGCAAAAAGAATTCACAGTAGAGGATTAGCATAATATGGAACTACTGAAATTTGTACTTATAGATGTATATTTATGGCTCAAATTCAAGAGACAGATACATTCCTCACTCAAGAGAAGCCAAACCAAAATGTGCAAAAGCCACAAGTAAAATGCGTGCATATGTTCATAGATAAGGTACTAGGGTATAGTGCACTTGAGATGAAACTCAAGAGAATTAATATAACTACACTTTCTGGGTTCTTTTTAGAAATTGAATTGCATTTCCAGCCTTGGGCCTCTTAATGAATTTGCACTTCTGATAAAGAGTATTGATCCATAGCAAGGAGACAAGACCTGAGGTATGAATTCAAATAGAGGAGTCATGAATAAAAGAGCGCAGGCCATTATGATTCCCATGATAATTCCAGATAAGCCGGTTTTTGCTCCACTTTCATGATTAACAGCTGATCTTGAAAATGAACCTGCATGAAACATTCAAAAGGCCTTTCAGAAGCCAGTAAGATAACAGCAGATACCATAATGCCTGAGTTACAAGGGAATTCATGGATCAACTGCTATATAAGCAACGATAGATACATGGACAAATCTTATCACCTTTATGATGATAGAAACTCACCTGTTGTTGGATATATTGAGAAGAATGAACCAGCAATATTGGCCACGCCAAGACCAAATAACTGTTAGAAGACAGGTGTCAGACATTTATAACAAAGAAGTTTTGTTCTACACATGAATTTAAGAAAAATTTATCACTACGTGCCTTTTTTCTGTATGGGAAAAACTTGTCCCAGATGAGGTAGAAAAGCATAGAGTATTTCATAACAGTACGTTATCAAGTCCTTAAGTTACTGTGAGCATACCTCTTGATTTGAATCCAACTCATATCCATTCTTTGCTGCCAGAGCCTTGGCTATCCCCACAGATTCCTGATCACGATTTGATTGACTATTTACTTTCCTTGACAAAAGAAGGGGACACTAGATACATGAGGAAGAAAGGGGAGATTTTCTACTCACCAAAATAGCCACACCAGTTATAAGGATGGCAGTTGGAATCAATGACTTTACATACTCAAACTTCTTAGGAATAGAGAACTTTGGCAGTCCCTGAGGAATATCTCCTACCTAAAATAAAATGAGACTTATCAATTTTCAATTCTCAAGAACAAAATAACAAAATATAAGATGGTTAAACTTACATGAAAGGATACATATTAGGCAAATAAACAAGGAAACTTACCAAAAGAACACTATTTCTTTAACATAAAAAGTGATGTTTTATGAAGCTTCATTATTGATATCCATTAACTTGATTTGATCAATTTAACTTGATTGATGTAATCCTCACCAATGAAATTGTTGATGAATTCCAGACTTTCGCAATAATTGTACCCAGAACTACAGCAGTTAGAGGACCAGCAGCTCTAAGGAGCCTGAAGTGTTTCTTTTTTCCCTGTATTCAGAGCAACAGAGATTATTAACTCCATCATGATACTGTTATAGTGATTGCATGTCAAAAAGTAAATTATCTCCTACCAATTGTTTCATGGTCAGAAGAATAGCAAGCATAACAGAACCCAGTAAGAAAGGAGGCCACAAGAACTGCAAAGAAGGCAAAACAGATCAATGCATCAGAAAAACCGATGGTTACAGTTAGAAGGTAATAAAGTAAGACAATCTGTTGAAACATAGAAAGCCCAAGAAAAATCATCACAAGTACAAACATATGAATACAAAATTTTACAGTCTCCGAACTGAGATGGGCAGATAAGATTATTAAACTCGAAACAGAAGAAATATATAAAAACCTTTTATACTTTTGGAAGAGTTACATGAATAAAGACTCTCATATTCAAGTGGCGGTTAATTAGGAGAAAGCAAAAGAAAAGGTAGCATATGCTGCCAAAAGTCAACATTACCTATGGCATGCTACGATGCCATATTGCGTGATAATAGATTGAGCATGATAATCTAACTTAACCCAGATAAAGAGAGCGCTTCTGTTTGTTTTCCCACTTGATCCCGTCTGGGGAGGATGACAGATTACATATGAAGTATATCAACCAAAAATGTAAGCAAAACTTAACTATGAAGAGAAGTTGTTGGAAGTTAATAAAGTCATACCTTATCTGCTCCAGATATCACACTGATGACCAAAGGTACAATTTTGCTGCTCCTTTCTATATCATAGCCCAGAAAGTATTTTGCTTGGGATAAAGCAATCACAACAGCTGAAGCAGTTGTAAAACCAGAAATCACAGAATGACTGATGAAACGAATAAGCCATCCAAGCCTAGGGTGGGAAAGATCACATATGAGAGTTTTCAACATATTAAAGCAGATTCTGTGGGGGAAGGGATTATGCAGAACTCTTCAGACCCAAAGAAACAAAAAAGAACAAGTAGTGAAAAGACTCTTTTGCCATTGTCCTAGAATCAAAATCAAGTTCTACAAAATAGCAGTTAACTTCTCAAAACACCAAAATTTGGTAATTGAGGTTGTCTTACACCTCTAGAACAACCAGAATCACCCTGAAAAAGAAAGATAGTATTTAACTTGTGACATTGGTTATGAAAAAATGGTTAGAATGTTATGTATATTTCTCTATTCAGTATGCAGTTGCATAAATTCCATGTGAAAAGCTAAGTATATTCAAGAAAAGGTCACATTTAACAGAAAGAATCAATTCAAGCAACAAGAGTTACTCAAATGAGAAATAAAATAAAATTTTGAACAATTGGTACCTTAGAAGCCCCATTATGCATTCCAAAATACCAACCATAAGTGCTAGCAAAATTGCCAGCTCTGTGTATAACTCATCTGACGAGTCAACTATGTGACTCAGGACATTTGAAACAAGAAGCGAGACCAATGCAACTGGGCCAATAGCAAGCTGACGAGATGATCCAAATATGGCATAAACAAATATAGGCACTAAACCGGAGTCTGCAATCCCCACACCAAAAGAGAGAGAGAAGAAGAAAAAAACAAACTAGTTAGTAAGATAGTAATCAATTAGCAAACATAGGAAGCAAAAGATTTTCATTATTCAGTAATTATTACAATCACACTTTTCCATACTATAGTATTGCAGAAAGTGAAATTTGACTCTCAAACTATTTTCTCACTTTTGCAATTTAAGCTGTGAATCATCTCGGTCAAATTTTCAGAATAGCTTATTAACTGAATCTATGAATAGCATCAGATGTTGTCTTTTCATTTCAATTCAGTAAATTCGTTTACAGACATCAATTTTGATTAGTGAGACCACAACCGTATCATTTCAAATGAAATGTACACAGAACACTCTGGTGGCATCAATACAATTTATCCCAAGGACAAAATTTCACTCAATGACAATGAAATTTCATATCTAAATGGTATTATTATTCCAAAACTTGAAAGAAACAGGCTGAAAGAAGAAGATACTAGATATGATTTTTCAGATAGATTTATATACTTGTTGTTGGTTCCAACTTGGACATTAAATTAGAGTATAATTCCCTTATGAGGCTTGCTTCAAAATGCTTAAACATACTGTTTATATCTTTTGCCATACAACTCCAAGTCCGTGACCTTACACACAGAGAACTGAACAAAGTCCAGATATATATAACTCGATAATATATACTTACAAAGTCCGTATATTGGTTGAAGCCCGGCAAGCTTTGCATAAGACATCGACTGGTCACATAACAGAATTGATCATCAGTTTATTCAAAAAGATAAGTACGCAATACATGTGCATAAGTACTCTAAATAGATGATTTCAAGAAAAGAACAAAAAAGGATTAAGAAGAACTCAGTTAAAATGTCTACATATTTATGTTTATGATATCAGAAGTCTCACACGGTTCAAAAGCAAAGAGAATAATGTTCCGTACATTACAATGCCTATTCTAGAAAAAGCACCTGAAAATCTCAGGAAGGGAAAACCAAACTTATAATTATGCTTACATGATCCCGTACACTTAGATAAACGAACTACCTGGGGGACTAGCATGATGCCAACGGTGAGACCAGCCATGAGATCGACTTGAAAATATTCGCGCCACTTATAGGTTCGAATCCAACGGTAACACGGCAAGAACATCTCGATCCATTCCTCATAAGTCATCCGTTTCACTTTCCCTTGCCATCTGGAAACAAACGAATTAAACGCCGACGACGACGAAGACGACGACGACGACGAGGACTCCGGAGCAACCGACGGATGTTGCAAGGGTATAACTTTTACAGGCTTGGTGGAGTACATGTTGATGGAAGAATTAGGAATATTAGAATCAGCAACTCCGGCGAGGTTGTTCAAGCTGGGAGAGGAGTACGTTATCTCCATGCGCGCCAATTCATATGGAAAATCCGCTGGCGGCGGTTGAATTTGCCACCCACCGTCTATGCCAGATACTAGGAGTAGGAAGTGAGGCGGAGGCAGGAGGACCTCAGCTGTGGTCCCCTGACCTGTAATGGAAATTGTTTATGACCAGAAATATTGCAACGCAGACGACGAAAGGATTGGTTGGGACATCTGTGGCGATTTGTGGGACCAGACTAAAATTCTTCCTTTCGTCTGATTTTTCTACCCCTTGTTTAGAAGTCAAAAAATAAATAGGCTTAAAAGCAAGTATTCTTCTTCCTTGAAAAGCAAATCACGCAGACGTTTCCAAAAACCCTTTGGTTTTGTTCGAATTAAATTCTTACATCTTTCTTCACCTCATTTAGCCAGCAAATGCCAGTATTAAAAAAAATAAAAATAAATTAGTGATATTCAAGTCATTTTTGCACGTATTTACTTGTCACTCTATTTGCAGAGTATAAAGAAGGGATCCATATTAACAAAATTAAGCAAAATGAAAATGCCATCTTTGGCCTTAAAAAATTTACCAGTATTAACATAATTTAAAAAATGCATAAAATAATTAAATTTTAAGGTATAAAAAACTGATATTCTCCGCTTTATTAGTTATAAATCTTTTATTATTATTATTTTCTCTTATTAGGTTATTTATTTATAATCTTTATTTATTCATTTCAGTATTATTTCCATTATTTTGTCACAAAACAAATTGAGATGAAACGGTTATTTACGAATCACGGAACATCCCCTCAAGGGTTCAACGCTCAATTTTACGGAAATATAAAGGTGGAAAATTCCATCATGCATTTGGACGCAGAAAAGGGCAGATTCTGACTGAATAGTGAATAGAACGGTTGATAGAGAACACGTGCAAGCGATTCCCTAATTGGGCCCCTTATTAATTGACGACGGACCATTTCCGTACTGCTACTGAGTATAACTCACTTCCTCACCAGGTATCAACCACTACCCTTTCACTGGGAACAAAATTTAATTTAGTCAGAGTCAAGAGTTTCATTTTGTTACTCCATTAATAATTGAAGTAATTTATTCATCATTATTTTATATATATATATATATATTGATTCTGTACTTTGTAACAATAATAAAATAACATTATTTTGATCTATATAATTTTTTTTTTAAGCATTAAAACGATATCGTTTTAATGTAATTCCAAAGTACAAGACGCACACAGTAAAAAAGTTTCCATATATACAATAATATTGAACCCGCATGGTAATGTAAAATAGTAATATTAATTTAACTAAATATCAAAACAGTAAATGAATTATAAAATTTTATTAATATAAAAATTTAAAAAAACAATTGACTTTAAAAAACTTCTTATAATATTAAATTAAGTGTAAATACATTGAAGAAAATGATATATCTATATATATATATATAATATGGTAATATTAAAGAAGAAATACATCAATCTTTGCTGTTATTCTTGCAAGTTATTGGAAGAGAACTTTAAGAAAAATGGCATTGGAAAGAATTTCTGCCCACATCCTGATAAAGTTACAGAGTTGATATTCTCCATTTACACTTATCAATTGAAAATAAAAAAAACCAATGTGTGAAATTTTAACCTTTCCATTTACAACTTTTTCTTTAAAAAAAAGAAAAGAAAAGAATAAACTTAGTAATGTAATGCAAAAGAATTCTTCGAAGCACCAGTCTTCAAGCTAAATAAAATTAGCATTATAATTCAATTGTTGAAGAACACTTCGATGTATTCAAATTATCTACTAAAGATCAACTTTTAATCTCATTAATCTTCGTTTGTTATCATCAAAATAAAATTAATTAAAAATCTGTTATAATTTTCATCTTCTTTATTAGTTTGAAAAATGTTTTACTAGTAATTAATTTTTTGTTCATTGTCATTAGACTTATCTCATGGGTTGGATATACTATATTCATCCGAAATTGAATGTCTCATTTTTTATTTTGAGTCGCTGCTTATGCAAGAAGGTGTTGGTAGAATTCAAACTCGAGACTTATGGTTTGTGCCCTTACAACTCTATCCATTGGGATATCTCTATTTATATGCTAATAAAAAATATCTCTTTCAATCTCCACATAGATTTATAATTATAATTATATGTTTTAAAGAGTTCTCTATCAGTTTATAATAAAATAACTTATAAAAAAATCACTTTTA
>JAOXNR010000030.1:16369512-16387177 GCA_028571225.1 Parsonsia alboflavescens
ACCCCCGTCTCATCCCAGTCCAACCCCTAACTCCCCTCGCTAGCACAACTCTTGTCTTTTTCTTTTTTTTTTTTAATCCCTTCATTTCTTTCTTTCAAGTGTTTATTTATTTATTTTTATTGTTTTCATTCATTAACCCAACCCCAGGTAAGCTCCCCACACAACGTTGCCCGATTTTTTTCTTCCATTTCTTCCTTTTCATGTGTTCATTCTCTTTCTTTCCTTCTTTTTTATTTTTATTTTTTAATATTTTCATTCATTAACTCGAGATCCCACCGCCAAGTAAGCCTTACAATTCTATCAATCTTTTTTTTTTTTCTCGATTTCTTCAGGTTATTTTTTTATTTTATATCTTTCTTTGTTAATCCCTTACCACCCCCGAACTTCAACCTTCAATTGTGTCATCCATTGTTTTTTTTCCTCTTCTTTTTCCTTTTTTTCTCCTTTTTTTTTCTTATTTTTCTATTATGGTATTTTTAAAATTCATTTTTTAATTCATGTATTATCTTTATAACTTATAGAAAAAAAAATTGTCAAAAATAGAAGAAAAAAATAATTTTAAAAAATATTTCAAGTTTAAATTGAAAATTTATTTATTATTATTTTTAGATCTATTTTTTATTTTAAATTAAATATATTAAATATATTATAGCTTATATATATTAAAATGATTATAAATTTGTCAAAAAGTCATATAAAAAAAGATTTTATAAAAAAAATTTCATAAGTACTTTTTTATCTAAACAACTTCTTTTTTTTAGAAACACTTTTACAAAAACATCCAAAATACAAAATTGCTTTTTTTTTTTAAAAAAAAAAAACACTTTAAAAATTCAGTTTTTTTAAGCCTATCCAAAGGGATCCTAAATCCTCCCAATGAATCATGGGACATTGAGATGCGATTTAACCTCTCTCCATAATTAAGGGTGTGCTTTGATGATTTTTCTTACGTTGAGCTCTTAATATATCCTCTCCATTATAAATTTGAATCTTTGCAACGTTTTACTGGTTCAAACAAAAAGACTTATTTGAGTTAGATTTGGTTGAGATTTCTTTATAGGTTGGATCCCTATATAAAAAAAAGTGACACGTGTCATAAATTATACAACTAAATATTTCTTCATCTTTACAATAAATTATACTTTAAACTTTTAAATCTGTTTGTAATATGAGTTATTTTATAAATTTTGATAAGTATTTATGTTTTCACCATGTCATTTCACATATAAATATATATATATATATATATATATATATCGTCATCAAATATCAATATTTTTTCTTAGATTACAGTTTACTTGCTAGAGTGATTCTTGATGCAAATTTTTTTCTCTTTTATATTAATGAAACTCCTTTTTGAACAAAAAAAATATATTATATTTAATATTCCCTTAAAAAAAAATTTAATCATTATAACATAACATATGTTAGTTTGATTTTATTATTGTTATTTTTCTTTTTTGTGAAATACACGATGGATAGCATATCTTTCAAATAAATAAAAAATTTCACAGCCAGCAAATGAGAACTTCCCCTTTCTTTCTCATTAGGACAGCACAAGCCCAATTAACTACAATATCACCAGTTTCATCTACAATAAGAACTTTTCCGTTTTCATCCCATTGACGTTCCATCTTGGGATAAAATTCTCACCATCACAGAACATTTGTATTCTTCTACTTAATCTCAACGTGCATTTTACTGTGGTCTTAGGACAACACAAAGGCACGAAAAACTGAGCATAGGATGGATGGCCACGGGGGATTAAAGGTGTGCCTGTGCATGCTCTGGTTTGTGACTGCATTCGTAATCGAGATGAACGAAGGCTCGCTCAATCTCAGGTAACAGCTCAAGCTTCTCCTGCAAGGCCTCTCCAATGTCATGAGCCTCCTGCAAGGGCATGTCAGCCGGCAGTACAATGTCAACTTCGACAAAGTAGTGTGAACCGAAGGTGTACGCCCTGACAGTGTCAATGTGCTTGATGGCCTTGTGGTGGTTCCAACAGAGATAGGTCAGTTTTTGCAGATAATCTGGAGCAGCAGATTTTCCGACAAGGGAATGGACATTCTCCAACACCGTTAATGACCAGGTTCGGATAGTATACAGAGCCAGCTGCATATTGATGTAACATAAAATATAAGAAGATAAATGGCAACAATGAAATGCATTATGTTTAGTTTTGGTGCAATTAAATCATGCCGAAAAAACAATTTAAATCACGCAAATGTTCATTACTAGAAATGCTGTATTTGTACACTTACAATGATAGCTCCAACAGGGTCCATCCAATAACTGACATAATTAGCAAGGAGTGCAGCAATGAGCCCAATGACATTGGTAATCACATCAAAGAAGTGGTCTTGTGCATATGCCTTAACAATCTCATTGGTAAAAGATCGGCAGTACACTGCCAAGAATAGTTTTATGAAAGTCACAGAGAGCATAATGCCAACCACCCAACGTTCTTGCTCTTTAGTCAAGTTGAAATCAGACACCTACAAGAAAGGATTTTTTCTGTTAAGATGCTAAGATATAATACAGTAGACTGAATAGAAATGCCACAAATGGAAATACTCTTGATTCTTTTAGGCAAGAGATAAGTAAGTTTATAATAAAGATACTTAACAACGTGTAGTTGAAGAAGGTTTGCAACCCAACCACAAAACATTAAACACGAATTCCTTGATTATATCAATTGGTTGATAGAATAACTTACATCATATATTAATGTGCGCAAAGACTCCAAGATTATTTGCAATCCTAAAGTTGCCATAACAGATGCAAAAACAAGAATTCCCTGCAAAATAAAGTTTCCATTAAAGCATAGAAATCTAGAGTTATGAGGTTCTTTCAAATGACAAGTACAGAAATAAATTGTTCATAAGAAACACAAATGCAAAAATGGTTGTGCCATATCACTAGAACAAATGAATAATGAATTTCTTAATCATTCTTTCCACAGAACTAGTTTACATTTAGATCTCAAAGAAAGGACAACCTGGATGGATTGAATTGTAAGTATTGTTTACCAATAGCAGGATGTGAATGAAAAAACAGCTTAAGAGATAAAAGTCAAAAGGAATCAGAAAACAGAACACTTGACCTCCAGCTGTACTAGATAAAGGAAAATGATCAAAATAATCAAGGCAAATATGGAAGTCCACTAGACAAGAATCTTGAGCATAACGTTCTACTTGCAAAATTGACTCTAGTGGCATTATACATCAAAGTTGGGGATCATCTAACCACCCAGTTTGGGTGAAACCTGTACTGCCTAAGACTATAACAAGACAAAAATATGCAACGAAGAAGAGAAAAACATATATATTAAATGCAGTGCTAATTAGAGAATACAAGGACTAAGTTAATGAAATGTTGAATGGTGTAAAACGACTAACCAATGGTTGCATTCTTTTCTTTCCAATGGGATATTGATAGGGGTTGGGAGTTTGCATGGAGAAAGCTGTGAACCAAAGGATAAACCCTGAGAGAAGATCAAGAAGTGAATCTAAAGTGGATGCGATGATAGCCAGTGAACCACTCCTAATGGATGCATAAACTTTAGCGATAAAAAGAGCCATGTTTGCTATGTTGGATAAACGGATGGCAGTTGTCTCACTTCTTGCCAACTTTTCTCTTTCTTCCTGCAAAATAAACATTCAGCAGTTTTTGTTTACAAATTCTCAAAACTAATCCTTGTATTTTAATTATATCTGACTGGTCTTTTGAAACTAAGAATAAGATACTGAGACCTTAGACATCCCAGGAATAAAAAATGTGTTAAGACCACAGACCTTTGACATCCCAGGAACAAAACCACGATCTGCTAAGGCATCCATTTCAGTAAAGCCCTCTAGCATTTCTACTTGCTGTTGATAATACTCAGCAATGTTATCTTCTGGACCTGAAGCAAACAAAAGAAATCAAATATGCTTCATCCACTTCCTAGAAAAATTATCATCATCTATCTAGACCAAGCTGAATCCCCAGTGAACAATTTGGTGATAAACGTACTTCAAATCACAGTGAACAATCAGCACCTTCTTTACAGAAAAAAAAACAAAACAAAAAACACATAAGCAAGAGAAAAGTAATCTAGCTCCATTTTACCTGAGCAATCAATTTTTAACATCGAGCATATTTATCAAAAAAACTTGAACTACCGAGCCCAAGAGGTTGTGAATAACGATTAAAAACGAAATCATGAAAAAGCAAAGAAGACAAATGAGCTAATATTCCATTTCTTTAAATAAGCTTGAACCACGCATCAAGCATATGCCAAAACAAGAAGGACCCCAGTACACAGTTCTTACTTCTTTAAAGCAGAACCAACAAAGAACTGCTAATATTCTTATGCAATTTAACCACCATTAATGCTTCTATGGACTTTTTCCTTCAAATTAATCGGACCACGTACACCAAGAAGTTATGCGCACTACTACATCTTAATAAAATAAGCATAAGTTCGGTTGTTTAAAGAACAGAAAAACAATTTCACAACGTAAAAAATAAGCATGATAAACAAAATAATTGATTCGAGAAACATTCGATCCATCGAATCTGGTGACGTAACGGAAAAAAAAATATTGAGAATAAATTACCTAACACACCAAGGCAGTCCTGAAGACCACGAGGCGGCTTCTCCTTGTGCTCACAAGACAACTGGAGACCATCGAAGTTCAATCTCCAGGAACCGTCAGCTTTCCCAGTCTCCTGCAAAAGAAGTAGCTCTTCGGAGTCACCACGATCGCAGTCGAGAGGTGACGGCTCCACCATATTTTTCGGCGCCACCGCCTACTCAACAGTGGCGGAAAGTCGGAAAAGAAGGGTAAAGTGGAAGAAGAAGGAAAATACGAATGCCCACCATACGGTTATGGAGGGCTTTTTGGGGAAGGAGTTACGGAATGTGGTGGAGGTTGTAGCTGAGGACTCCGTTGGCGGAAATTATGAACCAGTTCTTATCTTTTTGTAAGCAAAATTATTAACCAGTAAGGCCGGAAAAAAAAAACGATGATATTTTATTTCCAATCATTCCAGGCCACGAGCCGCCTCTTCCGTGCATAAATTTGATGTTTGTTTTTATTTTCATTTTACATTTTTTAAAAATTTTATTTTTTTAACCGCGTCCGGATCCGGACAAACATCTCGACATTCCATCCATTGGATGTCCACAATGGGGCTTATTTTACATTATTTAAAATTAAATATTTTATTTTCTAGAATAAAATTTTTTTTCTTTTGAATTTTTTTAAACAATTTAGAGTAAAGAATCGTAATAAGTTATTATCCAATCCTTCTATTCCAAATTAAATGTCTATATTTTTATTTTAATTTATCTATAATTAGATATCTCATTAAAAATAAATAGATTTTTAATCTCATTAAACATGTCGTGTATTTAAGTAATTACATTTATTTGCATATATTTTCAATTTTCAATACTAATTACATTAATAAGGAAGATAAATTAGTTGCTCCTAGAGATACAAGCAAGTTGGTAAATCTGAAGTGACGTGAGGAAACGTTCAATTGGTAAAGGTTCGAGTTTCGATATTTATATGTTGAATCTAAGGCCATGTAAAAGTGATATACCTTTAACCTATACCTTCTCATTCATATCTCTCAATTCATATCATACTGGACTAAATGATCTCTGATTTAATAGAGGATTTTACATTCAAAACTTTCCCTAATCAGAGGAAGATATATTAGTAATTTGTAAAAGTAAAAATCATTTAATTTTTTATGAAGAGAAAATCGAACATTCAATTTTAGATTGAGAGAATATAACATATAAATTCTAATGAATAATAAATGGATTAAAAAAAATGTTACTAGTATATTTCTGTATGTGGTTATAGTTAATGAATCAATTCTAGATGGTAGTATTAGTAAGTGGATATTCCTCTCATCCACAAATATAAGTTCATATTCTTATCCTTTAATTATAAAGAAATATATGAGAGAGAAAAATATAATTATAGTTATTAATAAGAGAGTACAATTTTTTTACATAATAGTATATAATTATAATTAAAAATTTAATTTATGTAAAATATACTAATTAACTGGAGAATATATATAGTGATTGCCACAAAAGATAATGGGACGTGGAGCCCGACGGAATAAAATGGGATACTGACTGATATGATTACATGGGAGAATCTGCACAGGAAAGCCCGCAAATTCGAAAACCCGAACGACAGTGGGAACAAGGCGAACGGGAGCGGGGTCCTTGGGGATTGGGATCCTGGTTTTTTATTGGACACGTGGAGGGTCCAGATTCACTTTATAAGCCGAAGGCAACTCGATTTTTGACAGAGGGTATAAAAGCAAGAAAACAAAAAACAGCACAGAAAAGGCATTTATCTGATTCATCGCCATAAATAAATAGATTACTGATTGGCCCGAAATCCACCGTATCTTATTTTCCTCTTTTTATGATTGGTTAATTATTATTATTTTTTTCACTTGAGATGGTGCAAGAGTTGTTCGAATCTTCTAAGATTTCTTCTACGAATCTTTTACACCGATAAAGATAAATATACAAATATAATTTTATAGATTTTTTTTTAAGAAAATAATAAAATTATATATTAAATTTTAGAAGTATTTTATATAAATCAAAAAATATATATTATTTTATTGAATGATATATAATATGGACTAAAATATCCGGAGCCTACAAGAGCTGCAAAATTTCTAAATACTCTGATCGTCCCTATTTATAAATCACTTTGTAATGATTTTATTAATATTAAGATAAAGTTTTTTTTTCCTTAAAATGTCTCTAAAAAAAAAAAAAAACAGGGGAGGAAATGTTTTATGAAAGCTTGAGTAAAATATTACTAAATTACTAACAATGACTTATAATTATGGACAAAAAAAAAAAGAACTCAAATAACTTATAAATAGGGATTGATAAAAAAAATGAATTCAAATAAATTATAAATAGTGACGGATGGAGTATATTTTTCTTATTTCACCTATCAAAATAATTCACTTGTCAATAACTGGGAGTATGAATATGGTGTAAACTTGCTGCATGCCCTTAAACTGGTTTGAATTTTGTTTCTCATCTTCAAATTCTTTTCCATATGATTTGTGCCCTTCAAGTTACGAAAATTTTTACTTTTCTAAGAGTGACATTTCACCTATCATTGAGTATTAAGTAGTGAAAATTTTAAATGTATTTTATAAGTAAAATATTTGATGAATAATTTTATTATTTTTCTTCTCAATATAATTTAATAATCTAATATTAGAACATCTAAAAAAAATCAAGGGTTAATGCATTATTAAGTTTTTCAATTTCTTACAAGTTCCTTATTAAACCTTCTTTACAAAATGCACCATCCTTACACCACCGAATGCAATTGATTAAAAGTTTGATTTAAATTTTATGATGAGTATTTTGAGATAACACTAATGACATATCAATTATGAAAAACTTTACTGTGGCTGCTTCGAGCCCAGGTCTACGATCACATAGAATTCTAACCACTAAACTACAGTCATCTGTTTGAAAAATCATTCTAATTATTTCTATCTCATCTATTATTAAATGTCCACTAAATCTGACATAAAGGGCTAGTCCAATCCAAAATCCAATTTAGCCCTAGAAGATTAGGATTGGGCTTAAACCCTGTTTTGAAAGGTTTATAATATAGAAGTCCAATTCATCCCCCAAAAACCCAAGGACTCCAATCTAACTACATTTCTAATCTACATACCGTGATTTACATATCGCATTTTTGTCAAAACTTACTGCATTTCTAACCAAACTAATTACATTTCTACCAAAACTATACAATCAGGATTTACATGCCTCTATACTGTTTCTACAGCAGTAAAGCACATAGAAAAAGAGACTAATAACTGGAAATAAATACTACTGAAACAAGCACATATGAAGAACGAGTATAGTAGCAATTCTAACATTTCTGTTGCAAGTTGACCAGCCACAGGAAAATGGAGACAGTCCGGTAGAAAGAATACCCTTTGAAAAGACAAGAAAGGAAACTGCGTGAAATGAAGGTCCATTCTGCACAAGAGCAGAAACCACAGTATTCCAAGAAACAATATCTCTCTTTTGCATGGTTGTAAAATAGTGAAATGAGTCCTTAATATTACTGCACTTGGAGTACAATGAAATTACTGAATTTAAGATGATAATACGTGAGATATAAGAACTCTTAATCAGATAAGCATGCAGCTTCTGAGCAAAGTCCAAATTTTGCAACTGGGATGAGAGAAACTCAGCTCCCGGTAATGTAAATTGATTTATACATCCATTTACAGATTGGAGATAAAATTAAACTTATCACATTAGCTATCAGACGACTTTGAGAATTGAATTAGCAAAATGCACGGTCTATTATTCTCCCACAACCAGAATTTCTTTAGTGAACTTGGAGAGATAGATGCCCATGAATAAATACATGGACGAAACTTGGTTCCCAGCAATGTAGGTATAATGGTTACAGCAAACAAAAATTGCGTGCTACACAACTTTCAGACAAATGTAACCTGTTATTAATTTGAAGATATATGAAAATAAAGGACATGAAAGCATAAAAAAAACCATATCAATTTATGTAAAAATTCCCTAGCTATGGAGGATATGCAAGTATACAATCATAAGTCACCATGTTGTCCAGTTTATTCTGTAAGAGAGTATCATTTCCATGAAAACAGCAAATAAAGCAGGAGAAACAAAGAGCTAAAAGATCACAACTCACAAAGAATCTTCAATAACAATTCATCTGGATGGATATATGCTAAACCTTTTAGCTGCTTCCAGGAATCTTCACCCAGTGAAAATAAAATGCAAGGTCAAAGTTCAAATTCTATAATTTTATCTTCGTAAGAGAAGGAAATTATCAAACTCTACATATCATGTCTCACATTTCAGTAGATGGCTTTCCACTTGTAACTTCATCACCTCCAATGATAACAGAGAAGGATTTGATGTAGGGTAAATAGACGAGCATCATCAACATTGCTTAATAATTTTATTTTCTTAATTAAACAGAACTTTATTTTATTTCTTTAATTATACGGAATTTTAATGTTTTATTTTATTTCTTGGTTTTGGTAACCAAAGTCAATTAGGATTAGGATTTATTCATTATTTCTTGAATTTCGCATAGGATTAGGATTTTTTTTTTCTTTGAATTTCGCATTGGATTAGGTTTTTTAGACAATAAGGCTATATATAGCCGCAACTGTGTTCTTTTTTTTCATAGACATAGACATAGACATACAGAATTGATTATTTTTCTTCGATAAAATTTTATTGTATTGATTACTTTTCTTTCTTCGTTCTTTAACTACTTTAGATTAAAGTCTATTTATAGGAAAAGATTTCTATTTTCGTTGTTTTGACTTTAGACGAGTTCAAAAGTTAGATCTTCGAAAAGTCTCAAACTTTAATGGATTATTCAAACTTTGAGTTTTTCTGAAATTGTTGTTATCATACAGTTCATCGATTACTGTTCCATCGTACTATTTATCGATTACTATTCATCCGAATTAAAATTGTGATTTTTTTTTTGAGTTTCTGTTATTAGATTTCTTCTAGAATTCCTTAATTCTCAACCCACCACATTTATCTGCTTCAATTGGTATTCGAGCTAAGATCCACGATGCTAGGAGGGAATCTCGAACAAATCGTAGCCGCCCTAATCGAAGCCATGCAATTGGATAGGGAAGAACGTTGGCGCAAGATGCAAACCCTAACGGAGATGGTGCAACAATTGGCAATCCAGCAACCACCCATTTTGCCAGAACCCGCTAGAAAACCTCCGAGAAGAGGAAACTACCATCTGAGGGAATACGAACGTGAACCACCCAACCCACGGTGGGACATTTGGTTCAAACTAGAGATCCCAAAATTTTCTGGAAATTTAACGTCCGAGGAGTTCTTGGAATGGCCTATTAAAGCATATAGTTCCACCAGTGCTCCTGCAACATCGCAATAAGGCCAACACTACAAGCAACAGATAGACTACTACAATCAAGCACAAACAGAAGTAAACTGTGCTCTTGGTACAGAAATAGTTTATGTTTCTAGTGTGCTTACCCCAAGTTGTCTTCTTCTTGGTGTGGAGTCCAGTTCATACGAATTGTCACCAAACCAGTCTGGTACAGTGAGTGGTGGCGTCCATGATGATTACTGGAAACCTGGGACTGCATGACTGCATGTTTCCTGAATCAATATCCTAAGTTTACAGAAGAGCATATTCAAATGACTTTAAAAACAAATTCTGCTTATCAAAAAATCCAACATCAACAAAAATTCACATCAGCTCAACCCATATCAGAAGAAAAGCTTGAAAACCCTGTAGCTTCTCGTGAAACAGTAAAATTCAACTATTGGAACAAACAGTGGAAAATTGGGGAATGGATATCTCTCTGCCTTTCCCTCTAAGGAATTTGTTAAAGTGGAAGCCTTATAAGATGTAGGGGTACCCTATTATACAATTCACAAGATATTGCAAGGTTTGCTTTGCAAATACACATTTGCTGGAAGCAAGAAAGCTTTTAAAATGCTGACTTGGAAGGTTGACTACTTCTATGATCATGTACAAAATATGATAAGAAAAAACACCATAGAGGAACATCGGGCGTCATTGAATGAAGAAGTTGGGACCCAATGCTTGCAAGCTCGAGCTACAAGATGGTTACAATATCTCCAATGTATTTAATGTGTAACATCTTTCTCGCTTCCATGAAGACACATGAGCTTGAGGACAAGCCCTCTTCAAGACGGGGAGTCTGACGCATTGCAAGTAGACGAGCATAATCAAGATTGATTAATAATTTTATTTCTTAATGAGGCAGAATTTTATTTTATTTCCTTAATTACATAGGATTTTATTGTTTTATTTTATTTCCTGGTTTTGGTAACCAAAGTTTATTAGGATTAGGATTTATTAATTATTTCCTAAATTTTGCATAGGATCATGATTTATTATTATTATTTGAATTTTGCATAAGATTATGTTTTTTAGACAATAAGGTTATATGTAGCTGTGACTTTGTTCTTTTTTTCATAGACATAGACGTATAGAATTGATTATTTTTCTTCAATAAAATTGTATCGTATTGATTACTTTTCTTTCTTTGTCCTTTAACTACTTTAGATTGAAGTTTTTTTTATAGGAGAAGAATTCTATTTTCGTTATTTTGATTTCTGAAGAGTTCAGAAGTTAGATCTTCGAAAAGTTTCAAACTTTGACGAATTATCTAAAGTTTGAGTTTTTTCAAAATTGTTGTTATTGTATAGTTCATCGATTACTGTTTAGTTGTACAGTTAATCAATTTACTATTTATCATTCACAGTTCATCCGAATTAAAGTTACGATTTTTTTTGAATTTCTGTTATTAGATTTCTTCTAATATTTCTTAATCCTCAACCCTGCGTCAGGATTCCTTCATATCCCAATCAAAACAGAGTAAAAAAAACAAACAAGAAAGTAAAAGTGTAAATAGATAGATACATATACAAGTGTATGCATTTCTATGCTGCCAGTGGACCATTTTCTCAATATCAGGTTCAAACATGTGCACTTCCTTGTTCTTTTAAGGTTCAAGTGCAAAAATTACCTTGATGATAAGAAATTTTGGTTTCTATATTCTCTCTTGGAGAATTTGAAGCCAAAGCCATTGGCACACCATGAGCCCTCAAATGATTAATCAACCTGTTTGCAACAGGTAGAGCTTTGATTTTGAAAATAAACCCATGAAATTAGTTCGAATTAAAAGAACAAAGGGTTACCTTTATTGTCAGTATAGAAACAGCCATCGGCGAAGATTGAAGATTGATTAGTGCGGCACAGGAGATGAATAAAGTAAAGAACAATTTGTGCCCTTGATTCTTGAATGAAGATTAGCGGAGTTTGATGAACAAACTTGTGCACAAATTTGTGCCGCACACAGAGAGGTCTGCCCTTGATTAACAAATTGTGCCCTTGATTCTTGAATGAAGATTTGCTGTAAAGGATGATGGCCACGGCCCACAGGAGAGGACATGAGAAAGTAAAAAAGAATGAAGAATCTGGAGTGAACTTGGAAGTCTGGAATCATAAAGTAAGTGTTTGAGTGATAATAAAATAAAATATAAGTTATTAAATTAATAATAATGATTAAATAACAAAGTCCTTGAGCTTATTTAGCTCAAGCCCAGTCCTACCCTAATTTGAAAGGACTCAGTCCAACCTAACTCTATTTCATATGGACTTTCATTTTCTCAACCCAATCCAACCCATATACAACAAGGTCAGGACCTGATACCTGGGCCCAACAATTTTGACATTTCTAATGCCCATCACGAAAACTTTTTTCTTCTTCTGTATTATTATTATTATTATTTTCAAGTTGATGTCTTCTTTTTTATCAGTGGCTTCAAGAAGAACGCCAAGAAAACCTCTCTTCGGAGACATGATCGCTCGCCTTCTAATCTGAATCCCATAACAAAGCCATCATCTGGAACAACGGGCAAAAGTTTCGTCTCCCCCTATTTCTTTTTTCTTTTTTTTTATAGAGGTACTGGTAGATTATTCTCTTGATCGGTGTGCGGTGGCTTTCTTTTAATCAATGGCTTTTTTTTCTTCTCCATCACTTTCATCGTCTCTCAATGGCAATGGATTCAAACAGAAGAGTATCATCGAGTTGCTTTACAAGATCTGTGGGTCGACTCAGCAAACGGGGTGAGACTTGGCTTTGGGGAAATAGCGAAAGGGATGAGTTGCCGGAATGGGATTTACATGTGCGGATATCAATCAACGTATGTTCTAGGTTAATGTGAAAGGGATTTGAGAAGCGGTAACTGTGTGGATTATGTGAAGAATGCTGCCCAAAGAGCCAAACTGAATATTTCCACTATATTTCTGCTCATATTACCCAACGAAGTTCCCAACGAGGCATTTTCATCACCAAGTATGGTATTATTGTTAGACATTTCTGGCTTAAAAATTTCAGAGTTTTTTTTTCTTTCCTTTTTTCTATTTTCGATGCCCATGTGTCAAATAAGCCATTATCTACCTATTACATTCTAGAAGTTTGTTTAAATTTTTTCCACCACTTCCCACTGCTCGAATTCAAAAATATGTTGAGTTTGTTGAGCATGAGTTCCCTCACTCCAACCTCACAACCAGTTACCTGATCCCAAGATGAATCAGTGTCTGAGTGTCAATTGGAACCATCTTTGCCATGTCCAGTTCAGAATCACCACCAGAGAAAAAAATAATATAGAAAACATGTTCAAAGGCTTTGTCTCACTGTTAGTCAGTCTGAAAAAATCAATTTACCACCTCTTCCAAAATTTGTTCCACAAGCATTATAAGATCCTAACTGGAAGGCAGCAGTGGAGGTTGAAATCATAGCTTTACACAAGCAAGGCACTTGGGAATTGGTCCCTTATCCAACCGCCTCTCAAACTAATTGGCTCCAAGTGGTTGTTTCGTGTTAAACTCAACTCTGATGGATCCTTGAATAAGTACAATTTCATGTTAAATTTAATTTTGGTGGGTCTTTGAATAAGTACAAGGCATGTCTGGTGGAACAAGGATATACTCTGGGTCCTGAAGTTGATTGTGGTGACACCTTTGCACCTGTGGCTAAACCCACAATGGTTCAGGTAATTCTTACTCTGGCTGTTACTCGCAGCTGACCACTCCGTCAACTTGATATAAATAATGCCTTTCTTAATGGGAGGTTGGCAGGGGAGGTTTATATGGCTCAATCCAAGGGTTTTCTTGACCTTAGCTGACTAACACATGTATGTCGTGTGCACAAAACCATTGATGGGCTTATACGAGCCCTCGGGCCTGATTTGTGTATATTAGTTATCGATGTTGTTGAATAGATTACAAATCTTCTATTACATATTTGTGTGTTATTAGTTAATAAATTAACAAAAGAAATTAATAAAAATCTACACGTGACTTTTAATTATTATTTTTTGATATATTTTATATATTAAGTCTTAAAAATATAGATAAGTTCTGGGAAAACCTGATATTTTTAGGGATATACGTTATTTCATTTTATTTACTGGCATAAATATTCGATACACAAAAGTATAATTGAATATTCGATACCGATATAATATATTTACAAAAATATATATGTATATTTATTATTGATAGTGTAAAATATGATAAAAAAAAAACATGAAACCATTAAGTAAAAATAAAGTTTAGCATAATTACACGAGGATATGATACGAGAATGGAAGTTTCCTTGTATGATTGTTTGTCGAGAAACCAGATGTTGGTGTCTTATTATTGCTGTTTCTCCATGTAAATTAAGATTTATTTTCTTAAAAAAAATAATAATACATCTCCATTTAAAATTAAACATTTTTATTTAAATCTTGATTTGTTTGGATTGTTTTATTTCCTAATTTAAATAATATTCTAACAAAACAAAAAAAACAGTATTATTATCATATTAAAAATGAACTAAACTATTTTTTTCCCCTTAAAATTTATATAAGTCAATTTCGAATAAAGAAAATAAATTTCTTCAAGACATAGCATAATATCCAAATAATGAGTCATGACTTTAATTTCAAGGTAAGTTACATTTGATACTTTGCCCCAAAAGAAAGAGACTTGCCACTAGAGGAAATACCTTTGCTAATACCCTGGTTTGGATCTAATAAGAAAGATAATAAATTCTAATTAAACATAAGTTTTAGGGTTCGTTTGGATATGCTTAAAAAAATGTACTTTTTGTAGAAGATTTTTTAAAAATTCAAGCAATTTTTGTGTTTGGATGTTTTTTTTGGTAAAAGTACTCTTTTTAAAAAGAAATTGTTTGGATTAAAAAGACAATTATGAATTTTTTTTTATAAAATATTTTTATATGATTTTTTTTATAACTTTACAATAATTTTTAAGACATAAAAGTTATAATCTTTTTAAAATAAATATTTAATATATTTAATTTAAAATAAAAATTGTATTAAAATAATAACAAATAAATTCTATTCAATTTAATCTTGAAAGATCTAAAAAAATTATTAATTTTTTTTTCTATTTTTGACATATTTTATTAGCTATAAGTTATAAAGATAATATATGAATTAAAAAAATAAATTTTAAAAATATTGAAAAAAGAAATAAATTTTATTCTCCTACACTATACAAGTTAAAAAAATAAATTTTCAAAATGGAAAAAAAAAAAGGAGTCTAATCGAAGAAGAAGAAAAAAACAAGAAGAAGAAAGAAACTCTAGAAGACGGGGAGTGGAGGAGCGTGGGAGGGGATGGCATGATGGAAAAAAAGAAGGACAAAGAAAGAAGTGATAAAATCGAAAGTAAAAAAAAAAGAACAAATAAAAACGGTTGAATGGAAATAGAAAAAAAGGGGTCAAGAAAAAGTAGAAAAAAAAAATGAGAGACACATATATACTTAAAAATTAAGTTACTTTTTTAACTTAAAATATCAGTAGTTTTTTATTTTTTTTTCACTAGTGTTTTTTTTCTTAAAGGCAAACAAATGAATTTAATTTCTCCTAAAATACTTAGTTTTTTAAAATAAACTGAAACAAACGGACCTCAATTGCAGACAAAAAAGAGGAAATGATAAAGGCAGGTGTCCGCGGCTACACAGCACTATCATTATCAATATCTTAAAGCTATCTTGTCCACGTCACCCAAACAGCTTCCCCTCACAACCACGCATCACTGCCGCGGAGGCAGAGTCAGCACTGATCATCAAATCTCCAGAAACCGAAGGCAAAAAAAAAAAAAAATGTCCTCGGAATCCAAACTCGGAGGAATCATCTTCCTCGGATATCTGTCTCTCTTCACCATCGTCAATTCTTCTAGAATTCTATCACAGCCCAAGTCCAGGCTTCACTTGGATGATACTCTGACTTTCATTTGGCCTTTACCCTCTCAGTACACTTTCGGCAATCAAACCCTCACCGTCGATCCCAATCTCTCACTCGTTGTCAGCGGCAATGGCGGCAGTTCCTTGATTGTCAAGGAAGCATTTCAGAGATACAAGTATATAATCTTCAGGCGTGCTCCTAAAGTATCGAAGTCAACTGCTGTTGTACAGTATGATGTCCAGAAGCTTAGTATTATTGTTCATTCTGAGAATGAGGAGGTCGTTGTTTTTTCCTCCCTCACTTTCTTTGTCCTGATTTCTGTGCTCGGGTTATGTTGAATTTGAATTTTTGGTTGGGTTCTGAGGGTTTAATTTACTATTTGACAGTTGCAACTTGGAACGGATGAGAGCTATTCGCTACTGGTGGCAAAGAGTGACGAGAGATCGATTATCGGGGAAGTCACCATTGAGGTAGAATAGGTTTCCAACCAAAATTTTCTCAATCGGTTAGGCTGCTTTAAGCTTTCAAATTACTTTTACTATATTTCACGGCTCTTTTACTCCAATTTCGTTGTTTGACCATAGGTTTTTTTTGGTATTTTGATTAAATCAACCAATTTTTTTGAAATTTTTTTTAACATCCTTAACGTGTGACCTATATTGTGGACAAGAATCTATCATTTTCAAGTGTTATTATTTCAATTCCAGCATTGGTTGGCTTTAATTGGATGCAATAAATCTACATATTGTGCTAGATTGTCAAGTAGAATCAGTGGAGAAGATTTATTGCAAAGATATAAATTTTTTCTGAGAATGTTTTACTTTTTGTTGCATTGCAGGCTAATTCTGTTTTTATGTTTTATTTTTTGTTGCATTGCAGGCTAATTCTGTTTTTGGTGCTCTACGCGGTTTAGAGGTAATTATTGTTTGTTTATTGATCAAATATTAGTTTATCAGAGTTATTTCATGTGTTATAAATGCCAATATGGCTGCAATTAAGTTGATTGAAAATTTCATCCATATTTGGAGAGAAAATCCTGTACCAAAGAGATTGTTCAAATGAATAAGATGATGACACATTCAATGCAGTTACCTAGCTATAAATTTTCTCAATACCAACCAACTCTTGTTGATTTTTAACGAACAAGTTCTTTTAGTAAATCAGATAGTTTTGGTAATTAATTTACTGGTCTTCTACTTGCATAAGGTTAATTATACATAATATCACGAAGGTAACAGCATTGTTCCACCATGAAGCAGATGCTAAGGTAACAATTTATAAATTTCTATCCTCATTTTCCATTTGATTCTTCTTCTTACAGACACTGAGTCAATTGTGTGTGTTTGACTCCGGAGCAAAAAGCGTTATAGTATCCAGGGCACCATGGTTCATTCAGGACAAACCAAGGTTCCAGTACCGTGGACTTTTACTTGGTATATTCCTATTTGTTTCCTTGATCAGAATTACTTGAATCACTTTGTGTGCAAATTTGGACTCTCATGCTCCTATTAACACCTTGTTTTTTAATTTGTTTTTTTCAGATACCTCAAGACACTATTATCCAGTTGATGTAATTAAGCAAATAATTGAATCTATGTCATATGCTAAACTTGTAAGATACATCTCCAGCTCAAACTGTCTTCTGATGCTACCAAGAGAGGACATTTTTACTTAAGTGATTGTTCATCTTTAAGCTCATTCTCCTTAGAGTAACCTTTACAAGAGTTTGAACTGTTGATTGTGTTCAGTAGAATGTCCTTCATTGGCACATCATAGATGAAGAGTCATTTCCTCTAGAAGTGCCAAGATATCCAAATTT
>JAOXNR010000030.1:16387277-16432543 GCA_028571225.1 Parsonsia alboflavescens
AAAAAAATGTTGTTTAAGGATTTATGATCAAAATTAATTAAGGTAATCATATCATTACTCATTTGAGATAAGTTTGCCCTCTTTAATTTATCTTGAATTGCATCCCAAAATCCCCTTTCCTCTTTCATTTTCTCGTTCCTTCTCTTTCTTTTCTCCTTTTTTCTATTGGTTAGTTTAAAAATTGGGATGTGTTGAGAACTTGATTGCATTGGAAGTTGTTAAAAGGAAATTTGACAAAGAAAAGATAAAAGAGATATTTCAATCATAATTTTTATCTTGAATTATATAAACACAATCATTCTATTTTAAATGATGGGAGTATATATATTCTTGCCTCCACTAAAATTCTTGTCTAGTTTGGCTGACGAATCATTGCATCAACCTTTGTTTCTTTCTTTGGTAGTCACATATTTTTCTTCCAATTTAAGGGCTCTGACGAGACCTGTCTACCTGTCCTTTTTTGGGTAAATTTATACAAAGGTATACTAAGTTCACGATGTCTTTATAGGGGAAGGGAATGTTAAGTTTCTTTCACTACACAGCAAGGATTTTTTGTGCAGTCTCTTTCAATGCAAACTTCATGGAAATCGATTCAGCTTGTTTTTGTTGTTCTTCAACTATGCATGTGGTTGAGAATGGGACACTTATTGAACAGTAAGGGCTTCAAGAAAGAAGGCAAATTGAAATTCAATTAGGGTTTGTTTTTTGAAACTGGCATGGTATCAACATGAAATTTTACAAAATAAAACGAAAAAGAAAAGCAAGAAATTCAATCTGTTTTCCTTTCTTTTAAATGTAATTCTTATTAATTTCTCTCATTCTAGAGATCATTTACCATCATTTCATAGCCATAGAAGTCTCTTTTGTGTCTGAGACATATAGTGCAAAAATTAAGAAATCATTATAATTTAAATCATACCCTTAAATAATAGTATTATAAATGTTTTATATCTTTATCTCTTATTATGAAAATTGTGTATTAACAGCTAGAATTTTGTAAGTATATTTAATAAGTTTCAAGGTAAAATGAGAAGAAAAATAATAAATGTTCCATTAATTATTGGATTAACAATATAATTGATTAATAAAAATATATTCCTCCTCCGTCTCTATTTATTTATCATCTATAGTGATTTTGTCAATACTAAAAAAAAGTTTTTCATCTGTCAAAATATCCTTAAGGAAAAGAATATTAACAAAAAAAGAGTGAAAAATGTTCTATAAAAAGAATCAATAATATTAGAAGAAACGAGTAAAATATCCATTAAACTATATCGACAATGATTTATAATTAATAATAAATTAAAAGAAAAGGTAAATCCTAATGACTTTATAAATAAGGATAGCAGGAGATTATTTTTTTGACAATAATTTCATAGTTGAGTAAAATGAAATTATCTGATTTTTTTTTTTTTTTTTTGGATTACTAGCGGAAGACATTCTAATAAGGAGGAATGAAGACCTAAGATCATACAGACAACCAAGGAAATCGAATTTACGGAGAATATATTATTCGGGCAAGAGCCACACCATTTTTATCATTTGAGGGCTCAAGAAAATGTGGAGTGGGATTTCTTACTCCACAAATTTTGATCTCCTATCCCTTTCCACCCCCAAACCATATCAATCATTGCATTCTCACTTTCTCTTAAACTCCAAAATCGCTTCAAATTTTTACATTTATCTCTTAATTTTTTTTTATATCAATTAAACTATAAAAAAATTGAGATTTTTATACAAATAATTTTCTTTTTTTGTGAACACGGGTAATTTGTAAGTATACCTCAATTATTATTAATATAATTAAAGTACGTTTTCGATCTTCAACTATATTTTGTGTATCATCTTCTACGGTATCAAAAATAAATATACGAGTATGTTTTTATAGATTCCTTCGGAGACATCCTATTCATTAGAGTGGCGAACGTACAGACTATAAGTTTCGAGTTTGAATCCCACCAACATCCTCCTGGATGACTCAAACGTAGCTAAAAAAAGTATACTTTTATAGATATGTTTTATTAATAAACCTTAAAAGGATATACTTCCTCGATCACTAAATATAAGTGAACAGACATTACTTCAAGGATACTTCATCTTTATTGAGTAACATATATGATTTACATTATGATGTAAAAGATGATGAAGAAGATTCGAAGTCATGCCAAACACTACTATTGATTTCAATAGACCTCTAGAGGTGGATACCAAGTGGGTTTACTACTAGAGCAAGCCCCAATCAGTTATTATTATTTAGTTGATGCATGCATTCTTCAGACAATTCAATTTGTCTTGAACTAACTCTACATGAGGGTCTGAAAAATCGTCTCTCTATCTGTGTATATTATAAACTGTATCCATACATATTTACAAGATTTGACTTTTTTATTAATTACGTAAATTCAAATAGGTGTAATCAATGTAATCAATTTAGAATAAACTCGATCTGAATACACCGAAGAAACCCTATATTAAACAATTTGAGAAGTGGTGCTATGACATTTTGTAGTATTGAACTATTCAATACAATGGCGATTCACTTCTTAAAAAGGACAGCAAATAATAATAATAATAATAATAATCCAGTATTAATCATGTTAGTTCATTTTTCTGATGGTAGGCAACTAGGCATCCTTGTCTTCTTGATCAATCCATCGCATTAGAAGAAATCAAAAGGAAAATTACTAATCCCTTTTTTTTTTCCCCTTCTTTCGTAGTCAGTGATAGAGGATAAAGAGTCTAAAAAGGTTTTACACCATACCAGATTACTTATCTCATTAATCACAGTATTTTCAAAAGAACATAAAATTACAAAATAGGAAACTTTCTATTGTTAGTAAAGAATAATTTATTCCTGATTACATATTATTGAAAAGAGGAACTGTATGGATGGAATTTGATGTAACAACAAAAACCAAAATGGGGAATCAACAAAAAGACAAGAAACAAGACAAACAATGTTAAAAGAAGAGTAACTAATCACATTCCATTTCATCAAGAAGCTCATTCTTGAAATTGAAATTAAATCACCAAAAACTACAAAAATTGGGATGGTACCAGCCCAATCTTCTATATCATGTGAGAATATATGTTTCTTTCCCCAGATGTTAAATTTATTTGATTTAGTTATCAAACATTGAAGCAAAAAAACTGACAATTTGTGAGTTGCAGAACAGTAGTTGATACTTGGATTCTAAGCTTTGTTCAGCTTTCTTTGCAGAGAAAAGAATAGTTAATTTTCCAGCCCATAAAGTGGCCCAGAGCCACCACAACATTGTAAAGTTTAGGTGCCAAACTCAAGTCAACAGCACAAAATTTTTCCCCGTTAACATAGGGTCCCTGAACATATGCAATACAAATGACAATCAGTTGATGAACAAGAAAGAGAAAATTTCACGTTTTTAGTAACTTTTTCAGTCTATTCCAACAGGGATTACATTACATACATGAGATTTGAGGTGTTCATCCAATGCCTGCAATTCTTCAAGCAAAGCCTGCGATCCATCATTGGGGTCCTTGCTCATCAAGAACTTGACAAAAGTGGGAAAATTTTTTATCCCCTTCATTTCACAGAACTTAAATACTGGAAAACAAGAGCAAAGAACCAACAAATGCATCATAATAAAACCACTGACTGATTGACAAATTAAAGAGGCTCCCCCTTGACCATAACAAAGGTGAAGTAAAAATCAGAAATGGGGAAAATGTGGACTTAGGACAGATAAATAATTAATAGGGACACGCATGGAATAGGATGTCCAAGTAAATAAAACCTTTGTGAGCAAGAGGTTCACTAGTTTTTGCCGAGAAACAAATCTACATTCATATAACATCTTGCAGTATCAAGTAGAGAAAATACACTTGAGTTCTGAAACTAACAATTCTTAATTCTGATAAGGAGCAACACAATACTTCAGAAGCTAATCCCATCCCCACACAAAAACTCAACACTTTAGGGGAGAAAAAGAAAACGTACACAGACGAGACTTCAGGAGGTGGAGAAAGTGAGGTTTCTGGGTATTTCTCTTCAATGATTCCAACAGTGCCATCAAACTTGATCACAGGAACCTTTCCCTCTGGATTCATTTCCTAAAACCTAAAAAACAATATTTTCATGTAATCATTACAGTTTTGGAAAAGAAACCAAGATAAACCCTTTCACACTTCTCATTATCTTTTTGGGAAGGAAAAAAAAAAGCAACAGTTTCAAAGCAGATATTACCATTGCGGTTTGTTATCAACATTGATCCGGTTCGTCCTATAGGGAACTTTCTTTTCCTCCAAAGACAAAAGTACCCTTTGGCTAACTGGACCAAGAGATGGCCAAAAAACCAATCACGAAAACCAAAACAAATTAGACTAAGCCCATGACAGGAGATACCAAAATGGGAAATAAACACAGAAAGAATCAAGAGAAATTCACAAGAGGAACAATTAGGGGAAGAAACATTACAGTCTCCGAGCACATGAGGAGCCCCCAGTAGCACCTTTGACACATACTTCCACAGGCTCAGCCATTGATCGGAGAATGTTTTGGCACTGGGAATTTAGAGAAAGAGCTCTTCGTTGAGAGTGTGCAGGGAAGCAAGTACACAGAAAACCAGAAGAATCACCGCGATTTCTTTCTGGTACCTTCTTTGGGTTTATTAATATTACTGCAGACGCGTCACCATGGAATCAAAATAATTGCTTCAGTTTTGCCGTTAATGTGCACTGTTTATTTTATTTCGAGTTTGGACCAATCTAACAGTCAACGCTAACGGACTCATAAAATTGACCACATTCATGACTTGGAGTTGGATGAATTTAACGGCCACGACCAATTTCAGTTTGGAAAATTTTGATATGGGCTGGAATTGCAGCATAATAGAATTTTTCTGTCAGTTTCAACCTCGAACATGAGTCCTCCAAAGGGACCAAACAAGTTTTCTCAAAAATTATTATTAATTACGTTTATTCATTACACTTGAAATTTTGAATGTATCGGTTTAACTCTTTTAAAAACCGAAAGAGCTTGACTTGTTTCATTCAAAACATACCAAAATTAATTCATTTGTAAAAGGTTAACTAATTTTAAAAAATGAGATATTCATTTTCATACAACATAAAATAGAGAAGAAAGATATTTAATTTCGTACATGGAGAATATATTTTTTTGAATCCACACAGGAAAACTATTTTATCACTTAAAGAAAAATGGTATTTTTGTCATTTCACAGGTGTTTTTGGATCATAAAGTTGTTTCATAATATATATATTTTTTATTAAATTTAATAAATATTTGTATTTATTATAAAAAAATAATGCACTTACCTCCTTAGACCGGTTGTGCAACACCAATAATTGACAGCTATACCTAAAAAGAAAAGGAAAATTTTGATATGGATTTACTTTGTACTCTACTTATTGACTTTATGGTTCGTATTGAATCATATCATAATAATTATTCAAAAAATACACGCACTTTCTAAAAGGAATCACACACCATACAAATTTTGAATTTTATTATTATTTGAATAGATGTGAGTCACATGATTCGGTAAATTTTTCTAAAAGGCCAAAATTTCCATTAAAGTTTTAATTTATAATAGGAGGAATAAGATTATTTTTTCTGGTGCTGTACGTTGTATCTGGAATTCCTAACATAATAATGCCGGCATAAAAAACAGAAAAGGCATAAAGTTAGGCTAGCCGGATGGGTTGGCAAGGCAGACGTGAAATTTGATTAACTTCAACGATAAGCGAGGGTTCGAACCTCGATAAGTAGCTGTCTCAGCAACGGCAAGGTATCAAGCTAGCAGTCTACTCATTATGTCCTCTCCATTTATCCTCTATCAGCTCATGGTTTCGCCCGCAAAAAACTTTCCTCTTAAACCACCCTCAATTTACATCCTACTGATACAAGAGACCTCTGTGATAAGTGATAAAGGTTTCGCAAGTAACTTTCCTTTTAAATCAAAGAAAAGGCATAAAGTCATGATGAGAATGAAATGCTGACTGGGCTTCATTTTCAAGCTCCCAGGTATGACGCCACCTGCCTTTTTTTATTATTATTTTCTATAGAACTTCAGTGCCCCATGCATGCACCCTCCCAACAAAGAAAAAAAAAAAAAGAAAATTCAAATGACTTCAAAAAAAATTTAACATTCTCACCTTTTTTTTTTTTTTGTTCCTAATTAAATTAGTATTGATAGTTTAATTAACATTTTATTCAATTCTTTTAATATTATTTATTCTTTTTATAAGATATTTTTTCTTTTTCTTTTTAAATATTTTTCTCCATAAAAATATTTAATATTATTAACAAAATCATTTAAATAACTTATAAATATAGGGAATGAAAACGGTATTACTGTATTTATCTGTTTTCAATCTTACTGTTCATGGATGGCCCAAACTACTATGATACTTCCAGGAATTAAATTTTGGGCCTGCACGAAAGAAAAATGTCTTGGCCCAATCAGTCATATACAACCGGGTTTAATAACCGAAAGAATAATAACAAGCCCCCAGGTATAAACAAAATGACAAGATAGACGTGAAGTTTAATTAACTTTAATGATAGGTGATTATTTGAATTAAGATAAGGGCATTATCCTGAGTTAGTTCGGTAAGGATAATGTTTCGAATTGATAGTCTATTCGTTATGTCCTCTCCACTTGTCCTCTATCAACTCGTGTGTATCCCTCAATTTATATCTCACTAGTATAAGGGATCGCTGTGATCAATGGGAAGGATTTCGCACGCAAGATATTTTTCCCTTAAACCAAGATAAGAATAATAAGAGAGCTCAGTTTAATCCTAAGAATCAGAGACTCTTAGATGATCAAGATGGGTCTATCCTATTGTTTGAAGGGACAGTCCAACTTCCAATCCAATCTTAGAAGTTAGAAGGGCCGAGAATGGCTGCTCTTCAAAGTCTATTTTTTATTTTTACTTTGTCTTCTCTGTCTCTTTTTTTTCTTTCCAAAGAAAGGGATATGACTTGACTCGATCCCTTTGTCTCGTATTGAATGAGTCAAAAAACCCTCTTTATATATGGTTTATCATATTATGAACGGATGAATTTTATGACTTATATTGAACCATATTCTATATATTTTGTCCATGTCATATACTAATACTTTGGGATGAAAAAATAAATAATATCACTTAATTTGATATGAATCTGATTCATATTAAAATTTTATTAAATAAATTTGATCTAAATTTTTTTGTCAATCCAAGTTGGATTAGCCAAACTCTTTAAACATCTCAAGTTGGATTAGCCAAACTCTAAAACCACCCTACATAACTATAATTATCAGTATCAATAATAGCCTAACGAATGGAGGGACAAGTGCAAACACCGTAAATACTTACTTCTAATCTCGCCGACACCCTTCTGAATTGATTCTAGACATCTTCATTCTTATTATGCAAAAATTTTTTCTTGACTCCAAAGCACAATATACCCTTACTAAGGAAGTTTTTTGCACTTACCCTGAATAAAAGCCCTTAAATATCCATTTATTATTAAGAATATTCAATAATTGAACCAGAATTAAAACTCAATCCCAAATTTTCCATTAAAAAAAAATCTCAACAAGATTTGGAATTGGAATGATAACTCTGTTACCATTACAAGTGCTAAGAAAACAACATGGCAGACAACATAATCAAGCGATGCCCAATCCATTCTCATGCGTCCAACCACCTCAGGTCAACGACTAACCCCATTCGCCCCTCGTCACTCGCCATTCCAACAAGAACCCTAATTTACTTCCGCCGCCGCAGTTCCACACTTTCCGGCCCCCCGCCGGTAATGCAGAGCCGCCATTGCCACCCTGAATACCGAGTTCCTCGTGAGACCTTAGTTTTATGTCCTAGTCGGCGACGATTTTCCTTTTATTCCCTGTCTCCCCTGTCAATCTTAAAAAGGGGACCAAAGAATATGACATTTGGAATAAATAAGCCATTTTTCCCTTTTTCTTTTTCTTTAAAAAGCCATTCTTTTCTGCGCTCACATTTTCACTATGTACAATATTATCTCATCTCTGTTACAAATTTTGGACCTGTCCCAAAATATATAATAAGATTAACAAATCATTTTAAATTAAATACCATGTAAAGTGCTTGTCTAAACTCATTTATTTCCATTAATTCAATATAAAAAATTTTCAATTTCAATTGCATTATAATTATCATCTTTTTATTCTATGAATAGTAATAAATCTTTATAAATAGTTGCCTCAATAAATAAAATGTCATATTTTTCCATGATAACCTTTCATAATGGTGGCATTCCTTATGTAATAACAATTTTAACTTAATATAAATTATATTCATAGGACACTAATTTATTTTATACTCGCGTAGTCACAAAATATAAATTACATTCTATAAAAAATTTAGAAAATTTTTTTCCCTTAAAATGTCTTTTCATCCCCTTTTTAAAAATTTGATCATTGGTCTAATGTATATCATTATATGGGCAAAATAAAAAAATATCAACAAATAACTAATTAACTAGCATCAATAACTAATAATTAATAATATTAGAAATTAATTAAAATGATTTATATTTAATAACTGATAAAATATTATTATTTCTGTATTATATTTTTTAAATCATTTTAGAGAAAGCAGGAGTGGAAGTAGAAAGAACAGTAGAACTTGTGACCTGTGAATAACGACGATTCGCAATGCAAATTTTGGCGCAAAAATCGCGTTGACCACATTAATGTCGGTCGCGCGTAGACGAGATATAATATTCAAAGTGAACCCCACACGAACGTTTTGAAACGCAAAGAAAGAAACAAACCCACAAATTTTATATGGGTCCTCCTTCAACCTTCATCTTTGTACAGAATCACTACATTAATAATATAATATGAGTGTATATAAGAGAGTATTCAAAGATAATTTTTACGTGTATAGATAAGCAAATGCAAGAATTATTTTAATCGATTTTTTTTTTTTTATAAAATTTTTGCTGTTCTCATCACGGCATGATTAATATTTTTTTGACTGAGGATTTTCAATTATTATTACATGAAAATTTGATCCAGATTTTGCGTATCCCAAAGCTGTTACAATTTCAAGATTTCTCAGGATTCTTTCTTCCCGTTATTTTGGAGGCGTTTTTGTTTTTTACTTGTAGTTTAAATCGAATCTTCTTTCCTTATGAAATCATCCTTGTAATGAGATTATATCAAATTGCTGTTGCAAGCCCAACTGCATACAGCAGAAAAAGTAATCTTGTTCCAATAAGAAGAAAGAGAAAAAGGGCTTTCAAGATTCAGTGAAGGTTAGATAAGTTTATTATCTTTTTGCCTCTTGATTTGTTTATTTGGAGTTTCTTCTTAAATTTGTATCGGAGAAAAGATTGGGTTTTGGTTGTTATATTGAATAGCTTTGTTGTTTAAGGTGTTGACTGTGGTGTTAATCTGATTATGCCGAATTATGAAGCATAATTTTTTTTTTTCCTGGGGTTTTGTTTTACCTTATTATATAAGGGTTGGGCTTGTATTTACTGTAGTAATATGTTCCTTGAATCAATGATGGAAATTTGAGTTTGATTATGGTCTGCTAACTTTTTCTGCTTTTGCTGCTCATCTTTTGACAAATATGTCTTTTGCCTGTCGGGGACGATGATTATTTGGTGATAGTTGAGCTCTTCTGGCTTTAGAAGGTTACAACTTTAATCATTTCCGCGTAGATGCATTTAATTTCCTTTAAAATTTAAATTTTTTAATCTCAATAGCCATCATGTTTTAACTTTTGAGTCTTGACCCATCTCTCTATTCTGTTGATAATGGGTATTCGAATTTTCATTTATGCAATCCTTTTACTCATTTTATTTTAGTTGTGTTCAGATTTCTAGCGGTTAATAGCATTTATCATTTTGCTTCTGTTTTACTCTTCATTTGGTTCTTTCTTAGTTTAATCTTTGGATGTTTGACGTCCGATCCTATGCTATTCTACCTTTACTGTCTCTTCATGAACTCTAGTCATATTATCCACAGAGTTAAAAGAGTTTTAATTCTTTGATTCAGTGCTGAGGCACTGCCATAAGTATCTTGCTCCATGTTTTTTTAATGTGTTCTTGATATTACATATGAATATGAAACATTCCTTTCTTGGAAAGTGGGAGCCTTAGAAATGCAGCGGTGTTCCTGGAGTCAGTGTAAGCTGCTCCTGTTCCAAAATGTATGCTGTTATCATACCATGAAGAACCAATACTGGGTTCCTGTTGCCATTTTTTCTTCAGCTTTTTAATACATTTTGGTGCTGCTTCAAACATTTATTGAGTTCTGATTGATAAGCTAAGCAGATTCCTTAAAAAACTAGAATCATCAAGATCATGATCTGCTGTAATTCTGTTTAGATGATATTGAAACTGACAATGCAGATGCCCTCTGCTATTGTTGGTGCAGTGCCTGATCTGAAGCCACGTTTATTTGAACCATCAGAATGTCAAAAGGGATGGAAGGCAAGCAGAAGACTCCAAGTGTTATAGCTAGGTTGATGGGTCTTGATGAACTGGCTCCTCGGCAGCCTCTGCAAAGGCATCAGAAAGTGCTTTCGGATGACTATCTCCGCAAAACAGCTTCTATTGGTCTTTTGGAAAAGAGATCACTCAAAGATGTCCGATTATCTAAGATATCTGCTGGAAAGCAGGACAAGTATTCCATTGGCAGTGGGATCTCAATCATTGATAATCAGATTATTCAGCCAATTTCTGATGAAAGCATAAATGGGCCAAATTCAACTATGGTAAGAGCTGATTTTAGCTTTTCAGGGCAGAGGTGTTCACATGCCAAATATATTTCAAAGGATCAGAAGCTTTCTCATTTAAAGGGACCTGATTATGTGCAAGGAGATCTACATGACAATAATTTACTAAGATACTGTCATCATCCAGATCTTTCAATCAAGCAATTTGGATGTCCTAAGGAGCTTCAACCGCAGTTGCATTTAGGCCAGTTACCTGCATCCAAGTCTTCCAGCATCTCAGGTGATACTGATGGTGAAGTTTGCAAGAAGTTGGATAAGATGATCATACAGAAGACCGCTTTGAAATCCCCTCAGAAATTTGATCACAGTTCTGGACGAACTTATGTTGATCACTTGGACATGTTGAAACGACAGTTAGATTTGAAGGATAGATCAACATATTACTCTAGAAAAATTGTTGTGCTCAAACCTAATTCTAGAGAGGTCCAGAATCCTGCATTGAACTTGCTTAAGCCTAGATCTAGTATTCTTTCTCTGGCTGATCCAGATTTAGAACCTGAAAATGGGGAATTGAATATTGAAGGGCCAGAAACAGTAGATGCCACCAGTATTATGGGGCCTCCTAGACACAGTTTCAGAGTTACAAGGGGAATTCCCAAGCATACTCAACTGCTAAAGAAAAATACCGGGAGCAGTTCTGGAGGTTTTCCAAGATCAACAGTTGCACCTGGCAAATCTTCTCCAAATGTATCTGAGAAAATATCATGTCAAAGTTCTTTTGATTGCAAAGGAAGAGACGGGATCTCGTGTCCCATTCCTAGTGGCTCACCTTTTGATATGGAGGCAAAGAAACAAATTTTTGAGAGATGGAAATCTACCAAAAGCTTTCAAGAAGTTGAAATGGATGGTAGGAGATGTACTCTTGGTGAAATGTTTGTCATGCACGATGGAAGAGTAAGGCCCAAAACCTTAAATGTAAAGGTCAGCCAATTTTCTCATGCAGGTAAAAATTTTAGTTGTCCTCCAAGTGTTGGCAACAATTCTGGTTCAAAGTACAAGTATATCCAAAATCTACCGAGGTTAGAACTTTCCAAGAGGTCATCCCCTGCGGCTGAAGACAGCAACAATTTGAAGAATAAAACCTTTTACAAAAACAATGGCTCAGAGCCAAGGTATCCAAGATCTAGTCATGAGAAGAAGAAGTATAGTGCAGATAATGTAGCTTTAAAGGGTAATCACAATATGGATCAAAATACCATTCAAGATGACTTGGCTGAGGATCAGCTGCTTGAAATAACTCACGGCATCCTTTCAGTTGGAGACGGTCATACTCATGCCTCCTCTGATGTCATGGAAAACATGATTCCACAGGTTTGGCTTTTCTTTCTGAGATCTTTTCACTATTCCTTATGGATATGCTTAATGAATTCAATTTACTGCATTTCTTTTTCCCTCAAGACACAGAAGCAATTTGGTTACTCAATTTTCTTATCTTTCTCCTGTTAATTTTCTGCCAGTTTGACCTGTGCATTCTCATCTTAGCTGAAATTTTGATTGCATTGCAGAGATCATCATTTGATTTCCCAGGTGGAGAATTGGGTTCTAGTTGTACAACTGATCCAAATATGACTGTCAACTTGAAGGAAATTAATCAGCCCAGTCCAAATTCGGTTTTGGATCCTCCTTTTAAGGAAGAGAATCCTTTTGCCTCCAAATTTTGCAACGACCCTATTGATCTAAGTGGTATAGAACTAATCATTTTGCTTAAGTTTAAAATACTTCAGCTTAATATTGATTATTCTGTAATTCTAATTTTTAACTAGGTCTTGTGATGAAACTTGAACTTCTCAACTCTAAATCAGAAGAATCAAATTCAGAATGTTCTGGAATGAATGTGTCAAGTGATGAAGACAATGAGAAAGGATCTGCTGATGTTCCTCAGTATGACAAAAAGCTTTGGGGAATGTCCAGGCCTGAAGAAAGCAGGGATTTTTCTTACTTGGTTGATGTTTTAGATGAGGCCAACTTGTGTGTCTGGAACCTGGATAATCTGTACGAAAGTTGGCTTTCTATGGAATTCCCAGTGAATCCATTGCTGTTTGAGGCACTGGATAAGAAATATGGCAGGCAGACTTCATGGTTGAGGTCAGATCGGAAGCTTCTGTTTGATCGTATAAACTCAGGATTGAAGGAGATTTTGGCTTCATTCATGGATATTCAAATTTCAGCAAACCCTCTGAGAAGAAGGTATCTGTCCACCTTGAGGAGGGATGAAATTGAGGAAGACTTGTGGATGTTACTCCTTAGCCAAGAAAAGGAAGTTAGCAAAGACTTATATGAAAAAGCACTTGGAAGGGAAATGAAGTGGTTAGAGCTGGAGGAAGATATTAGTATTATTTGTAGAGAAATAGAGGAAGGTTTGTTCAATGAATTGGCTGCAGAGTTTTGATTGCATTAGAGTTCATAAATGAGGCCTTTTTGTTCTCCTCTTTAATGAGGTAATCTTTTTTCGTTCTTTTTCCCTGATTGTTCTATAGATCTGTGTATATCTACAACTACAATTTTGGCGAAGTGTTAAATTTACAGAGAAATAAAAGTTTGAGAATGATGAAGCAAGCAGATTGAGAAAGGTACTTGTGTTCTTTTTTCATTTCCTTCTAAATTGTGCCCTTCTCTTCTTGTTGTTTTCTGTTGCCCAGTTTTGTGTTCAGGGAATATCCTAACATCCTATATGCCATTTTGAAAGGCAAGAATTGAAATATAACAATAGGAAAAAGCTAATAATTTGTAGTAAGCTAATAAAACCAAAGATGTTCAAACAATCATTCAATTCTTTCATAATTTCATAATCCAAAGGTCACATCACAAAGAAACTGAAACTTCTTGAGAAAAGAAATAAACACTAGAATCAGAACCCCAATAATAAGAGACTTAAGCACTTCATGGAGTGAGGTAAACAGTGAAATGGGTAATTGTTTCCACACCATCAGTGGTATGCTGATCCTCATGGTGAAGATCGGTCTCAATGGTGGCATAGCCTCTTGCATTCTCATACTTTCCAGTTCCTCCAATGATTGCAAGATGAGATATTGGTGTTGCAGTTCTGTGTACTCCAAAGAAACTGATAGAATCCTCAATTTCATGTTCTCCCCCATGGAACAATGCTGTCAGTGCGAGGGTATGGCTGCTACCATCCAAAGAACTAGCCAAGTAAAATCCCTGTGCCCTGCCAAGAACTGAGGTTCCTAGCTCATGCCCTTCTGTTATCTCATTGTCCACCACAGTAACAGAGCCAAACATGAGTTGCTGCAGCGTTAGGCCTGCTGGAAGCTGCCCGGCTGTCACAAAGGGTTGGTTGTCGCCGGATAAGGCACTGTTATCACCATTGCTTGAGAGGATAGCATTGGCTGGTGAGCCATTGAGGCCAACAAGGAAAGGTACATTGTTGTTATTGATTACACCGTTGATGGTGTTAAGGGGAACTCCCCCATTGAGTGGGAAAATTTGATTGTTAGGCTTGGAGAAAGGTAGTCCATTTGCATCAGTGTTGGTCACTACTCCAGTGACCACTCTGCCTGAAGGGTGTGAACCACCAAGGATATCATGCATAAAGAATGACAAAGCAGGGTGGTCAGGATTTGCATTTGAAACTGCAGCTCCAGCGGTGGTACCAGCTTCAGCACCACCTGAGGTAGCTATGGCTGGTGTGGCTACTGGTGCCACATTGGCAACTGGTGCCGTCACAGTGGAATCATCAGCAACAGGGGCGATAGCCGGTGCAGCTGGTAATGTTGCATCATCAGCTACTGGTGCAGGATTATCATCAGGTGTGGAGACAGTGGTGGCCGGGATTTGGCCACTAGGCAGTGTGGTAGCAGGAGCCACCACGCGAGCTGCAACATTAGGATCAACTGGTTCTATGGGATCAGAGGCCTCCGGTACAGTCCCAGTGGTTGGCAATGGATTTTGAGGGCTCGCTTCATCAAGGATTCTAGCTGAGTTACCATAGCCAAGGCATAGAGCAAGCAAGAATAAGAAAATGGTGGTTTTGGAAGTTTCAAAGCAGAGATTGGAAAGTTTGGCCATTTGGGCTGTGAAGTAGAACAGTTCCTGCAGAGAAGAGAAGATGATAGTTGGGAAAGATAATTCTTTGATGGAAAAAGAATAACCATGATGGTTTTTATAGTTTGGGTTATTCTTGAAAATAAGTGGAGCTGATGTGTTGGAGTTAGTAGTGCATACAAATTAGTTATGAATCTAACTCTCAAGGATAAGGGGTTTGGTAGTTTGGTTTTGTTGAAGATGCCTTCCAATAGCTGCAGGATTAGTATGTTTTGATTAATTATGAAAAAAGAACTTAAACCATGGTTTTGTTAAAGGATTAAACCTTGAATACAGAACACTGGTAAAAAACATAGAACGGAGATAATCTGATCTACGAATCATTGGTTAAATCCCAGATTACTTCTTCAACATTATTCTTTTCTTGAAAATTAAGAAAAACTGATAACATTCTGTGCAACTTTATGAAAAAACACACAATTGAGGATCAGATTCATGTCAGCAAAAGGCCTATAATGTCATTGAAGAAGTCCATATTCAGAGTAACATATCTCTGGAGTCCAAATTTTTCATTTCAAAATTCTTAAAAATTTACATATCTTGTTTTCTTATTGGACTTTGTCATGAGACTCAATACCCTTTTGAGTGATCTACTCCCTAGTCCTTTAAATCTGGAAATCAAATTGAAAGTTCTTTGAATTTTTGCCCTAGCTCACAAAGAAAGAAAGCTGCTTACGTTAACGGTTTTCAACATCCATTATTTCAGTGCCACGCAAATCAGGATTGCCATATTGGGATGATTCCATGGTTAAAAAAACTTAATGAACCAACTTTCTTCTTCTGATTACACATATTTGGATGTTAGTGAACTTGAAAGCCAGAATTCTATTCATATCAAACAGATTTATGTTCATTGCAGAATAAAACATTAACTGATTAATATTAACTAATCTCTTTTCTGAAAATGGTATAATAAAATACCTGAAAGTTACATTTGATATTCTAAAAAATGAAAGGAAAATACAAGTAGAATGTTCTTTCACATTCAGGGTTCTTTTATAGACCAAGTTTTCTAAACAAGAAAAACATAAAAAAGCAGGATCTTATATTCCTCATCCCTGTCTCTTGCAACAGAGCTAGAACTTCCATTGACAGTCTTGATTGTTGCATAGCCATTTGCATTATGATACTTCCCCGAACCTCCAATCACTGCAACATGGGATTCAGTAACATCGGTCCTATGAACACCGAAAAATCTCAAACAATTGCTGTAATTATCACTGTTGAAAGTTACAGTCAATGCCATCATATGACTACTTCCATCTTCAGAGCTTGCAACATATATTCCCTGTGCTTTTCCAAGAAACGATGACCCATAAATGGAACCTTCATATATGTCCTCACTAATTATTGTAACAGTTCCCAGTTCCAATTCTTGAAGAGTTGTTATAGCTGGAAATGACATGGTGATTCCTTCCAAATCAAGTGTTTGAGATGGTTTACCATTCATTGGAATGGAATCAGGAACAGTTAGAGGAATACCTCCCAATGGAGGAAAATAGCCTAATGGTTTGGAAAATGGAAGCTGGCTATTTACTTTTGTTGTTGCTGGCTTAAATGAAGGATGCTTCTCACCAAGCACATCTAGCATGGAAAATTTGATTGCAAAGGGGGCTCGATGGACCCGGTGGTTGCCTGAGGATGGATTGCCGAGATTTCTAGCTGAAGTTGCTTGATGGAATGTGATGATCAAGAAGAACAAGAAGAGGATCCATTTTGGAGTCTCCATTTAGAGTAATTCAAGAGGGGAGCTTTGTTATTTCAATTTTATGCTTTATAATTGCCTTAAAAAACAAATAATAATAGTAGTGAAGCGTTGTGGTTCAGGTAAGAGTTGTTAGAACTTAGAAGCATATGTCATATGTGCAGGTTTACTATAATACTCATGGTAACTTAAAATATCCATTTTAATACTGAAGAGGAGTTTCAAGAAATGAGACATTATTGAGGTTATCACTTCTCATTACATAATGTGATTTTCTTTATAATTGAAGAAAATCCCATCCTAAAAATACCTATATTTTTCATCAAGCATATTCGCCTCTTCACAAAATTAACCAAATATAACCGATTAAAAAAACCCTAATAATTAATTTTTTTTCTTTTTGTTCTGATCACCAAACTTCTTCACCCTTGAGTAGTAGTAATACTTCATTTGCGCCAGAATCAGTTTTTGAGTAAAACATCATGAGCAAGTTTCTGTTCTTTCTCCAGCCTTGAGTTACCAACGCTGCTTCTCTCATCTAACCAACTGATCACATCAAGAAATACCCTATCGATATTCTCCGGCAACTCCCCGTAGGTAAGAGAATGCCACATGCCGGGATACAACTTCAAAGTCTTGTCCTTGCTTGCTGCAGTCTGCCATAATAGGTTGCTAACAGATGGATCTGTCACTTTATCCTCTTCTCCGTGAAGAACCAAGAACGGCAACGAAACCTGCCCAGTTGGATCATCAAGAACAATAGTTAATTCTGGATCATCAAATCACAATCATGGACCCGTTTGATTTATTGAAAAATAAAAATACCCTTTATGAAACCGACCTCGTTTAGCCTTTGCTCGAGTTCTATGCTGACTTTCAATAGGTGAAATCCAGTTTTCAGGCGTGGCTTTCCTTTGTAGCAATAGGGATTTGCCCTGATCTGTTCAAATTTGACAAATTCCAGGATTAGTACTGTAGTGTATTCACCAAATTATTTGGGTCGAAATTGACCCGGATATTGGTATAAAATGGGCTTTCATCACCTCCTCCCTAACTTGTGGAAGTCTGAAGGCGGAATCAATGACATCCGGAGTTGGGATAATTTTCCAGGTGGGAATCCAATAACTGAGTTTGGTCAGTACTTTGACCACAATGGGGTGAGGCCTCATATCATCAGCAATCTACAAAAAGGCCAACATTAAGCGGGTCAGCTTCAGAAAAAGAGACCATAATCTTCCAATTGATTGGAAATTTGGATCCATCCAAAGAACACGAGTTGAAACTATTTTTTATTATTATTAATATGTGTAAATTTATCTTCGGTCTATTATATGCAATTGTGACCACTCCTAAACCAGGACCATATGGTACATGTTTGGATTCTTTCCCATCTCTAGGCTAAAATATATTCCAATATCTTCTTTTAACATACACAAAATCATCGGTATGGATCTGAGTTCATATAAAAAAATTTCCTTAAAATAGATGGATTGTGTGTTAAGTAGACGATTTTTTTTTTTCCCCTTTCAAAATGGACCTATAATCTTGGAGAGGCAGTATTTTTCAGCTTGAATTTTCTTTTTTGAAACTTAAGCTATCTCACATTTCCAGCTACACTAAGTCAAACTATTTATCCCATTTGTAAACTAAAAATCCTTATCTAAATGACTTCAATTATTTAAATTATCATCATTTCTTTTCTAACCTTTATCAATTAGTCTATTTCAGTCATTTCCTAAATTTTGGTATTTGTGTGGGTTGATTGTGAGAGGAGGAAGAACTAAATATGAACCTAGTTATCAATGAAGCAGGTCAAACAGATTCGATCCATAATAGAAGTTTCCATAACTAATAGTTGGTGCAGATTTTTGGTACTTGGTGGATTGATATGGAGGACTCACCGAACTGATGATAGGTTGTTGATGAAGGATTATCATAACTCACCTTACACATGGGAGCCACAAGCACAGCACCATCCCAATATTCTGGCTTCTTTCTGTGTAAAAGAAGAACCACTGCTCCTCCCATGGACTCTCCCATCAAGATTCTCATCTTTTTTTTGTTTTCTTTCCTTTCTGAAATTTGGAAGAAAAAAGAAGTCACAAAGACACAAACAAAAAGATAAGAGACAAATTTGGACGGTTCAGAAATTTCCCTCTGACTAAAAAGAAAACAGAGCAAGATTGATTAAATGGCTTCTCAATTCTCACCACAAACATTGCTGTAGTGCTCAGAGACATCGTTAACAAGCTCATCAAAGCTGGGAACATAACCAGCAAGCCCAGATGACTTTCCATGTCCTTCATAGTCCATTCCATGGACTGCATACCCTGCTTTCGCCAACCGAATTCCAGTATCTGTTATGAAAGAAAAGTCAAATCACCAAAAAAAAAAAAAAACGTGTGCTTTTTTTTTCTTTTCAATTGGCCCATTTTTTGTATCAGCAGAATTCGAGAAACAAACTTGAAAGGTAATAGGAATGGTATGAATTTTAAACCTTTCATGGAGATGCTGCACTCCATAGCGTATCCATGGCACAAGAACACAAGAGCTTTTGGTTCACAGTGGTTAGGCAACCATCTGCACGTAAAGAGCTTCAGCCCTCGAGCATTCAATATGAATTCCTGCAAAAAAATAAAAATAAAGAAATCAACAATTAGATTAAATCCAATCATAGGAGAAATGAAAAGATTAGTAAGTATTATATATGCTTACCTCCTCGTATCTGATGTTCTCAATTTGGCTTGTCTGAAATTAATGAAAACCCACAAAAAGAACAAAACAAAACCCACATGAGTTCCATTACCAGAAATGAAAAGGAAAAAAGGGGATCAAGAACAGAGAACGGAAGACATAGAGCAAGCGTACCATGATGATGATCTTCTTCAGAACCAATGCAGAAAAGGCAACAACAGAATTATATGAATATTGAATATGAAAGTGGGCAAAAAATCTAGAGAATGCCGAGTCAGAATCTATAATCAGAGGATTCGATGATCAGAGAGTCAGGCGAGAATGAAGAAGACGAAGAAGAAGAGGAAGAGAACAAAGGATGCCGTGGCTAACATAGACCGTCCTATATGCTTTATAACGAGAACTGAAAAGAACAGTCAGCAGCGACGGCTCCGTAAAAAAAATGCATATTTTCACTTTCTTTTTTTTACTCATGGAAAGAAAATTCTTTAAATTTTTGGAATTTTTCTTATGGACCCATGAATTATTATATGTTTAAAGATATTGAAGGTCCGGAAATGGAAATAAAAATGGTTTTATATATGGTAGATATTTAATGCAAAGAGAACTTTGTCAATAATAATGAATTATTATTTTGTTGTCGTGACTCATGTCATATGTGTCTACATGGAAATATAAAATTTAACAAATATTTAACCGAATATCCCCTTTTTACGAAATTAATATTAATATATTTACATTTTCTTAATTCGAATTTTAACAAAATCTTCCATTATCAAGCATTTCAATTCAATGAATTTACTCTTTAAAAGATAAGATTTGTAATTTTGTTATATTTAAAATTACCTTCAAATTTTATTTCATTTTCCCCCAGCACGGGTGAGTTGGTAAGCTTGAGGTTATGTGGAGTTTCTTCCCTTCGACTGACGAAGGTTCGAGCCTCGAGATTTACATTCTAAGTGTGTCGATCCCGTAAAAGTTCTCTTCTTCTAACCCCTGCTCTCATGCATATATCTGTTAATTTACATCCTATTAGATTAATGGATCTCTAATCCAGCCTTTGGAACTTTCCCCTCATCAAAGTACCTTCAAATTTTTACTTTGAACCAAAATGCAATATATATTCAATAAAAGTCGTGGGTTCAAAGAATATCTCGTGTGCTTCTTCTGTTGGATTTACCTCTCCAGATAAAATTAAACTATCACTACCTTCTGGTCCATAACTCAATGATGGTTACATACAAAGATCCGTGTAATTTAAATTATTTATCATGATATGAAAACTAAGACTCCATTAATTGGTTTAATAAAAATAAATTTCTTTTTAATTATCTGTAATTTCATCTTTTAATAATAATATCTATTAAGCTGTCTTCTCTAATATCGTCCAATAAATGTAAAATATTGATTTATCGTAATATTTGGAAAAAATGACAGGTAATACCGAATAGAGAGGTAAATCCAATGTGACAATTAATACGGATGGAAGATAATAGAATCTGAATCTCCTCTTACACATTTATGTATTACTTCTAATTACACTAATAAAATATTAATGAAAATTTTATTCATTGTCTTTAATGGTTATCTTTTAATATATTTTAATATTAAAACTTAAAAAGATAAACTTAATCATAGGAAAATGTGATCTTTTTGGAGACACGTATTAATGAAAAATGATACATAATTATATAATAAGAAATCTTGAGCAATTGAAATAATAACAAGTACTTCTTAAACCATCCAATCCATAAAGATGAATTTTTTAATTAATTCTTTTTAAAAATTTATATTTATGGTACAATACGATGGATATAAATACTTGAATTAATGTGGTATTTAAATTAATTACTTATCTAGGGTTCGTTCATTGGCAAAGAAAATTAATCACCGTCCACATTTAATTAAGGATTAAAGATCTACTCCTAGTAAGTGCCTTGGCCTCTTGGATCTTGACTTTTGGGGATTATAAAATCTAAAGAAATTTATTTATTTATTTATTTATTTATTCTCATCCAGTTATCCTTGTGTCAAAAGGCATTATTTTTTGTAAATTCTTTTTTTTTCTTTCTAAAAGAAAAAAATAATTTACAGTTCAAACTCGTTATCCCAATTGCGAGTCCATTTGTATTGGACCAATTCCTTGTAATTAATTACCCACTGGGGGCTATATGTTATTTAATTTCCACTGGGCAATTTGTCTCGCTTTTAAATTTTCTTTCTATATAATACGAGTATTCAAAGGCATGATCTCCCAGTTGCTTAGTCAACCATAAGGTGCCTATCATGTGATGTGAGCACCAAGAACGCATTGAGGCGAAAAAGAAGATAAAAAAAAAACACCTTTCTTTGTCAAAGATTAAAGTGTTTCCATGCTATTTTAACATTTTTTTTAAAAAAAGTTATAATTTTAATTTAAAACATTAACATTTTATCAATTTATAATTAGCTATTCATGGATATGCATAGATCTTAATTTAGAGAATGTTAATAGGATTTGAATTCGATACTTATCTCTACACTCGTCACTTTAGCATTGGGCAACTTATTTTGGTAACATGAAATCAAATGTTGTTTGATCAAGTTAAAAGTTGACATACAAACTACAAGTCTACAACCGGATATAGCATGATTAAATATATTTTTAACTTCTTTAAGACTTTATAAATATATTTGGTGGACATCTATATGGTACTCCATCCGATTTTTTTTTAAAAAAAAATCATTTAAGGTTTTGGAATACAGATCAAGACAATGATTATTTCAGTAATTTATATATTTTTTTGATTAAAATACTCTTTATAACAAATAATGCATTGATTTGGTCATACCAAAAACACCCTCATTTAAACTTCCTAAGAAATTGAAGTAAGAATTAATCACAAGGGTAAGAATGAAAAAAAAAGCAATAAATACTCATAAAACTTTATAAAGCATCATATATTGTAAAAAAAATTTAAAGATGTAAACTTACATTTTGAACTGGAAGAGTATACTTAGTAAGGCTTGAAAAAGAAAATTCTTAAGAAGAAATCAGCGAAGGCAAGATTTGCAAAAGGAAAGGCAATTATAACATATTAAAAAAAATAAAAAAATAAAAACGAAAAGCAAGACCTTCCTTCTACTTCTCAAATTTGATTTAAGAAAATTCAGAAGGTCCGTGGACCTTAGTCAATTTTTTTCTTCTCGTATCATTTAAATAAAAAAAAAATTATTATTTTATGAAAATTTTAACCTGTGCAATAAATTTGAATAATTTATAAGTATCGCCTTTTTAAAAAAAAAGAGGGTGGGGTGCGGGGGGACAGAAGCCAATGTGGCAATCTTTTTGGGCGAAATGATAAAACCCATTTCAGGAAAAAAAAAAATGTGGGAAACGTTCTCATTGTGTCCTTCTCTGGGGTGGCGGTGTCCGGTGGGAAGAGATAGTGATGGGAAAGCAACAAACGAAAGAAAAAAGGTCGGCACCTTCAGAAGTGGCTCCGGGTGTCGTCGTACGGCTACCATCTCTCTCTCGTCGTGTTTCCCCTAATTACCATAGCACAAAATGACAGAAAGAATTCAGGACATAAATTAATGTACTCCTAATTACTTTAATCAAATGTAATCCGACATTTCAAAATAAATATTTTAAGGTTGTGATGAAATAATTAAAGAAATTATTATTTCAAAATAGATGATATAATAATGAATAAGTGACATATATCTTGATAGGATTTGTAAAATTGGATATGAGTATTGTTCTTTTATTAAAGAAAAAAAAGAAAGAAATTGATTTATATATCATGCCTCGGTAGTAGTCATTTCAAAGAGAATCATTCTAATGATTTCCATGCCTAATAGTAAATCTCATTGTGTAAGGATCTCATATGTTCCCGTCTTTAAATTGTGTAGAAATTGTAAATTGAAAAATATATCTTAGGGGTGAAATTGACATTGTATCAATTCTCATTAAATTTATAAGGATAGGCTTTCTTCAAATTCTATTGAGATATATTCCTTAACCTAAAACCTCTTCATGATATCGAAATGAAAGGATATGAAACCCTTATTTGATTGAATTTATAAAAAAAATTCTTACTAAATTTTTTTTCAGCTTTGTCTCCAGAGGCAACTTCCACATATAAGTGCGTGGCACGTCTATCAACGTTTGACCTTTCAATGATTTAAGGACGAAGATAAGATTCTGCTGATTTGAAGTGCTTGTCGCTCTTCAAATCAGCACCGTTTCAAATTCAATATTTTTTCCGCATTTTATTTTAAATCTTTTTCACGAATTAAAATATGTGATTGCTTTAAATTCTGTATATTCGAATCCATTCATTTACTTGGCAGGTAATAAAAAAATCGTTTTAATTTTGGCCCATTAGAGTTTGGTTTGAAGGTTAGGTATATCAGGTCTAAATTATTCAATAAAAAAAATTTAAAATTTAAAAACATGTTTATATATTCTCAGTCGAAACTAATTAATGGTCAATATGAAAAAAATTGAAAAACCACACAATCCAGATATTCAAAATTCCAAAAAGTCAAAACCACAATGACAATATAAATTCAAAGTCACAGTAATAATAATAACATAAAAACGATTAAACATATCCTTAATACAATCCAAATTTATAGTCAACATTCTCATTAAATCTAAAATTCAGCATTTCTCCTTGATCCCTCCTTCACAGCTATTAATAGTGAATATTTGAAAAATACCCAATTAATTTTAGTTAGTGGTTAATATTTATATACAATAAAAAGAATGATCATAATACTAATAAAATACAAATAACAAAGTTGATTAGAGATATAAATACCTAAATCCCAAAAAAAAAAAAAAAAAAAAAATCCATGATGAGAAAATTGATCATACCAAAAATAGGTGATCATATCTATAAAGTATAAGATGTCAAGATTAGTCAAAAGTATTTTCTAACAGCAAAATAATCTTCTTTGCTTAGAGATTTAAATGACAAATGACAATTACCTTAAATATGCTTAAAAATTTAAATGACAATACTTGAGATGAGAATTCAATCCACCTTAACAATTTTAGCCACTGAAGCATCATCAATATCAGCATCAACCAACTCTGAAAATAAATCAAATCATAAGCAATGGTAATAAAATTAAACTCAAAATCTAAATTAATCAAATATCTTCTTACTTTTTTTTTTATTCGATTCAATCACTTGTAATTATCAATGCTTCCACAATATTAGGAAGTAGTGAGACACAAGATTCATCAATTACCCTTCATCCAACACTAAATGGAGATTCAAAAGTAACAATAGTAGTTGGAACAGTTAAAATATCCTCTACCATCTTCCCTAATGTGGAAAATTTTGGAGAATTGACCTTCCACTATTCCAAAATGCTGAAGGTCATATTCCTTGGAAACAATGGTGTATTTCCAAATGTATAATTTTCATCAAAACTTCAAGACCTCAATCTTCCATCATATTCAAGATACAAATCTCAAAAAGTATTACTAACTCTCTCAACATAAAAATCAGTCCTCTCATCGTATATTTCAGTATAATAAAACTGAACCAGATCCATCTTAAATTGAGGATCAAGAACTACAACAATTCCCAATACCAAACAACATTCCTTCCAATATTTAACAAATTTATTGCCCTTGCTAAATCTCTCCTACACTTTTCTTGATCAAATTTATATTTTTAAACTTCCATTGTTCCAGTAGATGCATTATTTCTAACTTGGAAAGTCATTTGTCCAGATTTCTTGTATATCCTATGAACACAATTATCCAAATATTTTTTCAAATGAGTTGTCCCTAAAGAACTTGATCCAGAAAGTTGTTTTCAACACCAATTACATGGTGCAACAATTGCTCCAAAAGGAGAAGTATATCTGTTCATGTCATCCCATACTTTAGAAGTTAACTTCCTGGAAACTTTCGTAACCTTATCATTACCTCCAATGTCATTTAAATTTCCATCCTCATATTTTTTTGTAGGATGTCATCAAGTACACTTGTAGAACCATCACAACAACAAATGTCAAGTTCCAAAGAATAGTAGAATCATTCAGTAATTTAAAAATATCTTCTTATATGATAAAAAGTCCATATATTCCTTTTAATTTACTGTATTTCTTTTCTGAATATCTGAAATTTTTCATGCTTCAAATATGAAACAAGAAATTGCAACGTGACTTGACTAAAATAAACATTTTTTAAATTAAAATTTCACTAGTTACTTATATAATAAAATAAATATGTATTGATTACTTATATAATAATTAATAAAATATTCAGATTGAAAATATTGAAGGAAAAAAATTAAATTTTCCAACAAGAAACTTTTAAACAAAACTTAAAACTCTTATGCAAGACTACAAAGTGTTCTATCAACCTAAAAAAAAATCTCAAGGAAAATCAAAAACAAAAATCTGGAAAAGAAATACATCTATCAACCTAATTGCTTCTGCGAGACTATAAAGTGCTCTCTCTTCTTCCTCTTAGTTCCCAAGACTCTTTGGTCTCTGTCGACAGTGCCAAGTAGCTAGCAGCCCAATAGCAGAGGCTATGACTTGCAATGCTAGCAATGATGTTGATGTCAATGCCAGCAGCAAAAGGTAACGACTTGAGCGGCAGCGACTTCTGTAGTAGGTGATGACGATTTCAACGGCAGCAGGTGGTAACGATTTTAGTAGCGGCAATAGAGGAGACTTCAGCAGCAAACGGTGACTTCAGCCGCAATCGCAATGACAACGACAACTGTGGTGTGGAAGAGTAGAAGGTGACAGCTTGTGGGGTTTTCTAAGATTGAGAAGGGTTTGTGTTGTGAGAGAATGGGTCTGAAAAGTGAGCGCGTAATTGGGATAAAGCTATCAAAATTTATGATTAAAACTATACTGTTGGATTAAAATATCTCTAATGGCTACTGGCTAATGATATGTAAATATATATATAATATATATTATATATTTTTTAATATATAATACTCGGATTGGGTCCTAAATGGATGCGGAATAGCTAGTATTGGGATTGGACCCATTTGTAACGGTGCTTTCGTTCTGGGTCAGGTACGAGTTTGGGTCTTAAAAAAAGGTACCAGACCCAAGCTATGCAGGTCGATACCGAATTCGGATAAATAGGTACCATTGACAGGCCTAAATTGCTCATACAAGAAATAAATTTATCCACAAACGTCTCATATGAAAAATTCAAAAAATCAATAAGAATATATATATATAACTCTATTATACTCTTTTCATTTTAAAATATATAAGTTCTTCATGATTACTTTTTGTGTATTTAGAAATATAAATTATATATTAAAAAACTACTCTCATTGTATGTTTATTATCTTCAATGAAAAGAAATATTTAGTGTGAGAAACAGAAATTTAATTATAAATGAACGAGATAATTAAAACTATTTTAGGCATGATGGTATCTAAATATTTTTTAATCCATGAAAAAATATTACACGTCAATTTATATTTTGAGATATGAAAAAAAAAAAAAAAAGACCCTTTTGTTTTGAATCTTTTGATATATAGATAGATAGATAGTATAATAAATTTGTAATTAATTCAATTAAAAGGATTTTTCAATTTATTTTATCAAGTAACCTACCTAATTCCACGTGGTCATTCCATTATGCATGATACGTATTAATTTTTCTGGGAAAAAAAAAAAAAATCTCTGACAAATTTAAATAAGTGTACAACATCTTGTTCAGGATAAATTGGCTTCGTGACTCATCATTGAAAGATTCCAAAAAAAGGGTGGCAGCGGAAGCCCACCATCCGTATCATTTTTTCTGCATTGTAAGGAAAAATTTGGACCGAGGTAGTTGGAGAATGTCATTCTTACGTGGAAATTGAACGCGTTCATTTTATTTTATATGAATTTTAAGAAAATTAATGATTTAATTTATTTTAAATTTAATCATATTAATTTTTTAATAAAACCTTAATTAATTTAAAAAATAAAATATTTATTTTAAAATAAATTAAAATATAAATATTTTTAAATAAAAAAATATTTATTTATTTTTATATTTGCAAGGTTGGTCGAGGTTAAGATTATGCACAAACTTTCGATTATATTCAATGTCAAGTTTTTAATAAAATTTTAATTAATGTAGAAAATAAAATTTTTAATTTTAAAGATAATAAAATAAAAATAGAAATATTTAATTTCAAACTTAATTAATAGAATGGGCTTTTAGCACACTTGATCCTACATATTTGGATCAAACTATAATATGATCTCATAAAATTTTTTTTCCGATCGTTATGGTTCCTCAATATATTATAGGCAGCCATTATGATTCCTCAACATATTATGGATAATCATTTTTGTTTCAACTATTCCCTTTTTTTTTAGCAAAAACACTTTATTTTATTGGTATGAAATAGCTTTTCATGACAAAATTGTCCATCTCATAGTTGCTATTCAAAATCTAACCAATCCAAGAATTGTGAATAAATTTTAGTTGTCCAATTAATTTATTTGGATTTGTTAATCTAAATGTATCTTAAAAAAAAAAAAAGGAATTAGTTAGATTTTAAATCCAACTAGTGTTTTGTTTGAAAATAGTAATTCTGATCATAACAGCTGTTTATAAAATATTGAGAGACCATAATGACTACAAAAAATTTATGAAATCATAATATAATTTTATCCAAACATATGAAATCAAATAAACTAAAAGCCTTAAAAAAAATTGAACAAGACTAGAAGCGGAAAGACAGAAAAATCTGAAGAACTGTCGTGTAAGGACTAAAAAAACCCATGGCAGATATTAAAATCTGTACAAATGCTAAATAAACAATTGTGACACCAAAATCGACACCAAATATTTGCAGTGTATATTCCAAACAGTACCATCACTTTACCGTTGGCATTTAATCCCGTCACCATATCTTTCACGGCCTGCAAGTGAAACCCCGTTCAGAATCAAACACATGGGATAATTTTAATTAATTAATTAATTAATTACTACTATTTCATCCATTTTCCTGCGGATTGGAGTCTAAAAAGGCCCACAACGTAACTATGATATCAACCACAAACGGCTTAATTAAAATGGAGGCATGTCTAGGTTGTTGATTCGACTCATTTCATTATCAATTGGATTTTCGTACAGATTTTAATTTTGAAATAGTTTAATTACGTAATTAAGACTGTCGTGAATATCACCTGTAAATAAATAAATAAATAAATATATATATATATGTATATATATATATAAAGAGTGATGGATCATATATGGTTCTGGAAATATTGGAACCAGCTAATTAATACCGATTAGCACATTAATTAGTTCTTAGCTTATCATTTAATCGCTCCATGAATTGAAACCCAACTTTCACCCAATTCAAATTGCTTTTTTAATATTATATTTTTTCCGTTCGGAATTGAATGTTCATATTTTTATTTTGAGTTGTCTGAAAATGAATGTTTTATTTCCTAAATAAGTAAAAATTTTCTTGCTAAATTGATATTGTTAAGTGTAAAATAAACTAAATCAATTCATTTTCTTAAAAGTTGTTTAAGTCAAAATGTGACATTCAATTTCAGACAGAAGGAGCATATGTTTGGATTGTGACCTTATAATATATATGGAGGAGGAAGAAAAAAAAGGGACAATCTTAGCAGAATATTATGTGATATATATTCATCCAAGATGTAACCAGAATTTTCAGATCTTCCTATTTAATTATTAAGAATCGTGCAATTTTGGACACATTTAACTTTCATTTAGTTAAGTGATGCTTTCCCGCATTAATCTTGTGAGTGGATTGATTGATAATCACATCTTATTTAATATTCTATTTATAAAAATTAAATATCTCGTTTTAACTTTAATAAATTATGTTGAAAAAATTTGACATAGTTCATTTTAAAAATTTCAATTATAGACAAAAGAAGTACTATATAAGTACTGCTCCTGTGTCACTCCCTTAACCTCCCACCGAACTACTCGTGGTTTAATTAATTTATAAAAGAAAAGGTAATCGAAAATGCTATGAAAAAATTAAAAGTTCATCATACAAAATGTATTTTTTTTGTATTTTCAAGATCAACACAGGATCAATTCACCTTGAATACGAAGAGACAAGTTCCATATAGTGAAAGACTTTGATTGTGAATTTTATAGGTCCTAAAACGAGAATGAAAAAGGTCAAATCGAAGGGTTTCCTTGATTAATGTTATTGTCATAAGAGGCACATAATTTTTCTGATTAATGTTATTGTCTTTTTTTCCTTGCAAGATCAATCATCCAAGTATGAGAATTAGGACACTCAAGGGTGTGATCGAGTAATTTAGAGGTGTAACTTACATGTTACAAGTTGTAGATTTGACTCGATTTTACTGTATACTCTAACATTCGTGAATTGCAGATTCTAGTAGATAGTCGAGATGAGTTGAACTGATTCGAACACCGTTCAATAAAAAATAAAAAATAAATTTTTTTAAAAAAAAAGGTATGAGAATTGGGAACTAAGCATAGTAAATAACATATTGAAAAGTGTTTAAAACAAAAAGAAAGAAAAAAAAAAAAGAGGAGACATTTAGGTTAAACCCCAACCTCAAAAGGTCCTCCACGCTCTCGTTAATAAGTCAGGTGAAGGTGTAGAAGATGACGTAAGAGATATAATATAAGATTTGAAGCCCTGCACCAATTTACTTTAAGTTTGCCACTAAATTATGCTCAAATTATATTATGTAATAATAATATTTTCATTGCATTTTCTAGTTGTATAATCGATATGCGTGCAAATTAATTCAAACATTACTAATTAAAAAAAGAAAATAAATGATATAATTAAAAAAATATTAATAATATTTTCGAGATAAGGAAGAGAACTCGTGTTACCGTCTATCACGGTCCGGCCCAGCCAAGAAGATTAATTCCTAACTTAGAGTGTGTGACAGGTGGATTGAATTAATTTTAAAGTACCCATTATAAATTTCATAATTAATTTTAGTCTAGCCCTATGGAAAACGAGAGATAAAGATGGTTTAATTGTATCCCATTATTTTTAAGAGTATTTTTCTTATTGGGCAAAAGTATTCTTTGAACGGAGACTTTTCGATTTTAAAGTAGGGTTGCAATTGAGCTTGATTTGATTTTTTTAATGTAATTTATATATATAAATAAATATATATATATATATATATATATATATATATATTTAAAAAGGTCATTTTAAAATATATTTATTATTAAAGCTATTTATATAATCGGATTTGCTAAGACGCGCTCCAACCGTTATCGTAACGGAATTATTGCTCCGCTTGTTTGGCTGCATGAGCGCTAGAGCAATAATTCCGTTACGGTAACGGTTGGAGCGCATATTAAGGTGCGCTCAGCAAAACCGTTTATATAATTATTTATAATTTAAATAAAATTATATATAAAATATATTATATAAATATTAAATTTTGACTCGCAAACTTCAAACCTAATTGGAAATGATTCAAACTGACTCGAGACTTAATTCGAGTTTGATTGTAGCTCGACTCGAACTTTGCTTGATGTCAAGCCAACTTAAACTTGAGTCGTCTAGTTCGAAAACAAGCTCGACTTATTTACCCCTCTCATTCCAAATATTATCATTTACTTCAAGTTATCAAGATTCAACAACCATAAGATAGGTACTACCAATTAAGCAAGACAATACATCCTCGCTTAAAAAATCAATACATTAAATTAGTTTTGGGGCCAAACGATTTGAGCGCATCAACTGGGAACATTGAAAATCTATACATTAAAGCATGACTTTGAACATTGAAAAAGATTCCAATTCATACCTAATCTACTTATTAGTCAAGATTCATCATTGACATTATTGAATATAGAAAGGCTTTAAAGGGCTTAGTTACTTGAGTGATAGAATCTTTTATTTTTAATTTGAGTTCAAACTTTTATTTTTCTTGACTGCCTGAACAGAGAAAGTTTAATCAACACTTTTTAAGGCATTGGTAGCAAAGATTAGGGAAACAAATGCTCCTAATGTAATGGAAATTATTGTTAAAAGATTAAAGATTTTGGGTTCGATATTGGATAAAACTCGGGTAATTTACCTATTACTATAATTAGAAAGAAATTTAAAAAAAGAGGGTAAAAGATATTCCAAGACATATAAAATTGAGCAGGGAGACGTGGGTGGTTATGGCTGACGATAGGGTAGTGGAAATTTCAATATATTTAGTATTGAGTCACCATATATGTCTATAAAATTATTACTTTGATTTCTCCATTTATTATCGAAGAGAAGGAAAAATAGGATCACTTTAATCAGTACTTTTGCCAAGTTTTGGTGCTAAGACGTAAGACTTTTTGGTGAATGTCAAAATATGTAGTTTTTCATACTTCCATATGGTGAGTTTTGGTTTTGTGTCTCAATCATATTGTATGATTAACAACTACTACTACTACTACTATAATAGTAGTATTCAATTTAGGAGGGAGTATCATTTCATGGAACATTAATTTACATGATGTATAAGCATGGGAGCATGTATATAGAATTATCATCAAACATTATTATTAATTATTTGGGTATAAAATTATTCCAAAGCTTAATGCACAAGTTTGCTTTGAAAATACGGGATCGAGAGATTTTGAGTTCGAAATATGACGAGGGTTTCGAGTCGCAAACTTGGGATCGAGACAAGACTAGAGTAACTTTGAAACCCTTGTTGATCATCGAAGTGGTTATATAATGAAGTTCAGGGAAGGAATAGGTTCAAAAAAAGAAAGAAAAAAGTTTGCATCGAAAGAAATCCAAATTTATTCAAATTTACGTCAATCAAAAGATTAATACATTTAACTCTTCATCATTTACCAGATAATTTATGTTATTAACAATATGTTGGATACTATGTAATGTATGATCAAGTAATTAAATTCAATTCCTCTCTTTTAACGTATACCTTATGTCAAACGACTATTTGAATTGGAAGTAGTAGGGGAAAAGAAATTCAAAAAAGTGGGTTATTTTACTTCAGGACAGACCTCAGACCACATAATTGGGCTTTCTCATCAGCTCAGTTTTGCCAGTTGGATCAATTGCCCATTTACCAATCCAATAATAGCCCATTACAATATGAGCTTGGAATTGTCATTGCAACCCATTATAGAATAGCCCAAATCCATATCTGCAAAAAATAACAAGAGGGTGATCAGGGAGTCCTTCCTACTCCAAACCCCATTCCCCCCCGCCCCAAGGATCCCCAATACCTGGGAAGAATAATAATAATAATAATTCAAAAAAAATTCAAAAACAGCTGCATTTTTTTTTAATGCTTAATATTATAAAACACAGAAGTTATTATTATTTTTTTTTATTTGGTCTAATTTCTAAAGCACAAAGAGATACGTTAAAGAACTCGGGTCATGAAGAAAAATTGGTCATTAGTTATGCTTCCTGGACTTGACTTATTTGGAAATAAATTAAATTTTATCCCTTTTTTTTTATATACAAATTTAAATAACTTGTGATAATACTTGGTCAATGTATTTTCTATAGGCATTCAGGCATTATCTTAATAGTTTTTTCTTTTTTTAATAAATAATTCCCCCCCTTCTTACACGGTGTTGGAATACTTCACTTATCAATTATTTAGATAAGTGATTTGATATAAAAAAATTTAGAGAATTATTTGGTGTTGGGGTAACTTCGCAATAGTGTAATATATATAGGAGCATGTGCATGTGGTGAAGTAATCATCCAATACATGGCTCTTAGATCTTTTGGATGCTATTTATTTATTTACTTATTTATTTGATAGTTTTGATTAGGAGAAAGTCTCCAAAGCGAAACCCCACTGGACCAGAGGTCGAGAGACATGCACGAGAGGATAGAGGGAAGAGGGAAAGGATTTTTACAAAATCAGTATATTCAGAACGTAAATTTTGGGACTCGAACCTTTACCAGTCGAAAAAATTTTTTCAATATTATCTCAAACTTACAAACTCGCCTATGTTTCTAGACGAATATTTATTTGATAGCTTGTAATACAAGGTGTGATAACAAGTATAGTCAATGTTGACTTTTATTTCATCAGTAATTATGATTTTTCTCTGAAAATTTAATAGAAATAGAGATTTACAAAGAAATATGATCGGTATTCCTAACTATTGCCCTCTTGGTCAAACAAAGTAACTTGAACACAAAATATGATGTATATAAAACTTAATCTTGGGTACATAAATTGACATTACCCTAAAATCATAAAAAAGAGTATGCGAAAAATAGTTTTTCTTTGAAAATTTGATTCAAAATATTATAACCTTTTTTTTTCTTTCATCGGTGTTCGAACCATCTCTTCCGCACATCTGCTAGTGGCTGTAATTCATCAAAACTAAAATATGCAGAGAAATCGAATTGAATTCATAACTTGCATTTAATAGATATTTTAGATTAATAATAAACACTTAGATTCATCTTTATTGATATAAAATCATGATAATACATAATTCCAACATGGGATGGAGATTTATATTCATGTAGGAAGAATTAATTCCCCTGACTTTCCTTGGGTTTAATTAGCCTCAATTGGGAGGAAACTAAGACTTTGGCTCCTAAGTCATGCTTGACCCTTGGTCTTCTTTAATTACACCCCCTCTATTTTTATTTATAAATCAATTGGACTAACTTTTTCCTCATAATTTTAAGTATTTTTAATAATTTATGGATATTTTACTCATTTTTTTCAACTCATTCTCTTTATAGAATTTTTCTCTTTCTTCTTAATATTCTTGGACATTTTGGGGGGGGGAGGGAAAAAACCCTTTACTTTTAATATTAACAAAATTATAATATGGATGGATGGAGGAAGTTTACATATATAGTCTATATGTGAAATATTCCTATGTAAACTCTAGGGTTTAATTTCCATTGACTAATACCTTTTATTAGCATTCTTCAGCGCATCTGATAATTACTAGAAGGTGGCTATCTGCTGATATTAATTTCCTCCCACTTTTCATCGACGGCCGCCAATAAATTCTATAAGAAAAATTGATTACTCTTATTGAATCAAAATATAGGTCATTTTAGTTTTTTTTTACACATATTAACGATACAAAAAAAATATATATATTGACTCAATTAAATTACCTAAGAAATTAAAGTATGAAAGAATCATAAGGGTAAAAGTGGGAAAAGAGCAATAAATACTCCTAAAATTTTATAAAGCAATCTATATTATGAAATAAATTTAAAGATATAAAGCAAAGGGTGTATCTTTTATTAAATAAGTTAAGCTAAGAGTCAACAACATATATAAATCACCCACATTAAATAATTTATGCATACATTAATTATAATTTTTATGTATCTATTAATTATTTTTGATAAATACATTTATTTGAGGACACCTATAAATGTAATTTTTTTTATCAATTATATTAGAAAATTTAGAGTCTAAATCACCTTTAATATTTCTCATCATCATACGAAATCGCTCAGACTATCTCCATGTTAGAATCGTAAGAATGATTTATTTATAGGTAACTTCAATATTTTATCATCAATTTAAAATGTTTAATTTTAATATATATAAATATATAAAAGAAGAATTATTAAATAATAATTATTTGTATCCTAATATTGATAAGTTATGTATTCCGGGGGCATGGATGTCAATTACAACTAATAGGAGACTTGGGAAAGTGACGAGCCGTTTTAGTAGACAAAAGAAACAGTCAGTAACCACCACTTGATCTCGAAAGATGCCCACATCAAAAGTTAAAAAGGGAAAAGAAATCAGTTCCACGTTGTGATGCTTCGAGGATGTGGAGACCGAGACTCACGCCACAAAGGTTGTGTCCACAGAAAGAAACTGGAAAATAACGAATCTTCATGATTAACCGACTTATATTTTCAATGGGGGAAAAAAGGTTATAAAAATGGAGAAAATTTGAAGGTTTTTTTTTTAAAAAAAATTATTTTTTTTATATATAGAAAAAAGGAAAGTCCTAAGAAAACACCCATGTTATTCGAATGATTTTCCAGATATATTCCCATTTCCTTAAGTCTTCACATTGATTGAAAAGGATAGGGAGCCAAGAATAATTAAGAGTGCACAAACAAGAAAGGGGTATTTTGGGGAAAGAACTATACATATAATGAGCAACTTAATTAATCCTTCTTAGCATTTAAAATTTTTTTTTTAAAAAAATATTTTTCCGGTAATACGATATAAATAATATAGTCTGGTTTTTTCCGAATCTACGTGTCTTCCTACTTGCCCTGGTAACTCAACGGTCAAAGAAAACCCAATATTCTAACTCGGCATAAACGATCCACAACCACAATCCAAGACCAACTTTAGGTCAAATTTTCTCATGAGATGGCGGAGCACTTCGGCCTTGGTACAACCCGACAGTTAGCTCCGATCCAAAGACCCATCACCGGTCGTTTTTACCCATACTCTTAGTTTATCAGTTTATATTATTGCATTAAAAAACAAATACTCTCTCAATCTAGAATTGACTTACAGGTATTTTTAAAAAAAGATTTAACTTAGTTAATTTTAAAAATAGTGGTATTATATTTCTAAATACAAAAAGCTTAGCTAAATTATAAAATGAAACATTCAATTTTGGATAATTAAAAATAAAAAATGAAACATTCAATTTTGATGGAGGGAGTAGTATTTTCTTATTCAGTAATCTCTGTCACGTAACTGATAGTTGTATCAAGAAAGTCATCAGTCAATCCCTCCGGAGTTTAGTTCCAAATTCAAATAATCTGTAGTACTATTCACTAGTTATAACCTTCCTCAAGAATCAGCTGCCAATGTCTTCCCAAATTCTTCTATTTAAAGTAACTGTTTCTCACTTTGATCAACATTCACACACAGATCCCCTTTTTATTTGATTCAGTTTCCGAAGCTGGGAAGTTACTAAAATGGAAATTCTTCAGCTTCCAAGGAGGGAAACATCCATGCCAACAACACCAAGAAAGATCATGGCGGGTCTCTTCTCCTCTTTCAATAAAGCCCTTTCTCCAGTTTCTTCATTTTCCAATGATATATCTCCTCCAACGCTTTCACATTCACACACATTCTCTGAATCGATGATGGAGGAAAACATTGAAAATGCAGAGGCCATGATCACCAAGTGGGATTCCAAAGATTCTTCCTTTGCAGAGTTCAACTCACTCTTTCAAGGAAACAGAAAAGAAGCTAAAGAGTTCATCTCATGTGTCAAGGACTTACGTAGAGCCATGCATTTCCTGGTTTCAGAGAATTCAGGTTCCTGTAAGCTTGTGCTAGCACAAAATCTGATGCAGATTGCCATGAGACGACTTGAGAAAGAGTTCCACCAAATTTTGTCTGGAAAAAAGGAGCACCTGAATCCGGAATCCATTTCTAGCCCGTCTTCTCTCCTATCACGGTCGAGTAACTCGGATGATGAGAAGGAAACTGTCTCTGATGAGAAAATAAACAGAGATAGTGAATCCACATCTGATGTTGAAAGGCTTTCAGAGCTAGCCATATCTGACCTCAGGCTCATTGTGGATTGTATGGTCCGTTCCGGTTATGGCAGAGAGTGTATAAAAATATACAAATTCAAAAGAGTATCAATCATTGAAGAAGCACTCTACCGGCTTGGAATTGAACTATACAGTTCGTCCCAGATCAGTAAAATGAATTCCGAAGCTCAAGATCATCATATAAAAACCTGGCTGAATGCAATCAAAATTGCAGTGAAAACCCTTTTTCATGGAGAGAGATTTCTCTGTGATCAGGTCTTTGCTGTCTCTGATACGATGAGAGAATCATGTTTCACTGAGATATCTAAAGATGGAGCAGTCAATCTGTTTAGATTCCCAGAACTGGTTGCCAAAGGTAAAAGATGGCCAGAAAAGATTTTCATGCTATTGGACATGTATGAAATAATCTCAGATCTCTTTCCAGAGGTTGAATCAATCTTCTCATTTGAATCAGTCTCCTGTGTGAAGCTCCAAGCCCTTTCTTCTCTCCACAAACTTGGTGACACTGTCCATATAATTCTCAATGAGTTTGAGTTGTCAATTCAAAAGAACCCTTCTAGAGTGGCAGTTCCTGGTGGGGCAATCCATCCATTGACCAATTACGTGGTGAATTTTGTATCCCTTCTTGCCAACTATAGTGGAGTACTCTTTGATATTACAGCTGGTTCTGCATCTCCAACACAGATGCCATTTCCAGAATCTTATTTTGAGAGTCCACATCCTCACGAGACACAAACTTCGGCTATCTCAGTTCGACTTGCTTGGATCATGCTTGTGCTTCTTTGTAAACTTGACAGGAAAGCTGAGATTTACAATGATATTGGCCTGCGGTATCTATTCTTAGCTAACAATCTCCAGTTTGTTCTCAAAAAGGTCCGGACAACAGCTCTCAACATTCTTCTTGGGGATGATTGGATGGGAAAGCTTAACAGAAAGGTGAAACTTTATGTAACAAACTATGAATCAATGTCTTGGAATAAGGTGTTATCTTGTTTGCCAGAAAATTCACAAGCAGCAATATCACCTGATACGGTAAAGGCACATTTCCAACAATTCAGTACGGCCTTTGAAGAAGCATATAGGAAACAGATGTCATGGGTGGTTCCAGATGCTAAGCTACGAGATGAAATTAAAGTATTAATCACAAGAAAGCTAGTGCCTGCATATAGGGAATTCTATGATACACATCTCATAACATTAAGTGGAGAAAGGAACTCGGAGGTGTTAGTGAGACTTTCACCAGATAATTTAGGAAATTACCTGTCAGATTTATTTCATGGAATTGATGTTTCAGGAGGTCCATCATCATCGAACTCCCGAGCATCAAGGTGCATTCCCTATGTTGTCAAATGTGATTAATAAAACTCTATCTCCTTCTTTATCCTTTCAGTTACAGTAAATCTGTTGCATTACAAAACACCCCGGAGTCGCATATTTTATCATGTACACAGACCAATAAGCACTCTCACTGTGTCCTGTTTTCTAAATATTGCATAACAAGCTAAGAACAGAAACACGTAAGAAAAGCCAGAACAGAAATGAGGGGTACTGCTGGATTTAACCCAATTTGAATCAACTTCATTAAGAATGCAGGAACTTTACAAATAAATATATTTCATTTGCATTTCCAAGTAGCAACGATACAGGAGAAGTAATTTATGTATTAGATATAAAAAAGAGAGGATTCATCATCGTGCCCCACAACCACTACTTTGTTCTGCCGGTTGGGAAATAGATTGCCAACCAGAGCAAATCTGGACCACAGCTTTTAGAGAGTCAGATGCAGATTCAAGTGTCCATGTTGGGTAAAACTCGCTTGGATCGAACATGCAATCTTCACCAGCACCCGCTAGCAATTTTGCTTGTGCTCCTTGCATAAACAAATCTCCTTCAGATCTTATCATGCCAGAACTTGCCTCATCTTTATCAGCTGCCTATGTAACCGGGCCCAATATAATTCTAAGGGTTAATACATAAATTGTACAGAGCTTTTCACTTAGAATAAGAAAAGGAAGAAGAAGACACCTGAAGCAAAGCAGTAAATCACTAAACAAGCATTGGGCAAAACCCAAAGGTCAACTCAAACTGAAACCTAATGGTCCTCTTAATGATTTAACCAGATAGACTCATATCAGTAATACATCCTGGAATGTCGATAATGTCAATCAAACTCTGTTATGAAATTCAGAACTCAGTACACTCTTAACCTTAACACTTTAATCTATTGATCCTCCAAATGTAACGGATAACCACTTTGATGGCTGTACAATAGAAGTTGGTCCTTTTCCATATGGGTACTTTAGCTTGCAAAATTCCTGCCCCAAATTAACCTAATTTACAAAAACAATACTAACCAGCACAAATTCAAGAAAAGATACAACAACACTGTTAGCCAAAAAAAAAACACATACAAAGTGCAGTGCTGAACATAATATGTAGCCTAAGATCAGATCAAAGGCTATCAAAAAGGGAGAAAATAAAGCCCCATGCCAACTGAAAGTAAAATATTTTCCAAGTTACCTTCTCTGTGTAATACTCAAAAGTTTTCTTCTTCTGTCCAGCTTCATAGATATTGCACTGGGAGTATATCTGGTAAGAATAGAAAATGCAACATACAATTAGATGCTGTCTTAAACAAGGATTAAATTTATGGTACAAAACTTACATGATTTGACAAAGAACAGAGACTACCTGTGATTCTACACTGGCACAAACAGCATATACACTCCAGTTTCTGGTGTAATTGTTGTAGAGATGAACTTTACCAAATCTAACTCGAGGATGCCTTTGTTTGGTACCATCAAAAAAGCAGTGGTGAATTGTCACTCTAACACATCTATCACCAACATGAGATGGATCTGCTCCAATAAGCATGGTCTTGTCGTGCTGTGCAAAGTAACATCTAAATGGAAATTGGCCATCAGAATCCAGTGATGGTCTCAAGCATAATACTTCCATAGGTATAACTTGCGTAACAAACTAACCTAGAGATGGTAATATCTGTGCTTTGTCTGGTTATGTCGATAAGTCCGTCGTCATAATCACGAAGGCTACATCGATCAATCCAGATGTGCTTGGAATTTGGCTTTATTTGGATGCCATCAACATCATGTCCCCTTCCACCCTCAAATTCCAGGTTGCATATAATTATGTGTTCACAATCCTTCAGCTGTAGGCCTTTTCCTGTGAGTTTTATCCTATGTCCACGGCCATCAATTGTCTTGTAAGATGACACACGCAAATATGATGAAAGATTGATGGTGCCTGAAACAGCAAAAACAATCCAGAGTGGTTCTTTTCTACGACATCCTTCACGGAGTGATCCTGGACCATCATCTACAGAAAAAATAATGCCTTAGATTAGAACCATCATAATTTAAAAGCAAAAAGTTGCAAGTAAGCTAAATATCTTCCTTCTATAAGCAACACATAGTCTTGCAAACTTTATGAAGTAATAGTACATGTTAGAGCAGACAAAAGCTGGGGAAAATTCTACCAAAATTATGATCTCTTTTACTAAAGCCACAACCTCCTTATTCTTTTATTAAGAAAATATGCATCGTCACAGGACAAGGAGACTAATTGGAAGAATTTCCGGTATATAACCAAGAAGTAAAGGCTTTTGATATGGAAAACAATGAAAGTTACACCAAAGATAGTTAATTTATCAAATGAAATTTCAATACGGAAAACTTCTCAATTATTATTATGTATATAACGAAAACTTTTGGAATGTTAACAGAATAGATAACAAAGAAGCATTTACTTCTGTTGTTTCTCTTTCTCTTTCTCTTTTCCCCTATCAGAATGTGTTTTCTTGGATTCACTTCTCCTTTGGCATTAAAAACTTACTCTCTCAAAAATTGAGCTTTCATCATTTATAAAAGACAAATCATTTTGACAACAAAAATGTCACATATTTTCATCGAAAATGTATACAGGCTCAAATTTATCTCCCAAGAAACCTATCAAATTCCCATTCATACATTAAATCCCTTTAGTACAAGTAAAAAATTAACTCATATGGATTATCAAAGCATCGAACTTGGCCAACCCCCAACCCCAACCCCAAATCATCACACAACATCCCTAGATCACTCCATCATGAAAGGGCAAATTCAATTGAATTCCAAAATTTAAACGAAAAAAGGGAAAAAAAACATTAAGATAATAAAATTTTTATCAGAAAATTTACCATACACATACAGATATTCATGAAAAGGCCCCTCGGTGGAAGGGAAAAGATCATCAAGCAAAGAGAATATTCAAGAACCTGCCAAAGAGGTAACGAAATATAGCGGTCCATGGAGGCCACCAACCGCGAACCGGCCGAAACCTTCAGCTCGACCGGCCAATGCTCTCAGGTGGGAATCGGCATCAGAATAAGGTAGTGCAGTCATGATTCAGGTGCTGCTGGAATCTGATTTCTCTTGAGTTGTGGATCTTTCAGATAATTTGAAGTACTGAGAAGAAGAAATCAGACGGACGTTTCGTTACTTACAGTTGAGAACACGTTACGGAGCCTTTGAGCGTTAGTACTATGTGCCGTTAAATCTGATGCGATAGAATGCCAGTTCCGTTCCGTATCACCCGCAGGATAATTACACAAAATTAGGAAGGTAAAATTTGACTATTGTGTATATACATCCGTAATTTTTCAAATTAATCTTGTTTTAGTAATTTTTCAGATTAAGAGTATATATTCTTACCCTTCTTTCCTTTTTTTTTCTGTGGTTTTTATTTTCAAATTTTTTTTCCCCTTCAAGTTTTATTCCCCTTAACATATTTTACTGGTTCATCTCTTTCGTTCCTTTAACAAAAGTTTTTCCACCATTTTTTTCCTTGGTTCCTTCTATTTTTTTCCCAGTTTCTTCTTTTCCTTCCGTTCTTCCCTTTTCTTTTTTCCTTTAGATTTTTTTTATCAATAATTTTATATTTATTCTTTGATAACTAAACTTACATTTTTTTCAATTTAATCATTAAATTTTTAATTAAATCAATTTAATTATTTTACTTTGCAGAAATATTCATTTTGACCACTGAACTTCTAGTCAACAAAAATCTACCTCTTCAGAGTACGAATTGGGCATCTTATTTGAAATGCATTCTTTCTTTTTGATCCTTGGCTCCCTTGCTTGACTTCAGGAGATATAAGAAGCCCAAGCACAAATATCGAGACAAGCAAGTTCAGTGATCCTGGGGAAGGAGCCTAATTCCACCTTGCTTCAAAGAGGAAGGGATAACCATCTAGAAAGACTGAGCCTTAGCATGCAGAGAAGAAGGGTTGCTAATTCAATTTTTTAAAATTTAAAGGTTGAAATAAATAAATCATAATTTGAAATATATATATATATTTATATTTATATATTAAGAATTATGTTAAACAATATGGATTATTCAACTTTTCTATGTAATAGAAAAATAATACAAACTTTAAATTCTTTTAAAAATTAAAATGAGAAGAAACAAAAATGAAGTAAAATTTTTAAACAACTTAGATTATAAATGACTGTGTGTCCATTCAAGAGATCCTTTTATAGTATATTAAAATAAATTGAATTTGGACCAAATAAATGATGAGCATATTTATAATCTTTCCATTCTTGTCTATGAGTTTATTTCAAGGGATTAATTTCAATTCAAATGAATAACAAAATTACAAAATATAAAAATATTTTTTAAATATCTCAATAATTTTATTTTTAATGAAACTTTAAAAAAAAAAAAAAAAAGTGGACCTCCGCACCATGAATGGAGTCGTACCTCAAGTTGAGAAAGAAAATGAAAAAAGGGGAAGAAAAACTCAAAACTGTTGCACCATAGAAAACTGCCAAACTTTTAATGGGTTTTACTCTTGATGTTTCTATAAATGGAAATTGCACTTACATATAAATAAATAATGGAGAAATGATAATACACTAAATCTTTGTATACTTGATGTATTTTTTTGGTTGATTTCTCATGATTTTAGATATGTTTGAACCCATTTTTATCAAAGGTTAAAAGGATTAAAAATTAAGTTAGAAACTGTTTAGATATTCAAAAAGTCAAACTTTGATTAAAGAGATAGATTCGAATTTAAATATTCTAAATCTTCAAAATTTGACTGAATCCATAATTATTCATCATCTATTGTTTTAGTTTTTATTCGCCCTCTCTTCTAAGAAAGAAGACTCGCCTTGAGTGGCCCCAGGGGCATAGGTGAGTTGGTAAGGTTGACGTGACATTTGGTTAACTCTAACGACAGGTGGGGGTTCGAAACCCATCGGGAGTAGAACGTAAGCTCTAAACGTTGGCTCTGCCAACGGCCATTGTCCCCCGTTGCGTCCTCTCCGTCAGTCCTCTACCCTCTCGTGCACATCCCTCGATTTATCCCCACTGACACAAGGGGCCTCCGTGCCTATGGGTGGGGTTTCGCCCGCAAGGGACTTCCCCCAGAAATCAAAGACTCTCCTTGAGTGTGTTGATTTGTGATTATTTCGTCATTTCTTTATTGTGGAGGAAGAATGAAACGGAGGTGACCTAAATCTCCTAATCTTTTATCTACACGTATGGTTTTACTACGGAGAAAGAGTGGGAGGACACGTGGGGGTTGAGTGGCTATGAGGGCTGCCATGGGATGGAGAGATTGTGAGCTTATTTGGTTGCTGTTTTGCAGAATAATTATTTATTCTGAAAAATTTAGAGAAAAAAAAGATCATTTAGTACACTTATTTTGAAAAATAATTTTACAAAACTATCCATTAAATCTTGTTTTTAGAACAATTTTTTTGTTTTGGGTTTTTTATTCTTTTTGGGGAAAAAAAATGGTATAAATTCAATGCTAAAATTATCATACTTTGCCACCTACTAAAACTATTTTTTTCCAAAAAAAATTATTACTATGATTTTTTAAAAATATTTTGTATTCTATTAAAAAATTAACATATTCTTTTGTTGTATGAAAATATTTTATTTTATTATTATAATTTTTTAAAATATTTTTTTCTAAAAATAAATTACTTTCCTTTGTATTTCATATTTTCTATTTTCTCTTAAAAACTTTTTAGCATGAAATAGTATTTTATTTATTTGTCTTATAGGTAATTATATTATTATTCATAAATTTAATTCAATTCATAAATTAATAAATTTTCTTACCCTTTTTTTTTTTTTTGGTTAATCCCTTTGTCAAATGTTTATATAAAGTTTTTTTGGGGGTTATATAACAAAATAATTTTAAAAAAAAAAATCAAGGACAATTTTAGAAAATTTCTAGGTTACCACAAAATTGTTATAAAAATAAATTTTGAAAAAAAATATATATATATATATATATTTTTATATATACATATTTCTTGTTTCATAATACATTTCTATAAAATTGTTTTACAAAACAGTTATCAAGAATAAAAAAACAGAAATAGAACCAGATAGAGTCTGTATTTCTACATGCTAAGTTTCTTTGGTAGTGGAATTAGGTGTGGATGGTAATTTACTATTTGTCTAAGTTTAGTACTCCCTGAATTAAATGTTCACATTGCTATTTTGAGTTGTCTGAAAATGAATGTCTCATTTCTTAAATTAATACAAATTTTTCTTAAGAAATTGATATTGTTAAGTGTAAAATGAACCAAGTCAACTAATTTTCTTAAATTTTGTGTAAGTCAAAATGAGATATTCAATTCCCAATCGAAAAGTCAAAGATTTCTTTTGGGAAGATGTTGTGGCTCGTTTTGGAATTCCTTGAGTTTTAATTACTGATAATGAGAAACAATTCGAAACAAAAGAATTTCAAGATTTTTGTGAAGAATTAAAAATTGATAAGAGATTCACTTCAACTGGTTATCCATAAACGAACGGTTTGGCTGAAGCTTCAGATTGAATCACCTTGCAAGGTTTAAAGAAAAGGCTTGATTTCATGAAAGGAAAATGGGTTGATGAGATCAAGTGTATTGTGGTCTTCTAAAACAACTCCAAATTCCCGAGCACAACAATCTTCTTTTAATTTTTGCTTTAGGACTGATGCAATGATTCCAGTTGAGGTGAGAAGTTCATCTAACCAAATTGATTTGTTTATTGTAGAATGGAATGATCAAAAATTGGTTGAAATTTTGATTTTGCTTGAATAAGCTAGAAAAGTTACTGAGCGAGAAGTGATATATAAGCGTAAATTAGCCAAATAGTACAATCAGAGGGTAATGAAGCCATCTTTAAAACAAGGTGAACATGGAATGCTATGAATTTTCACTAGGGATGGCAAAATAATCTGACCCGATGGGTACCCGATTTGACCTGACCCGTTTGAGTCGGATTTTACCTGACCTGCTTAAGGATGAGGCAGGTATGGTTTTTAATTTTCAAGGCCTACCGCAGGGTAGGTCGGGCCTGGGTGTGGCTGGAGACCTGCCCTGCCCCGCCCCGCCCTACCCTAACCTGTTCTATTAATTAATATATTACAAATGCATAATATATTATGTATATTAAAGATCAATAATTTTTGAAAAAAGAGAATAAAATTTAATTAATATATAGTAGGAAAATTTAAAAAGATAAATTAA
>JAOXNR010000030.1:16433309-16475065 GCA_028571225.1 Parsonsia alboflavescens
AATTATGCACATCATTTAAGTTAAATGAGTTGACAAAAGCTTTATCTATCATTCCAAAAGTCATGGGTTCAATTCTTATTGCTTATACATAACTTTTGTTTAATTTTAAAATCGGGTCAGGTCGGGTCTTACAGGACAGGTTTAGGTCAAACCTCCAGAGTAGGCAGGTCAGGTATGGGTTTTAAAAAACCTGCCTTGACATGCCCCATTGCCATCCCTAATCTTCACAAATTTTATCCTTAGTGGATTTAACTTTGTACTTTCAGTTATATTTTGTAATAGATTTAACAATCCTAAATCATTCTTGTATTTAAATCATTTTTAAATGGAATTTTACATTTTCGTTAATGTTCGGGTTATACTTTTTTAAAGTCTATTAAATATATTGATTCAATTCATATACTTAGATAATAAATATAAAAAATAATTCAAGGCTAATTTTTCATTGATATGTCAAAATGATTACATGACTGAATACTTGAAAAATTGATCACAATACAGCATTGCAAAACAATTTCTCAAAAACAAATTTAGTTTTGGCCTTCAATATTTGGGAGATTTTTAGAGTTTGGCATTTCCTGAGATGATGGAAGGCTTGAAGTCTAAATGCCATCAAGAAGAGGAGAGGAATTATCATCACCTTAAGAAGATGGAATTTCTGGAGTTTCTTTTTCACCTTCAAAAATTGGAAGTAGGCATTTAAATGTAATGACCCTTTCATTCATGTTTGGGAGATTTAACCCTTCAGTCACCTCTTCCATTTCATCTTCAAAGCTATCTGAATCATCATCTTCCTCATCCCGAATGGGTGAAGGATAGGTTTGGCATATTTCATCCAATTTAAAATCCTTCAACAAGATAATGGATAATCTTTTTGATCAGCTACAAGCCCTTCAACCTCCACTTAATTCAAATTTAGGGCATTGTTCTCACTTCAAATAAGCAACTCTCAACCGCTGAACAAACAAAGATATCTGTAGTACGACACCACATACTTTTAATTTTGGAGACTTGAAAAAAGTCACCAATTACTCTATTCTCCGCTTTGGGCTAAATTTTACCATTTTAATCTTCATGGCTAAGGAGATTCTTTTTAGCAGTAATCTCCCACTCATCCTGATACTTTTTCAGCTTTTCATTATCTTCTTCAATCTTTTCCTTTCCTCTTCCAACCTCTTGAAAAGAGCAGATTGTTCAGTTTGAAGACTTTCAACCCTTACACATTTTTTCTTTTTTTCTTCTTCTTTTTCTGCTTTCAACATTTTTTTTTCCTAAGTCAACACTTTTCTATTTTCCTCCAATTCATCCAACATCCCACTCACTTTCTAGTTAACCGAAAACCCACTCACTTTCTGGTTAACAGAAAATGCTCGAAGACAAAATAGAATGTAAGAAACATTCAATTACAATTCGGGCTTTGGGAAATCATAATGGCTGGGAAAAAAAAACTTACGGGATTATATTATAATTTTGTCCAAATATGTGGAACCAAATTGGTTAAAAGCCCTTAAAATTATTCATAAATATATAGAATAGGACACTTGTACATTCTTCGGATGGAAGTTTTCTTCTTCGGATTAGTGAAATTCAATTTATTTATAAACTATAATTTCCTATCAAGGAGGCAATGCTCCATAAACTCTTCCGTTGTTTCAACCTCCATACTTACCGTATCATTATTCGCGCTTCCGTGTGTATTCAGTGTCGCATGTGATGGCAAAACTGGAGCTTAGTGAGGATATGAAGGGTAACCTGCAAAGGTCACGGAGCCGTGTGATGGACATAAAGCAAACTATGCTTTCGCCTTTTACTAAAGAATACCGTGTGCTAGTCATGTAAAGGCGGCATACGCCTATTTTTTCGAGGGTATTTCCTTGTAGGAAGTGCCCTACAATTGATATTCATTTAATTTTTTTGGTGCTACTAAATTGGTTTTGGTTGGTTATATGAAATTGGTGTAACAAAAATAATTATTATAAAAAAACAATATTTTACATAATTAATTTTAGTTTTCCATAAGCGACATTTTTGAAAGACAAAAAAAATTGCTTCAATATTGACAAAGTATAAAACAAAATTTTTCATCAAACAATAATTTATATTCCCTCTATCATTAAATATAAGTCAATAGTCATCATTTTGTAAAAATTAAAGTAATTTTTTTTTCTTTCTAAAATGTCATCTAGTCCCCCTTTAAAAAAATTTAAACATCATTTCATGAGTATATTAATTTGATTAGCAAGGTAATGTAGAAAAAATACCTTCAAAAAACTAAATAACTAACAAATATGGCTTATAATTAGTAAAAAAAAAAAAGTTAATAAATGACTTATATTTAGTGAAGGAGGGAGTACATTAAAAAAAATTCATAATAAGTCACAATTTTTCCAAATATAATTTGAAGTCTCCTCTATCAAGCAAGTGGGAAAATTTATGCAATTAAATATTTTTTTAAAAAAACAAAATTCATCCAATCAATTTGATAAATAAAAAAATTTATGAAAGGATCTAATTGGATCAATTCATTAGATTCGGATTGATTTGAATTATACTCCCTCCATCAATAATTAAATGTTCATATTTTCATTTTGAGTCGTTCGAAAATGAACATTCCATTTCTTAAATTAGTTAAAATTTTCTTAAGAAATTGATATTGTTAAGTATAAAATGAATTAAGTCAACTCATTTTTTAAAAATTTGTTAAAGTTAAAATAAAACATTCAATTCCAAATATATGTACCCCTTTATTATATCAATTCTAATGTTATATAAGAGCATTGGGACTTTGAGAGAGAAAGGGGAAGCGGAAGTAGGGTTAATTACCGCGGCGACTAATCCCACATGGGAAGTTGAGCACGGTGCGAACTCTTATTCCGCCTTTTACCGATGGATACCGTGTGCTAACTTTTTTTAATGCTATCATTAAGAAATAAATGAAAATAATTTTTATGGTAAGTGACTTATTTAAATGTTACTGAGAAAATGATTTTTTTTTTTTTTTTTTTGAGGCGGGTATACGGTTCCTTGTTGTCAATATCTCTTGCAACGATATTCAACAGGTTTGCCACTAGAACAAGCCTCACTCAGCAAGCCTCACTCAGACACTGATAAGATGTAAAACACCTAATGAGATGATGTGTATATTTATAAAATAAATAAATATATCTTATTAATGTCTTTAATTTAGATAAAAATATTAAATTGCTTTTGAAATTAAATGTTCTAAATTTAAAAGATAAAAATAATTAATTATTTTCAATAAAGTAATATCAATTTTTAATAAATTTCAAAATAAAAATATAAGCCTCAAATTCGATACATGAGAACCACTCGATTAGTGACTAATCGAATATGAGGGATTAGTGAAGAATCACCTTGCTTCCACCAGTATTGTGAGAGGTCAGAGGAGGAAAAGGGCAGAAAAAATGTTTTTTAGAAAAAATTTCACAAGAATGATAAAAGTATTACTCACTTTATATTGAAATATAAGTTATCTAAAGTTACTTCATTTGTCTCATAATATAAGTCATTTTATAGTTATCAATGTATCATTATAATATTTTTTTCCTATTCTTTTCCTCCATTACTTTTTTCATTCATTTATTGTAAAGAAAGAGAACTGTGGTAATTAAGAAAAGTGATTAGAGGTATTTTTGACATATCATAACTATATTTAACACTTTTTAATTTTTAATCTGTGCCAAGTGATTGCTAACTAGGGGTGTTCAAAATCGATCAAAACCGATTAGAGTTAATTGAATCAAATCAAACCGACTTAAAACCAATCAAAACTGATATCTAATCACTCATGATCGATTTCAAAAATAAGTATTCTCTACGGTTTGGTTCGATTATCGAATACGAAAAAAATTTGATCTATTATAATCGAACCAAATTGATTAAATATAATAACATACATTATATTATATAGAAAAATAATTATAATTGAAATTGAAATTTTAATCAATTATTAACGGATCTAAATCGCTATAATAAACATAAAATATTATTTAATAATATATAAATATACTTTATATAAATTATAAAAATAGGGAAAAAAATTAATCGAATCAAACCATTCATAATCTGATTACAAATGATTTGATTTAGTTCAATTACATATTAAAATTTATGATCGACAATTAAGAAATTATAATAACTAATTATAAATTTTAGTTATAATCTAATCAAATCGAATCGCAAACATCCCAACGGCTAACATCTTAAACTGTGTGACGTAGGACGAACTTTTGATAGCCACTTAGGTAAGAGGTGTCCAAATGTCCCATCGACGTCCTTACCCTATCGTTCACATGGGGCCCCCACGTGCTTAAGAATCGGACCAAAAGATCCAATGCCAGAAGACCATTAAGGTGACCAGGACACCTTAATCAGATAAATGCCAATTGCAAAAGAAAGTTCAAACGCGTCTCTCATTTTTGACTTCGGTGTCGTTTCCTTTGTCGATTATGAAATTTTTATTTTTATTTTTTGAAAAAATGTAAAAATCATTATTTGATTTGTAGAAACTTCTTATATAAGGAAAGTATTTATTCTAACTTAAATTAAATGATTACTCATTGATTGTTATTTATTCAGTCCCCCCGTATTGTATTGAATATCTCATTTTATTAAAAGAATTTGATCTAATTCATTTTAAATATAATAATACTTTCTCTGTCTATAATTGAAGATACACGTTTTCATTTTGAGTTTTTCAGAAATGAATATCTCAATTCTTAAACTAGTTAAAATTTTTTTAATAAATTGATATAATTAATTATAAAATGAACTAAATCTAACTCATTTTATTAAAATTTATATAAGTCAAAATAGGATATTCAATTTTCAGGAATATAAAATTATATTTTATTTTCTGTAAAATATTAAATCATTTAAAAAATAAGATTTGGTTAGGGACAATTCAAAATAGGAGGGATATTCAATTTGGATGAAGGAACTACATTCTTGTGTAAACCATTAAACCATTCTTTAATTCATTTCCTATTATATAATTTATATTCGAGTGAACCTAAATGTCACAATTTGCTCTTGATCTTTCATTCTCTTTTTAAAAAATTAAAATTATTAAGAAAATTTAACAAAAAAAAAAAATTTATAAAAAAAAATTAGATATGTAATTAAAAGACATATTATTTTACTTAGGACAAAGAAGAAAAATAGAGGAAATAATTAGTGAGTATCTTATTAATTCCTAGCTAAGTAATGGGTAAATTATTTGGTGCAGCCCCCCCTTGCATGCCTCGAATTCACAAACGGATAGCTTTTCGGCATTGCATGATCGATAATGACCACCACACAAAACTTTAAAATAAATAAACCAACCAAAAACGAGCTGTCCAACGCTAATAATGAAAGCTTATTTGATTATTTTACCATTATATTTATTTATAGAGTCGCTGTATATTTCGGATTCAACTTTTTAATTTTTTTAAAGTTTTATTTCATAATATATATATTTTTGATATTTTTCATTCCTAAATAATTTTGATTAGATATTTTAGTCCTTTTGATTGAATTTTTTTTTTAAAGAAAAATTACTGAATTTTCGAGCATATTTCATTGAACATGTAAAAGGTCATCCTTGTGCTTAAGTGTAATGACAATAATGTTTTTTCAATCTTTATTAGACCATCTTTGATTTCAAAATTCGGTGATTTTTTTTGAAAAATTCAATAAAAAGTATTAAAATATTCAATTAAAATTATTGAGTAATGAAAAAGGTGAAAAAAACAAATATTAAGGATCAAAACTTTCCAAAGTAAAAGAATAATTCCTGAAATATACAATAACTGAATAATAAAGAAATGTTACATAACTTCACATGCTGAAACCATAGTACAGATAGAAACCAACCATCCTAATTCGGTGCTTGCCCTTTGCTCTTTTTGGTTTTCCCCCCTCAAAATAAACTATATGCTCTAGAAATATTAGATAATTAAAATACAATACTTAAAAAAAAAATGGAAAATAGATCATATTTTTTGAATATGGGGAGGGGATGGGCTTTCGAAGAACTCTCCTTCCATATCATTTTTTGTATCATCAAATAATATATTATTCAATTTAGATAAAATACGTGAAGAATTTAATATATTTCTAAAGATTTTATTAATGAAATATATTTGCAAAAGTATACGAGTCGTTCTAACGTAATCTCTCGATTGAGAATTTCTCCATCATTTTCCATTACCCTTTTTTTTATTTTCCTAATTCAATAGTTTCGTATTATTTTTATCAGGAATTTAATGTCTTTTTTTTACCTTATCCTAATTTGAATATTTCATTTTCTAATTTAATTAAACTCAAAAAATGACAAGAAAATATTAGAATTAATCAAATCAAACTTTTTATTCTTCTTTAAATGTATATCCGTCAAAATGAGATATTAATTTTCAATGGCTTTTATCCAAATGAAAGGAAAAAAATGCAACCAACAATAATACATATAACAAAGTCAACGCAGCGAGATGGCCCTTTAGTGTTAGACTCGGCGAGGCCTATCGTGGTGCCATATAGCCGCTGCTTAAGGATGGCGACTGCCAAATGTTTTTGCGAGTGGTCGGAAAATTTTAAGAATTTGATCTTTCCAGTACTTTTTATTTTCTGCCACTAATGACCATTTTATTTTCTGCCACTGCTATTATTTCAGAATTAATCCATATAAAATTGAATATTTTAAATAAAGATAAAAGTGTTTTAGAAGTTAATGAAAAATTGTTTTAATTTTTCTTTCTAATTGATGTAATTAATAGTTATATATCATAGTATTAGTTAGTGGAACATAAAATTCTTCAATTTTTAAAAAAATTATTATTGAAAATATTTTCATTAAAAATTTATATATATTTTTTAAAATAAATATTCAATTTCAATGAAAATAAAGAATTATTTTATATATTAGTAGGAATGTTTGATGTATTAGAGAACAACCACCATAATGGCAAAGTGTATTTTTATATAGGATAATTGACACTTTGATCATAAATATATTATGTTTGATATCTTTCATCATTTTTTTTAAAATAATTTTTTTAAAATTTCAAATATATCATGGGTTACCGTTTTGATCCTTAAAAGTATATTTGGAGATCTAAATTTTTTTATTTATTTTTAAATAGGGATAAAAGATACAAAATATAATCTGATTGGAGACTAAAGGAGCAATTATCCTTTTATATATTAACTCTTCTGTCCGGGGCATCTTTATTAATAATAATATTACTTATTTCAGAATCTTTCATGACCCTACAGAAGTTTAATTTTGTTTGCAACCCAAATAATTTGAAGTTTTTGGAGTTTATACTTTCTTTTTTATTTTTTGAATTTTTTTGAGTGATTTTTTCACATAATGTTATAAGATAAAGAAATTAAAACTATACCAGAACTACGATGTCCTATTGAAACAAATTTAGAGAAGAAAATTAAATTTGCTTATTCAAAAAAGAAAAAGAAGAAAACTTCATATTGCAATTAACAAAGATCAATAGTGTTTTAATTAGATATTTATGCATGGATAATAAGATATTTTGTGAGTTTTAATTTCTATTTCAGCAAATCACCAATCTTTCACTTTCCTTGGTATATTTAATATATTACTAAAAATCTGGTTCAATTTTACAAATTTTCAGAACTACAGGGGCATCAAGATGAAAAACAAATTGTCCTCCGCTTCTCAACGCTTTCCTCAATTCTGTCCTGTAGTCCCTTTTTCTTCTTTTCTTGGTGATCATCATCCTTGCACTTCATTTGCTACCAGTGTTTGAAGACCTCAGATCAAAACTTCAACAAATCTGGTACTCTCAATCTGAAGAAGGGTTCTTTCTGACCTCAATAATGGCGTCAAGCATAGACGGTATGCCTCTCTTCATATCTTAGTTAACAGTTAAGTTCTTTTGAAATTTCACCATCTAGATGGAAAATTTCTTGAACTGTATGGATTTTTGTTTAAATATATCGCAAAAGTAATATTATGTCTGAAAAATTTTCTGTAAGTTCTGTTCCATCTTTATTAAAGTAACAAAAAAAAAAAAAGGGTCTGTATCTTTTTGTCATTTGTACTCGATATTTGGTAGAAAGTAACTTTAGATTTTTTGGTAGTATTTTTTTTCTTTAGGATTATGAGATTAGTTCTATTAGAAAAACAAAACCCAGAAATGATATGGGAAAAGTAAAAGAAATATGAGGAATTTCAAGAGATTAGCAGAAGGATTTTTTGATATCAATTTCTGGTTGTACTTCTGTTATCGATATTACTAATTTGAGTACCTGAATCTTGTAGTAGGTGATAGAGATACAGAGAAAGGGTTGATTTCTCCAACATCTAGCCAAAACCCTCTGGCTGACCTCTCACCTTCGCCTTCACCATCCTCTGCAACTGCTCCAGCCCTTGTTCTGTCTAATTCCGGGAAAAGAATAGACCAAGCAGGGAGAAAGAAGTATGTAAAGCAGGTGACTGGCCGGCACAATGACACTGAGTTGCATTTGGCAGCTCAGAGAGGTGATCTTGCTGCAGTGCAGCAAATCCTTGATGGTATTGATACTCAGATGGCAGGGACTTTCAGTGGAGCAGCTTTGGATCAAGAGGTTGCAGAGATTCGAGCATCTGTTGTGAATGAAATAAATGAGTTAGGTGAGACAGCTTTGTATACGGCTGCAGATAAAGGGCATCTTGATGTTGTGATTGAATTATTAAAGTATTCAAATAAGGAAATACTTACAAAGAAGAGCCGTGCTGGGTTTGATCCTTTGCATGTAGCTGCAAGTCAAGGGCATCATGGTAAGATTTTGGTTCACTGATTATCAAATTTCCTGATTACTAGAAATTTTCTTCATTAAGGTTTTTGTTACTTCTGTGGATGATGCAGTTGCATTGCTGTATCTCAGACTTCTAGTTGAAAATATATCATTTAAATTCAAGCAAGAGTGTTGCATCACTTGGCTGTTAGTTTGCATCAGCATGTACAATTTTGGATGACTGAGTGGTGCTGTAGCAAAAATAAGGTTTTTATTCAGTAATTCAACCCTGTAAAACATCATTGTGAGAATTCAGTTTCTCTAGCATGACTAATTGGTTTTGCATACTTTGTATCAGACAACAATGTTAACTCTTGACCTCTTATGGAAGGGGTCTAAGGATTATTTACTATTTAGGATGTCTTCACTGCTCATGGACTGATGACTTCTCACCCTTGAGCAAAATCCAAAATTAACTATCTCTTGCCTATGAGATTTGCTTGTTGATTCTGTTAAAGATGCTCATTTCTTGCTAATGAGAATGTGGTTTGCCAATTTAGTAAGGTTTCTATGTCAGAGGTTTACTACTGAAAATCTGTGAGGTTTGTAGTCCCTAATACACTCTTGTTATTATTATTAGCAAGTAAATGGCAAAAACCTTTTGCAATTATCTGAATATTGTTGTCTTTTTTATTTTTTCAATCTTCAAGTAGTGGAAACCATGTAGATTCAACAAAGCATAATTTGTTCTGCTGCAGATGTTTCTCATCTGTAAGCAATAAATTGGATGAGCTCAAATGCTAATATATACTTTATTACAGCTATTGTTCAAGTACTGCTTAACCACGATCCTGAATTAAGCAAAACTGTTGGGACATCAAATGCAACCCCTCTTATAACTGCTGCTACAAGAGGACACATAGATGTTGTTAATGAGCTTCTGTCAAAGGATCGTAGCCTGCTGGAAATATCTAAGTCCAATGAAAAAAATGCACTGCATCTAGCTGCGAGGCAAGGGCATGTAGAGATTGTGAAAGCTTTGCTTGGCAAAGACCCACAGCTGGCAAGGAGGACAGACAAGAAGGGTCAGACTGCATTACATATGGCTGTAAAAGGGACTAACTGTGAGGTTGTCAGATTGTTGATTGGGGCTGATGCAGCTATTGTGATGCTGCCTGATAAATTTGGTAATACTGCATTACATGTAGCCACCAGGAAGAAGAGAGCAGAGGTATACTTCATGAAGAAATCCATTGATGTATCATATTCTTTCCTCTCTATTACTTGCTAATATTCATTAGTATTTGTTTATTTAATCATATTACACGGACCATAATTATTTTGTTGCTGCATGACAATACTAGATTACCGAATTTCCATCACTCATATGTTTTAGAAGGCTTTGAACTCTGGACTTCAAAATGCTCACTGAAAGTTGCTTATATGCAGAATACACTGTTTTCTTCCATAATCTTTGACCAAGAAATGGTAGTAAATTTTAGTATCCGACATATGAAGCCTATGGTGCTTCATCAGCTTGGGAAAACATGATGCTGCCAGATTTGCATTGTAAATATTGTATTTATTAATCAATTTCAAATGCTTACCTTCATATGCAGATAGTTAAGGAGTTGATACAATTGCCTGATACCAATGTCAACGCCCTGACCAGAGATCACAAGACAGCTCTGGACATAGCTGAAGGTCTTCCCCTTTCTGAAGAATCCTCTGAGATAAAGGAGTGCTTATACCGCTTTGGTGCTGTTAGAGCCAATGAATTGAATCAGCCAAGAGATGAGTTGAGGAAAACCGTCACCCAAATCAAAAAAGATGTCCATAGTCAGCTTGAACAAACTAAGAGGACAAATAAAAATGTCCATGGAATTGCAAAAGAGCTCAGGAAACTTCATCGCGAAGGAATAAACAATGCCACGAACTCAGTGACTGTGGTGGCCGTACTTTTTGCAACAGTTGCCTTTGCAGCTATTTTTACCGTACCTGGTGGAGATCATGATACTGGGATGGCTGTAGTTGTCAGTGGAGCATCTTTCAAAATATTCTTTATTTTCAATGCCATTGCACTTTTCACTTCCCTTGCTGTTGTCGTGGTTCAGATAACATTGGTCAGAGGTGAGACAAAGGCAGAAAGAAGAGTAGTGGAGGTGATTAACAAGTTGATGTGGTTGGCCTCTGTCTGTACTTCAGTAGCATTTTTGGCGTCTTCTTATATAGTTGTAGGCCGTAAATTTGAGTGGGCTGCAATTTTGGTTACAGTTGTGGGGGGAGTGATAATGGCAGGGGTTCTGGGAACCATGACATATTATGTGGTGAGATCAAAGAGGACAAGATCAATGAGGAAAAGGGAGAAGAGTGCCAGGAGTGGCTCCAACTCATGGTACCACTCTGAGTTCTCTAACTCTGACATTGATCGAATTTATGCCCTCTAATCTGAAAATCTCTAGTCTTGTGAACTGGTTATCCTTCGGAAATATATATAACTGCAACTATGAGAAAAGAAGGCAGCGAGAGTTTCAGGTTCAGGATGTTTAAATAGTCTATAAGCTCCCACTGCTATAAGTATATCTATTGAAGATGTAAGGCATTCATGCCACCTTTCAGCTACCCAGATGACGGATTTGAGACCGGATTTCTGATTCTTCTGGTTTTCTTCATTGTTAATATACTTCTCTAACGAGATTATCTTGGCTTCCCGGAAAGTGTTTGGAAGTTACTTCCTGTGTTGTACTAGTATGGTATCTAAACTGTGTCACATAAGCTAGAGAACACATGCAAGAAGTCTCCACAAAACCTTCATTTCTTGACAAAGAACATTTCAAAAAAAAGATTACTGCTGCTAAACTCATCTGCTTTGGTAACATGGAAACCATTGATCCAGTCCAGAGAATGGTGTTTGATAACATGAGTCAGATAAATATCTACTTGCTGAAGATAGAATTGATGCTATTAGATGCTACTTTAAGCCCTCTACAAAGAGAGTTTGCTTGAGGATTCTCAGTGGACTACTGGGAGATTTTGAGTTGTAGAGCTTTCATTGAAGTTTGCTTGAAAATGGCTCTCCTTGCATGGAGATAAAATCACTTTGCTCTTGTTTTTTGAAGTGTAAACCAGCCTAGGCAGATCAACTTCTTGGCACTGGCAGCAGAAGTAGATGATTGAAATCTCCTTTCCTTGGAGAAAATTGACTGTTGAAATCCTCCCTTTTAAACTTGATTTCTCAAATAATCTTCTTTTATGGAGGAGTGACATATTTAGCCCAAGACTTCTTGTTATAAATATGTTCTGTTGTTTCCTTTAATTCAGAATTTAAAACATGCAAAATTGTGCTATGTGCAGCCGATAATGAAGGGTAATCTATACAAAATTTATTGAATTATCAGATTTCATATATTTCCTACCATCTATCAATTTCATATGCTTCTTTCGTTATTTTCAATTTAGAAAATATGACAAGCACCAAGTGTTGTATCATCTTTCCTACAACTGAGAGATTATGAGACTTCCTGTTACTGGATTAATTAAGGGTCAAATTAGCTTAGATACCAATTAAAGGAAAAATAATTTAGAAAATATACTTCCGTTTCAATTCAATTTCCACAAGATTTTTCAACTTCCCCATGCTGCTTCCTACAAATCCTTTGTTGGTAAAAGAAAACGAAGCCGCTGTTTCTGTTAGGTTGGATTAGCCGTAGAAGTGAGTCGGTAGCAGCATCATAGGGTGTAGAGGCGGGAATTACTTACCTTCTTCCCCTACAGTCCGCCCAGTGTTCGCAAACTTTTACAAGAGTCAAGTGCTGGTCCTCGCGATGGTTCGAATTAAAGTAAGATACAGCGGTGAAAACGGTACCCAGTGTGAGTTTCTACATGATTGCCAAACCTCTTCAACAATCCAAGAAATCACCAACTGCATCACGGAAATCGCCAATCTTCAGCAGCAAATACATCGTCTTGGTCTCCGACTCCTCCCTCGCCTCTTCGCCCTTCTCAGCGCCAACCCACAAGGTTTTTTATTTAAAACCCTTAGTGGCCCTCTTTTCCAGTTTTGCTTTGTTCTGTTGACATTGGCAAAATGGGATAGAAATTCTAATAATTGTATATCTAATGCAGCAATGGGACTCCACAGAGCCCTCTCTGAAGCCATTTCATATGCCTCCAAGGTCCCTCCCGCATCTCGCCCCGAAGATTGCTCTTTTTTTTTGGTTTTGTTTAAAATTTGTTACTTAGTGTGACTTTCGTTAGGAAAATGGATTGTAAAAAAGGGAATCTTGAAAATCATGACGTGTGTTAAAGTTTTCCTCGTTTTAGTTAATGTGAAGTGGAATAAATATTTTGTGATTGTGAGTTGCTTCGAGTGGTTAGAAACTGAAATGGAACTCTTGGTAATGTCTCTTTGAGGCCAGGACCAAGTTCTGCATGGCAGGCCTTTGTCAAGTCATGTGTTAAGAGGTCACTATAGCTGCTTAGAGAAGGAATTTGCAACAAATTGCAACGAATTGGATTTTCCAGAATCTAATTTGGAACAAGTTCTTTCAGGTAAGTGGATCAATAACCTTTAGAGGGAATGACTTCCTGTTTTGTCGTTAGTTTTACCCTCAAATCCTGCGTTGGCCATTGGTATACTTGGTATCCCTCTGGCTTTTAGTTGGTATTGATTAAATCTTTGAACAGAATCTAGTGTAGAATTTCAACCCGTTAATTAATGGTACAAGTCTGAGATATTATTGTGTTGTTAGAGGTTGAATGCACAAATTAATTATACATCTCAGGTATAGAGCTCTTTCAAGGAGATACAGTTCAGCTTTGGTGGGTCGGGAAGGAGTTGACAAAGGGAAAAACTATAGGTGATTATATTGGAAAGAATGAGAAAACAAAGGTACAGAGATACAGTTTTTCCCTCCTATTTTAATTGAAAGAGAGTTTCTGAAAGAATTGTGATTCCTTCTCGTCAGATCATGCTTCAGTTGCGGTCACATATCTCAAATCCTGCCTGTAATTTAACTGTTGGTAAATACTTACTCTTCTCTTGTACGCTTTCATTTTCATTTTGTCCTTTGATTTTACATGGTTTTCATATAGTTTCCAGCCCTTCCCTACTCACAACCTTGATTAACATCAAATCCTATATTGGATTTGCTCTTTCTGTTAAAAGAAGCTGCAGGTGCACCTGTTTAAGTGAAGACCTTGAGAATTGTTGAGAATAGACTGGCCGGGCATGAAATACCTATAAATTAAGTGATATTGGCACAGATTTTGTATCTGTAGGATCCAATTTCTTCCAAGAGTAATGCTATCAACTTTGAATTGCTTCAGAGTTAAAAGGGTTTTTCCTGTTTGGAGCAAAAGCTACCAACTTTTGAGGAGATCGTGTAAATATGATCTGACTTCTTGCTTCTGTGAGAAAAATAAAGTCTGTTTGCAATTGTTTTAGCCTTGAGCTGCTTTTGAGTGTATGACACTGGCCTTTTTGAAAATTTCAAGTGTCTTCTCAATATTATATATTGAGGGAATCTGTAACAAGAAGATTAATATTATATTTTCTCATTATTGGAAAAGCATCTTTTTATTTTTGGTGATTGATCTTTATTTATTTATTAATACATACAATCTCTCTCTGTTTACTTTATTTTGGGGGCTTGGTTCTTCTGAACAAATAGAAGCTAGAAGGATTTATATTTATGAACTGATGAATCCTTAATAGCAGCTAATCAAGTTTAACTTTGGCATTAGTAATTGCTTCTCAGAATAAAGGTTAGGTTTTCCTTAGGAGAGTCCTGTTTTAAAAGACCACATTAGAATCATGGTTAAGGAATTTGCCTCAAATTGCAACATATTGATTTTTCCGGAATCTATTTCAGGGTTCTTTCAGGTCCCCGATCAATTTTCTCCTTAGGGAATTTCTTTTCCCTTTTTGTTTACCCTATCTTTTGGTTGGTTTAAGCCAATGCACCCATATGGACATATCATTTGGCTATACCATTAAAAAAAATGGAGGAGCAGTTTACCATGGTTCTTGTTTTCTGTAGCTGAGTGAATGATATACTGGGAAAAAGAAAGTTGAAGATACCCTGTACATCTTGATACATTATCTTGATCTTTCCTAAACTTACCTATCTTGTTACCTGTAGTTGTCTTTACTAAGAGACAAGGCCATAAAAATGATGACTTTATTAGTTGTTCCTTGTGATGGTCTTGTGCAAAAAATTACATTACTGGATGATTATATCAGTCTTTACACTGCTGCAAGAGGCCTAAATAGAGGAAATGCTTTCACAAAGACAGACCTCGAGATGGAGTCGATAAGGGAACAGTAAACAGTGGAAGGGAATCTTCTAAATGAAAAGCCAAGACATAAACCGACCATCCAATCTCACAAAGCTAAGGCATTGTGTATTTCTCCATGAAAGGTTGAAATACAGAGTTTAGAGTTTACTTATCAACAAAGGCACCCCACATATCGGAAAGGGGAATCAATCAATGGGGTGTTCTACAGGAGGACTGATTTCTTTTTCTGTTAGCCATTGATGAGAACTTCAAATTTTGAAGTGATTGATAGGAGATGTGATAAACTAGACAAGAAAGGCTAAAAAGATAACAGACTACAAAATTGAAAGCTAAATTGACTTGGTTGTAATAGCATCCAAGTTTCAATTAGGACAGGAAAAGTAATAAGAATTTGGAATATTATTTCAACTAAGTCTCCCAAAGTCTGTGATTTATTGCACTTTAATATCTGCAAAGTCAATTTGTTATTATCAATCTGTGTTCTCTTTCTTGGCTATCCGGAGAATTCAATTATGAGGGAGAAGCTGCAGAATAACTAGATATTATTTTGATCTCAAATATCTGGCTACCCAGATATCCTCTCCTTTCAGTAACCAAAGGGTTATACTTAAAGGAATGATTTTCTTCTGCCAACTTTTCTTTTCTTATGCAGGGGTCTTATGAGGGCTGTCTATACCTCACTTTTTGAGCAAAAAAGAACAAGTTGGGAAATTAAACAGTTCTTGAAAAGAACTCTTTTTGAATAGTGATAGTTGTCTTCTAAGTCTTTCTTTGTCTTTATGTTTTCCTCTCTTCTTTATTTTCCAGACATTGATCCACTGAAGTCAGGTGGGCAGTAGAGACTGTTGTTTGGGTACCAGTACCCCCCTAGTGCTCTACACTATGAAATGTTCTTCCATTAATTGAGTTCTTTTAGTTCTATTCTTGCCAAAAATCTGGCAGACACAGGTACTTAGTTTAAGGTTTGGTGCACCCACATGAATCTGGAAAGAAGGTGAAAAGGAAGCCAGTCGAAAAAGCTGTCTGTCTTCGTTTAGAGATTTGCACCTTACTTTAAATTATCTGATTTCAAATCATTTGGGGTAAAGTTAGTTCCTGTGAGTAGAAATCGAGGCCTGCAATCATGACTATGATCTTCTTGGTTTTCTTTAAGACATTAAACTGGTACTTGTACTTCTTATTAAACTGCAAGATGAGATTAGGTTATCCTTCAAATTTGTTAGGACATAGAATGAACATGGAACTCCTTCTTTGTCTTGGATCTATCTATATTGTGTAAATGAGATAGTTTAAAACCCTCTCTGGTTATGTGATTGATTTGGAGGAAAAAAGTTCCAGAAAGTTACCCACCATCAACTTGAATATGAGGTATTGTTATTACTTGAAAGGAAATGTTATGATAAACGTAACTTACCTTGTATTTATATGGTTAATTTCATATGAATGATACACGGGAGCACTCACGATGAACTCCGTTGTCCCCGATGACATTATCCGGTCTTTTTTATGTGATTACACCCATATACGATTGCCCTCTTACATCATCATTAGTCACTAAACCAAATATGATTATGTGACTAATGTTTAATCTATATAAGGAAAAATTTGTTCACGTTCTCAAAACTAATTCAATTTAATTCATTTTAGAACTAAAAATTGTTTCAAAATGTTTGTTTCGATTTTTTTTAATTATTTTCTTATTTAAATTTTTTAGATAAAAAGAGTTCATACTTTCCCGATCCGTTGCTACCGTGGGCTTTACGTAATCGATCATCGAATTAGATAGATATCCCTTCAACACAACATAGGGTATCGATAGATCTCGAAGACCCACCACACCAAAGTACGAAAGCTTTGATCTTTCAGAAAACGAATTCCTATTCAAAGAGTGCATAACCGTATGGATAAGCTCATACTAACCCGTCAATTTGGGATCCAATTCGAGATTTTCCTTGGGAGGTATCGGGAAGGAATTGGAATGGAATAATATCGATTCAGACAGAAGAAAAGAAGGGAATTGGAGTACTTAATTTTTAATATAAATATATATATATATATATATATATATATATATCATTTTTAAAATTATGCCTAACAACATAAAATCAAGTTTTCTTGCAAGTAATGCCCTTTGTCTAATCTTTTGGTTTTTATGAAAACATATAATTGTGAGATGGCTTGTTTATTTTTCTAATTTTTATCAGTTAATTTATGTCTGTAGAGAAATCAAATTACATATAACCGTTTAATATAATCTATAAACTAACATCGAATATTCCACACAGTCTAGAGAAGAAGGGAACAAATATATTGGGCATGATTATGGAGTTGAATAAGGCAAATTCTCTCCTTTTTCAACTAGCATTCCATGATGATGTCTGAAGAGATCCAAACGTTAATAGAGCAAACAATTGCACACTAAGAATAGAAAAATATTGAAATGCACTAACAAAACACAGTCATCATATCATTTGCCAAACTGCCCTTTTAAGATTAAAAATGGCTGCCCTTAAATGCACTGTTGACTCTCTTTTGGCAATGAATCTTTCCTTCCTTTGCTTCTAAGTAATCAATCTAAAGCTTTCATTTTTGGTTCATGAATTGTTGCAGTCAGAAACTTTTACTCCAAAGGGGAATTTTTTACCTGCAAACTCCCAAAAGTAACCTTTAACAAAAGAGAAGAACATCATGACTGAAATTCAACAGTAGTTCTACTTTGATTTGGTTATGAATTAAGTGGGTTTTTAGATTTTCCCAGAATGTGAACAACATGAATTTTTTTTCCAAAATAATTGGAAGTTTAAGAAAGAAAAATTTGCAGAAAATTTTGACTTTTGCTGTTCTGCTGCGAAGGACTTCCAGTGCAATACTAATTCTGAATTCTTGTACAGAGATTAATGATTTCCATTTCGCACAAAACTAGGACAAGAAAAAAGGGAAAGAACAGGAAAAACAATCATTAACCAATCAAAATCTGTACTTTGGTCTTCCTTTTTTTTACCTTCCTTGATTTCTACATATTTTTCTTTAACCCCTGCAAAGTGCTTGTCTTTGATCTTCATGATCATGAATTACTTTGGCAGTTGATAATGAGCAGAAACTCTGCAATTGATGATTCTTTCTTGAATGGAACTGCTGCTGCCGATGAGACCTTTTACAATGAGCAATTGCTGCCTGAATTGGATTCTCAATGTCTGAGTTTGCACTGTTACTTCTCTTGAAAAACTGCAGCTCTCTGAATCCACTGCTATCTGTTGAAGTTGAAGCTGAAGAAGAGCCAGAGGAAGACAAAGAAGAAGAGGATCTAGTCACTGATATCCTCTTGATAGCCCCTGAAAATGATCTCCTATACCCACCTCTGCCATTCTGATCAAAACTTTCTTTGTACTTCAGAGTAGTACTCTTCATCACTTGAGAAGATGATGATGATGAAGACGATGATTCTTGATGCTTCCCACTACTTTTCTGATGAATTTGTCCAAAGGGATTCTTCTTTGATGATGGGTTTACATATTTGTTTCCAGATGATGATTCCTTATTGGCCCTCAGGATTGATGATCCTTCACTAAAATTTCTTGAAGCTGCTTCATTAGAACAAGCAGTTTTATTAAACAGGGACTTGAGATAAGCCCTGGAAGCCTTGAGCTTAGAACCAAGAGAAGATTGCTTGATCAACTTCAGCTTTCCAGTCCAAGACTTCTTGTTATTAGGGTTTTGTTGATCATCTGCGAAACTGCTTCCAAACTCCGAAGAATATTCAAAAAAATACTCTTCCGGATTAAGTTCTCTGCTTACTTGACATGACTCTGCCGGTGAGATATTGCAGGACTCAAATGGGGTGTTGTTTGAAACTGGGGTATTATTGTTTGTGGGAGTGAACAAAGGTGTGCTAAATGACTCTTCAAGAAAGTTGTAATCTTGGTCATATTTAGTGGAATTTTGGAGAAGTTTTTCTACCATTTGTAATCTTGGTGGGAGGTGAAGGGGAAGGAGTTTTCCTTTGTAGAAGAGTTCATCAGCTGGGGAAGGGGCTGTGTCTTTCTCTGAGTAGTTTAATGAATTTTGGAACTCAAATTCTCTAGCAATATATGGAGAATTAGAGGGGTTTCTCGGGGGGTAGCTGAAGATGGCTGTTGCTGATTGATGGGAGCCAACCTCCATGTCAATATAATCTTCTTCTGCATGGTCACAAGAATGGCGATTTGAATCCTCCATTTTCTTTAAAACTCTGGTCTTTCTGATTGATATCTCTCTCTTACTTGGAAATGGGAAATTTTTTTTGAAGTTTTTCGGCTTTTGTGAAGGGAGTGGAGGGTTAGGGCAGCATATAAAAGGACGTGGGAAAAGCCAAAGGCTACGAAAAGGAAAGTAGTATAACAATTTTGTATGTAGTGACCATGAAAATTCTTTTCAAAAAAATGATAAATGGACTTTTATATATGTCCAATTGTGATGGTCCGAAATCAAATATTCACTAAATATAAATGTCATTCCAGGCTCCAACTAATTTTTTTTTTATTACTAATTATGAGTCATTGTCTAATAATATATTAAAAAGCTTTTCCGATTTTTAAAAAGGGTGATAATAAAGCTTTTTAGAAAGGAAAAAAAAAGTTATCTTAATTTTTACAAAATGATAGACATTCATAATGAAGGTAAACATTTATTAATTATTAGCTTATACACAAATTTAGTGGGAGGTGCTGATTAATTTTCAGCAAAATTTGTTGCAGAGACAACATCTGCCTCTTCATTTATTAGAAGGGATCATATGATGATACATTCCGATTATCTAGAAGGATGTTGTTGGGATTTAAATTTTAGAATTATAATTCGTAGAATTGTCACTCCACCCACTAGGTATTTCCCGAACGAATAACATGATGATACTTTATTAATGCCACTGTGATTTGGTTTCCCTACTGTGTGTCTATCTATATGTAGTTACTGCTGTTTCATACCATAGAATGATACAAATAATTATTGATATTTTCTTTGATTGTAACATATTAGCTAGGAATCATTTCATTGCTACTCAAATATATACACACATGATATATATATATTAATATATTCTCCCGTCACAAAATATAAACCATTCTAATTTCTAACTAACTTTTCTTATTACTAGTTATGTGTCATTATTGTTAGTTAATTAGTTTTTTAAACGTATTTCTTCTATATTACCCTTCTAATGATATATGGTGAAATGACATTCAAATTTTTGAAAGGATAATTAGAAGATATTTTAAGAAAAAAAAATCTTTAATTTTTACAAAATGACAATCAATGAGGGAGGAAGTATATGATACTTTTAATCATTATTGAAAGTTAGTATTCAAATTGGAAAATCAAGAACGTACACCATCTCTATTATTTGACATATATAACAAAATCGTCTTATCTGAGTACCTCCCTAATTGGAAGGATGTGATTTAAATTCAATTGCATTTTTTAAAAATTATTATCAACATTAATTAAACTGATTAGATCTCAATTAATTAATTAATTTTTCAAGACAACGCCCACTAATACCTGGACTTAATTATTATATGTGTTTGCCAAACCCAAAAGGAAAAAAATAAATAAATTGTTCTCCGTGTTCATACGGATTCAGGTTTGGTAGTGCACAATAAATTTATTTATTAATTACTCCTTCCATCCAAAAATATAAATTATTTTAACATCTTTTACTTGCTCCATAATATAAACCATTTTACAATTTATAATGCATATTTATTATGATTTTTTCACTCTTATCCTCCATTTAATATGAAGAAATACGATATATGCAATTATAAATATGAAAGATAAAGGATATTTTACACATAACAAATATATATTTATTATTTCTCAATCCATTGTGAAACGGTGACTAATAGGGACGGAGGTAATATATTATTATGCATAATATATTATTGCATAGTATTATCATATATATATATATATATATGGATGAGTTTGAAAGAAGTGAAAGAACAAAGAAAAAGCCGAATGAGGCTTGTAATAAAATAATATGAGGCTTGTAATAAAATAATCACTTTGAGCTCAAGAAGACTCGCCCTTTACACCTTTCACTGGATTCCAGGGTATGTTTTTTAGCTTTATATATAAATATTTGAGTGTTTAAACTTTTAAGAAGGGATACTATTCTCCCAATCCCAACGTTAAAAACTTAGTTTTCTGCTACTAATCTTTTTTTGTAGGAATTAATAATTTATAGTGCACCTATCTGTCTGTAGAAAGGATGGAAAAGATGCATCGAAGATTGTTGACCTTACACTAAAGAACAAACAAGAAAACAGAAACAGAAACACACACACGATCCGACACCTGATGGTGGAGATGGGGAAAAGAAGGAAAGAAATGGAGGAGAGATGCCCTGCGAGACTCGAGACTTTAATTTACATTTCCCTTTTTTGAAAATCAAAAATCAAATCACCCCCACATTTTGAGTTCACTTTTCTTCTTCACCACTGATTATTGTTAATGCTACTGTTAAGAGAATTGACCGGAAAAAACGATGGGAGCGAGAGAGCCAAACGGGACATATGTTTTTCCATCCATTCCAACCAACCTTTTTTTATCCAAAGCTCCAACTAATGAGCATTGTCAGTTCAGTTCTGTTTTGTTTTTTTTTTTCTGTTTTGATTCTCGATATAATATGATATGTAGGAAACACACCAACCCTTTGATCCTTTATAAAGGTCCAGTTCTTTTCCGCCATGCCCATCTCATCTCCTATACCATAACAATAAATTCTTGGCCATTTTTGACCAAATATTCTTCTTTTTTACCTCCCGGGCTTTTCTTGTTTTGAAGACTTCCAAAATTTGTACAGAAGACCTTCAATCTGAAAATGTTAGGAATGCAGACTTAACTGTATATTGACTGTATAAATATCTCTATATCGATTTTCTAATAACATTTATATCAGCTTGAATCGAACAACCTAAGAAATCAAGCAAATGATATGCCAAATCCCCAGTGGCCCAGATGAATACCTGGCTGGATTTTCAAGAATCTAGCGAGTGCAATTACAAGTTGTATACTGTTCAAACTGGAACTGGATTTCCTTTTTGGAATGGGTCAGTCAGTTAACGCGGTTATGTTAACTCAATCGTGAAAATTCAATCATGATTTTGTAGCAAAACGGTCCCGCATCAAAATTGGTTTGAATTTAGTGAAAGTTGAAAAATCTTCCAATGGAAAAAAAAAAAATACTGAGATGAATTTTGGATCGAGTATAGCCACAGAAGAAATTTTGCTGTCCCACCAGCACCAGAAAATCTGGATGCTTTGGTTCAATCAGCAACCAGAAGACCATTTTCTGATTCGTTAAATTGGGGCCTTCATTGCCGGGTATCCCACCAGCACCAGAGCAAGGAGATGGAGTTCATACCTAAGCAGTTGTAAGACAATTCTTATCAGGAAGTCATTTTAGAAACCTCTTTCAAGAATTCCAAATATATCTTGATTTCCACTCCACCAATTTCTGTACCCTGCTACTGATAGCACTGGAGCCCCCTGTGCAATAATGATGCTCATTAAAAGATAAGACAAATCCCAATTTCTGTATGAGGAAACGTTGTTCTCCATCCACGTTAACAAGTATTACCAAACCCCACATCCCCTCTGTTGTTTATGCTATCTGTTCATTAGGCTGCATCATAGGGCCCTTTCAGTATTTGCCAATGGCTCATAACGGTCTCACCTTATTGTTAGGTAGTCTCAGCTCATCACCAGACCAGTTGATATTCACTTGAGCTTCTTTGTTCATCATCTCAGAAGAAATCTCTGGCCTTATTCAATCCACATAACATTACTGGGCAGACGGAAATCTTTCACCAGACAAGACCTATTGTTCCCGTGCTTCGGCAACTTCCCCACGTTTTGCAGTCCTTGCAATCATTCGCCTGCACAATCCCTAAAAGAAACAAGATTAAACAACGAACAATGGAGTGGCGGTATTTTTATGAAATATGAGTCCAGGTTCACATTCTCAAGCACGTACATCAGTTTTTACATTTACATGGTTTGAGGTTTTAAATCATACAATTTATAGCATTTACATGAAAATCAACGGATTGAATGACAAAGATTCTCAATTAACTCCTGAGCCAAAATGTGCTTTTAAAGGAGCAGAGAACGATTTGTCTTATAATACAAACAACAGCTCCAGATGTTGAGCAGAAAAGTAAAATGCTAGTTGGTGTTTTGTCTTCATTTTTTATCCGTAGATGCGTCACCAATTCTCAATTCTTTTTCAAGCTCGTCAAATTCCCAGCCACCAATCTCTTCAGAAGCATACTCCTCATTAACTTTGCCAAATTCAGATTCTAACTTTGCTAATTCTGCTGCAGAATCAAATGGTTGCTCTGATTTGGAAGCTGGTTCTTTAGATGTGCCAGTTTTCCCTGCTTCAGTTACCTCTGAAGCCTGTATTGTAGGATTTGCCACAGTTTCCTGTGGCTTCTCGCTGGATGAAGACTCTGGCTCAAGACTAGGGTTTTCCATTTCTAGATTTGGCCTCTCTATAGATTCAAATTCTGCTCGTAGTTTTTCCAGTTTGTCGAACAGCTCTTTCACCCGGGCGTCTTCCTTGCTGGATTACAATGATAACCAAATTATCCATTTGCACAACAATAGAAATTGGTTTACAGGGGGAAATGTCATAGCCATTATTAACTGTCATATAAAATGCACCTGGGCAATTTGCCTTGCTGAGCATAGAACTGCTCTTTCATGTTGTCCACCACACTGAATGTGGTTATAATCTGTAGTCGCAAAGCACAAAACATGGAGACAATCAATTAGATGCCATATTGATGAAATCTAAAAGCTCGTAAGAATCAGTTTAAATCTAGATCTAGTGACCAATCAAGTTGCAAATATTTCACCTTAGCTTCATAGCCCAAATACTCTTCTTCAAGATTTTTCCTTGGATTCCCTGGGGCAGAATAATCATTATCATTTGGTGCTACTGCTGACCTGTATTATCAGACAACAATTAGGGAAAAAAAAAATGCTATACTATATTAATACCAAAAAAAAAAAAAAAGGATACCCTTCACTTAAACTTTTTAAGTTCTCCACATATTTCCCAATGCGGTCAACAGAAGGCTTCAACTCTTTCTGAACAACAAATGTAAAAGATCAGTTTTGATCTATTACACAACCCACCCACCCCCCTTAAAATGGAGGAGGGGTGGGCAGGAGGGGAAGTGATTTAAAACAAATATCATTACCATGAAGAGTTACACACCTCATAAGTGGATAGTAGTTGAATGACAGAATTCATAAAAAAGCTCTCGTGTCTCTCCAATTCATCCCTGTAGAAGAAAACCTCTTAGAAAGCTTCCAACATAAAATAGGTGAGTTCATGAGAAAACAGATTGTTTACTTGATCTCCTTCTCCTTGGCATCTGCATATAAGCACTGAAGAGCCCAGGTGTCCTCCAAAAAATTAATCCAAGCACCAAGAACATCTGCTTCCACTCTACATGACCCAATAGATTTTGACAGCTCATCCTCCTACAAAGAGACATTTTAAAATATAGAATGGTCAGTCCTACAAAAATAATCCAAAGAAAATGAATCAACATGACTAGGTCAGGAAGAGTAGAAACATAAATTAAAGTGGAATGGAAATTGGCAATAAAGCAAAAACCAAACCTTAGATTTCAGATGTGCAACAATCTGATCATTGGCTTCATAAAATTGATCCCTCTCTTCCCTAGCATTGTGGAGGCGTGCTTGAGCAGCAGCCAAAGAAATATTGACCTGATCATATCTCATTCAACAGAACTTTCTAAACAGCACAAAGACCAACTAAAGCATAACAAAGAAATGTCCAATGTCACCAAATGTTTTCCAAGATAAATAGCTAATGACCTGCAATGGGTACATAGCATGAAAGCATTTTCCTTTTTTAACTAATTTCCTTGAAAACAAATTAATATTTGTGAAAACACCTAGAGGAAATTAATCACTCAAAAATTCCACGTCATAAAATATTCCTGCATTCTACAACGTGCAATAAAAACCCAAGGGCATGAATCCTTGAAAACCATCATCAGAGGAACAGAATAGAGGCACAAGAAGGTAATTTTATCTTTGAGCAGATCTTTAGTTCAAAACATTTGAAAATATAGGTGTAGGAAGATGGACTTCAGGCTTTAAACATAAAAGAAAAGGAAATCTTCTCTGCAGGTTCTTTACATGAACGGACGGTGCAAAATGTAAATTGCAAGATTACCCAAGAACAGCACTGCAGATATATATATATATATTTGCACATTTCTCATTGCAAATTTTTATATATTCCGAAATGAAACATGCTCAAACCAATTACACTTCCAAGAAAAATGCCATTCAAAATAAATTTCATCCTTAGCATTGCAAATAAAGCAGATTCATACTTAAATGATTAGTGAAAGACCTTTTTCAATTCAGCTTCCAGTTGATCTCTTTGCTCTTCTAGTCCTGATACCTCGGCTTCTAATTCCTGGGCATTTTGAAACAGAACATAAATCATTTATAGCATATAAATGCTAGTAAACAAATAAAATAATCCTTTTAGATAATGAAAACTATTTACACAAAGACATTAATGAAGTAATTCACCCTTTATCATGTCCAGATGAGACCTATAAACATTTCCTATAAGTACAAAAAGTAGAAACTATTCCCACTCCATACATCATCCCTCATGTAAGCATGATTATGTGATATACAACAAATTGCCATTACAGAATAGGCTCTCTCCCTCTGATGGAAGAATAAAGATTATGCTCAAATAGTCGTATTATTACTATCCTCTGTTGCAAACTCCGGTGGCTCCTAATGAAGATGATTTTCCTAGGCTTATGTTGTCTCAAAGGGAATAAGTAATACAGGAAACCAGAACTGTAAAATTATGTTATACTAAACTCTCGTAAAACATACATGATCTGACAGTTCAACAACTGTGCTAATGTCAGTCCATGATATCTCCTACTATGGCAAACTAAGAAAATATAAGTAATGACCAATCAAAGAGATAGGAGTACAAATACCTTTTCTATTTCACTAACTTCACCTGTTTTTGTAACACGAAACTTTAGTGCCTCCTCTTTCTGAGTTCTGCCAGAAGTTTAGATAAGCAAATTACATATGCAAACTTGAATAAAAAGGTGTGTTGTCACTTTCGAAAGTTTGAGAATCCAAAGAGAAACACATATGTTAATCATTTAGAAAGAATATTCTTCAAATACAACAGAATTGGCAGTCATGAAAGCAAGATATTTCACAAAAAGGAAATCAATTCGAAAATTCAAACACATACGCAACAAGTAACCCAGCGAAACAAACAATCTATAAAGTTCAAATTACATCATTTTGAAAGCCCTGAACATCCCAAGATCATGAAACACCATCATGGGGCAATGAAAATCAAGAAGAATGCATGAATATTTAAGATGAATGAAAAATATTCATAGAGTTGACTTAATAGAGATATTTCAGACACTCCACAAAGCTGTTTTCGTTTTCTTTTCATGATATGAAATTCAGAATCTTGAATCCATGGAAAAATTTTTCCCTAACACCTCATGATTAGGGGTTAGGAAACACAAGGAGGTCATAGAATAGTAATGTGATTAAAATAATCTGCCCACTAGAAAATGAATGCTTAAAGCTCAAAGGTTCTGTTTTGAGTCAACCTTTTTCTTTTTTCCAAATGTTGTTTTTCCCACTTTTTTCTACAACTAATGCATTGTCAAGTCAATGATAAACTTCTATATTGCATTTTCATGGGCCAGGTACTTTTGGCACACAATATGAGATAGAAAGTCGAAAAAGTCCATGTCTGGGAAACAACTAAGAGGTTGAAGGTCATACTCATTACTTAGTGAACAACATAATATAGAATGAACGTAAACAATTAAAAATACTACTAATGATTGGCATTATAGAAACCAGAGAAGATGAGGAACACCGATTACCATGTCATTAGTACGATCAGCTTTTTAATGTTACCATGCCTTCATTCATTTATTTCTTTCAATTAGTTCCCTTGATCTACAGTTATAAACATTTTTAGCAGAGACAATTTAACAAAAAATCCATACCTATGCTCTAAGATCCGCTTCTCAGCTTTTGTGCTGGAACTAGAAAGAGATTCAGACAAGACTTTCAATTTATCAACCTGCAAATTCAGAAGGGGGCAAATTCCTTAATAAAATCACCTTTATTCTCCTCAAGCTGCCACCAATCCCATAAGAGCAAGACAACATGCATGTTACAAGAGATGAATAAAGAAAAATGAAAAACAAATAAAACCCTTCATAAAGGATATGAAAAGAAATGCCTGAAAAGCAACAAACTTTAGTGGGGATAATGTAGATGGTACTCTATATAGGTATAGAATGATGACATCTCGCACCCACAAGCTATAAAACAACAATAGAGAAGATATATACCTTCTGAGCATGAATTTCAGGAGTGTCTCCAAATTTAAGAGCCTTCTTCTTTAGTAAAAGACCTTCTATTTTGGAACAAAGTCGGATATGCGCAAGTGCTTCTTTTAGAGCCTACCAAAAGAACTTCAGAATTAGATTCAGAAGAACATATATAGGTTCATTCTATCATCACACTGTAAGTAGCTCTTTAACCGCTGTCAAGAAACAAAATGAAAAAATAGCATATTGTATTTTTTAAGCTATGTACAACAACAGATCCTCCAAAGCATGAATGTCCAAAAAAAAAATTGTGTGCCTCAAGAGATATATGGTCAGTATAGAGCAACATCTTCTCTCAAAAGCCTGCCAGATTAATTTTCTTAAAAATTTTAAATAGGAGGAAAGTTGGAAACCTCTATTGCAGCACCACTTGTGTCTTTTGTGATTCTTTGGTTACCATCACCAAGAAGTTCAGTCGACACAATCAGTTCCTCAAGTTTTTTCTTCAATGTAGAGACCTCAGAATCAATCCTGGACACCGCAGAAAGTAGCAAAGACAGTGAAAGTTAAATGCACCAATAACAGAGAGATGTATTTGCATTAAAGCTTTCTATGATTAGCTACTTAATATTATTACCCTTTCTCTTAGGAAGGAGGAGACACAGAACTTCCAAGGAATTTGTCTAAGGATTGTCACTAATTTCAGCAGTTTTTCATAACTAGGAAGATTGTTCATGGTAAAAGGAATAATAAATCAAAAATTGTAGAATAAATATCCTCACCCCCACTCCCATTAATCACAGACAACACGAGAGACAAAGAGAGAATGGCATGAACAACAATAACATAAAGAAAGAAAATTAGTATTTCCTCTCTTCCCCTGCCCCATAAACAATTGTGTGATGGAGCAGGGTCTTTAGACCAAAGCTAAGACATAGATACCAAAGCAGTAAATTTCCATGGCATAACTATGGATGTTACTCAATACCTTCCGATGTCCGCATTTAATTTCAACCCAGTTATTGCACCTTCTGTAAACTGGAGTAGTTCTTCTCTCTTCACCTGTGACAGTAATCACTGGCACATTTGAACACTTATACAGTATAAAAAACATATCCCTGAAAATAATAATGGTAAAGAATAGCAACAGCAAAGCACCATAACAAGAATTGCAACAGAACCCGCTATTAATTACAACTTCAAAGCAAATTTGTTTTTTTCCAAGATAACAATATGTGAATAGATCGTTTGAACAAGTTGATTGAAAATATAATATCTTCATATTCTGCTGAAATAAAGTTCTCTTTATGGCCAGTGGACGTTCATGTTGTTTCCCTAGATTCACGGTAGCTTAGTGAAAGTAACTAGAACATTTCAAACTTACCAATACTTCATCTTTGTAGCTTGCAAAGGCCTTTGCCAAATCTTGTATACTGCTCACAATTGCATTATGTACCTCTTTTCCTCCAGCAAGAGACAACCTGCACAGCAGTGGATTATAGTAGAAGTGGAAATACAACAACTGGGTTAAGTTCATTTATCTCGTACTCAATGCTCAATGCATGACAAAGAAATCTTCCAAAACTCATAACTAACCAAATGAAAAGACTCTCACCGATAGAGTTCAAGCAGCAGGGAAACTTCCTCTTCATTTGGTGCTTCGAGAATCTGAACCACAGAAAAGAACATCAACATAGAAGCACAGAAAATAACAAATCCTAAACATACCTCAAATGAATTCAAAGAAGACCTATAATTTGAGTCCTAAAATAAGTAAGATCCAAATGAGAGTAAATCATTTCAAGACAAGCATAAAATGAGAGTTAAGCTTCATCCTCCAATCATGAATAGCCCCAGCAATTTTTAGATCATTCTTTTCCAAATGGATCCTTTGCAATACTTCACACCTTATGAGTTCTTTTTAAAAACTAAAAAATCATAAAAGAAAACAAAACAAAATTTTAAAAGAAAAGGTATATAGAACATCAAATTTATATTCCCCGCAAGAAAATGACTAAACACACATACCATACATATGGTTATTCCCTCCAATGCTTGACTGTAGAGAAAGACATCACGAAAAGTCATTGGTTCGCCTCCTACATCAGGGTCATAATACAAAACCTGCCATCAACCACAAAAAAGATAAATAAGTAAATAACATCAAGTTAACTCACTTTATCTAAAAGAATCAAGTTGTTAATTATGGACTAGAGGTCTATCAAATAAATGGTACTCCTCCATTTCACAATATAAGTCACGGACTAAGGGTTCAAAAAACAACACATTTATTTAGTCTAAGTATCAAAAAAACACATATTAAAATTACCTAAAATTGGGATGATAAATACTACGAGGCAATAGAAAAAAATTTAATACATACTTAAAAATTTTGTAAAATAATTTATATTTTGAAAGAAAATATTTTGAAAGCTCACATTATGAAACGGAAATGGAGGGACTCAATAAAGAACATACGATTTTTGGGAAATATAAGAATGCCATTGCATCAGTACTCAGTTGCACAAGAGAACAAACTATTTCTCAGCAAAAAAATCAAAAATGTACATATCAAGGAAAAAAGTTCAAGAAACACCATAAAACATACAACTCATAGGATTCTCAGCAGAGATAAGATTTCATTCAGGATCGCTTTTCAAGACAACATTTCTTTCAAATTCATGTCACAAGTTTACCATATTTGAGAAATAAAAACAATGTACAAACAGCAATTGTCATATCACATATGATTGAAGGAAACCACAGAGACGACAATGACTTCTTGTCAAAATACAAAATTTATAATAATAAAATTGGAATATAGCAATTGTAACATCTCCAGAAGAAAAGCATAATACGCAAACTTGTAGCCTATTTCTCACCAAATGGATGAATACTAGGAAAGACAGAATACAAAGGTGCAACCAGCAGGAGAAGAGAATCATATCATGAGAGAGGGTCTAAGCACCAGAGTTCACATTTCTACACCAAATTCCTAAAAGGTCAAATGCCACAGAAACTAAATAGGACTTTAGGATGTCCAAGCCCCTTAAAGATGAGAATGTCATATACCCCACAGAAAGTTAATATAGGATGAGTGAAGAATGCAACAAAAAGTTCAGGGCAAAATGTAAACATGTTAAGTTCTACCCAAAAAAACAAAGCAACAGATTCACTCACTAGAGAGGCTTTCCGTGGACTGCCCCTTGGTTCTTCAGAAGGATTAGGTTGCTCAATATTCTTTTCTTTTTCTTCAAAGGCTTCTCCAGATGATTTTTCGATTTCTCTCAAAACAGCCAACCATCTGCGCATCAATTCTACTCTCTCTGGTCCCCTACAAGAAATAGAAGCTTCTTCCAACCTCTTCACAGTCTGCTTAAAGCTTTTAAAATTCCGTGCCGCCTAATATGAATAAGAGGAATCATGACTTTAAGACAACATAATGGCTTAAAAATGAAAAATAATGTATTCACATCAAGGAAAAATTATGACAGGGTTGAGTACAATTGCATCAATTACAGTTACTTATCTTGCAAAATATCTGTAGCAAATAGCAATAAAGGATCCACCAATTCTAACATTTTCCAGAGTAAAAGATATCAAAGTTGCCCGGAGAGAGTAAAACAAAAGGAAAAGAGAATCCCCAAGCCCCCTTTCTAAATCTAAAAACTTGGCCTAGAATATTTCAACCACTCTTGTCAAGCAAAGAGATTCGAAAAAATTAAAACCCGTCACTGTGAAAGTCACTCTTTAAAATTAGTTTCAGAGACCAAGTTTAACTAATCTTCCAGAACATAAGACTTCCACTCAAAGTTGCAAACTGCATAATAACCAAAGTGGTTGATTTTCTGAAGTTGACTACCACAACCACTTCTCCACCCTTGCACACAGACAAACATAAGTTGATAGAATATTGTTTTTAGTCTGGACAAAATTAAGAAAGATTGTCTATGAAAAAGCTTTCTGAATATCATTCAAATCCCCAAGACGAAACCAGATAAAAACTTTTGATGGTGTTTACGGATTCATTAACAAAAGAATGCTTGGAAGTAACCAAAACGATAGTCTCATTGACTAGAGATTACAAATTATATACTTTACAACAATTCTTCCACTGACATTATAAAATGACTCAAAAGAAATGAGCAGCTTCGCCATTACTTTTCCAATACATACACTATAATTCAAAGCTTAAACAGCAGGCAGAAAATCACTGACAGAGGACAGAGCATACACGTGAAACTTTGATTCGATGGGAGAAAGAAAACCTTCTCTAAACCAATCAATTAGGAATTGATTCATCATTTCAAATTTTCAAGTTTTACCATTTAATCGCATTTCCTCGTACAATAGAACAACATAAAGAAAGAAAAATTAAACTGCTTCAATTAATTAGAGAAAAGAGAAAGCCTCAATTTCAAAATTCATATCGCCGGCTACTTCTGCCTATGCTTTCAATAATAATACCAATTCATCCAACGAAAAACAGATATTAGTGAGGAAAACATTACAATGCGGTCCTGAAGCATTTTGGCTCCCTCGGCGACAGCTTGACCGGCTTGGTGAACGACGGTGTCGGCATAGTTCTTGACGGTGCGGGTGAGATTATTCTTGTTGCCAACCTCCACCGCTTTGCTGACAGCCGATTTAAACCACGACATTTTCCCCTAACAGTTGCTTACAAACGGCAGCTTTATGGAATTAATTGGTATTCTAGGGTTAATTCTTGCTTTTGAGAACCGATTTTATACAGTGACGAGTCAGAAATATATTTTCTTTTCTTTCTTTTTAGTGTTTGCTAGAGAGAGAAAGGAAGGAAAAGCAAAAGGGACTGAAAAGAAAGAAACTGAGAAACGGGAAGTCGTGCATGCACCGCCGGCGTTCCTTTGGGAGATTTCGGAATGAGGACGTGCACAAAATTTGAGAGTCAAACAAACGACCCCTTGTCTATTGACTTGTTATCTAACGGGAAAAAGGAATCCGGAGTTAATCAATGAAAGTGTACTTAAAAGAGGAAAACTTCTTATATGAAACTGGTCTCTTCACATAAATTTTATGATGTGTATTAATTTAAGGATATTATTAAATTGTTTGATTACATGTGATTTAGCATTTTATGGGAGAAATCATGTGAATCTAATGAATCGAATTCATAATAGAATTTTTCTTTAGAAGGTAATAAAACAGAAATAATTAATTTCTTTATGTTTCCATACCTATTGTGTCGAATTAATTATCCATTAATTTTTAAGGAATTTTTTTATGAACTCATTAGTTTATGATAGTTGATAAGTAAATTATTAATGTTAATATAAATTTCAGGATAATAATATTTTAATGCTTTAAAAAAAACGAAAATTATGATAAATATTATTTCCTCCATCATTAAATATATGTTATTTTAATTAACTTTTATTATCATTAATTATAAATTATTATTGTTAATCAATTAACTTTTTGAAGTCAAACTTGACTAGTTTGATGGTAAGCAACAATATTTAAAATTAGAAAATCTTGAATTTGAGATACGTTGAAAATAAATGAGATCCATTATTGATTCTCGAGGAGACTTATATTTAATTACGGAAAAAATACTCTATATTTCTCATTGAGGAAAATATCTCTCATAGAACCAACTACATCTAAGCCTAGTGAAGAAGAGGTACCATAGTGCTAAAAATAGATATAGATTTCGGGAAAGGATAGATTATAACCATATAGATAATGCTAGAGTCAGCCAGAGAGGATAAGTTAAAACAACAAGAATATTAAATAAACAATAATATACTTTCCATCTGAAATTAAATGTTAACATTTTTTTAAAAAATTGTTCGAAAATAAATATTCAAATTTATAAATTAGTTAAAATTTTGATAAGAATTTAATATTATTAAACATAAAATAAATCAAGTTAAATAATTTTCTTAAAATTTTTATAAGTCATGAGATATTAAATTCTAGATGAAGAAGTATATATTAGGGTTTTTTTGTTTTTGTTTTTGTTTTTTTTTTTAACCAATTAGAATGATAAGTTCAAAGGGAGAAACGCTCCATCCAGCATCCCTTATTTCTTCTATTTTGGATTACTTGAAAACAAATATGTTTAGTTTTTCAAATATATTTTCATTAAATAATCACTTTTATTTTTATCAAAAAAAGATTGCATGCGTTCATATACACGATTAGATAAACTTCTAAATTTTATATGTCAGAGTAAACATAGTGGGAGGATTAATATCAATTTTCTTCCGGTCTAGACCGTCGCCGACCTTTCATGTTCCATTTCCCATTCCAAGCAGCATTGCATGGGCCTTGCCGGCCCTTCTTTATCCCTGCCACATGCAGAAGAAGGCCTGCCTTAATCCTAACCCGGGGCATCTCTCGTGGATAATGTCACTGACGACCCGGGAGAAACTATTTGGCCCAACTGTTTTCGATTTGAATGGTTTATGACGGGAACATTTACTTTTTTTTAAAACAATTATATTTTTACTATAAAATTATATTAACATTTTCCTTAAATCTAAATCTAAGAGATTGATATCTCACTAATTCATAATAATAGATTTAATTATATTTATTATTCTTTCTGTCCAAAATTGAATGTATCATTTGTGATTTTGATATGTTTTATTGAAAGAATTTTAAACATAACAACATTAATTTCTATGGTAAGATTTTACTAACTAATTTATAAATAGAGACAATGATTTTTAGACAATTCAAAATTAAAATATTGACATTTAATTTCAAATGAAAGAGGTTTAATAATAATATAATAAATTTAATTAGAGCAAGTGACATTTTTTTAAAAAAATTTAAAGTCTATTATACATGAGTTCACATAAAATATATAAATTAATGAGTTCAACTTAAATTTATTTGTGTATCATAATTTATTATGATAAGATTATATATAAATATATGTATATATATATATATATATTTATTTATTTATATAAATCATTGATTAAAAATCTCTGACTTTTTTGTATAAAATTGTCCAAAGCTTAATGCTTGAAATTTTCTTACATCACAATCTATTTGTACTCTCATTCAGAAGGAAAAGAAATGGGGGGAAAAAAAAATTCATGTTACGAGTTATTGTATATTTCAAGAGTCAAACTTTTCACCTTTTAAAAGTTTTGATATTTAATATATTTTTTTAAAACATTTTTCATTCTTAGATAATTTTTGATTAGATGTTTTGGTTCTTTCAATCAAATTTTTCAAAAAAAATCAACTGATTTTGAAATCAACAATAATCTAACAAAAATTAAAAGGGCATTATGGTTTTTACATTGCATCACAGTGATGACGCTTTATATATTTATTGAAATTGGCTAAAAAAAATTGGTCAGAAGCACAAAAATATCAAATTTAAATTATTTAGGGATAGAAAGGTAATAAAATAATATTAAGGATCAAAACTTAAAAAAGGTGAAAAGTTGAATGGTCAAATATATAGTAACTCTACCTAAGTATTGCTTACGTGACATTTCCAAACCATTTCAAATAAGAAAATTATGACATGAATATGGATTTTTTTTGTTTATATTAACTCACGTCATTAAAATGATTTATAAAATATGCTCGTTCCATCTCTATTTATAAATTATTTGAATTCATTTTATTTAGATTTTTTTTTAATATTATCTATTATGTTCGTAAAACATTTTCCCTCCCCCTTTCTCAATGTTTTTCTTCAGAGATAGATTTTGGAAAAAAAAAATATTTTAATATTGATAAAATCATTATATATTATTTATAAATAAGGACAAAATGAGTATAATACTATTTTATTTTATACCAGTACATTTTTGTTTTATTTTCTTACCTGACATTTCAGAAATTTCCATTTCTTTTTCAATTCTCACCATATATTAATCCACGTATCTCCTTTCTTCGCCTCACATGGGGAAACCTACGTGACTACGTCCTACCCCCGCGTAACTCCCATGTGTCATTTCTCACCCGCCGGTCAAATTAAATTCTTTAGCTAACCCCGCCATTATTATCACTGTCAAGTGTTCTATAGTTCCATAAATCCATATATAAGTATAACCCCAAAAACAACTCAGGAGAAGAAACGATCAAGAATAAAGATAGATCAAATATTTAAATTTTCAAATGGAAACAATGGCTTCTTCAATCTCCGTTACCGAAGTTCAGGTGGAGAACTACGTGTTCCCGCCGATATTCAAGGCTCCGGGTTCCTCCAAAGCCTTCTTTCTAGGCGGGGCAGGTTGTTGATAGAAACTTCTGATGTGCGAATTTGTTTTTTGTTGTAAGCTAATTTTGGGTTGGATTGTGCGATCCCTGTGTCTAACTTGTGCAGGGGTGAGAGAAGTGGTTGTTGGAGAAGGCAAGACTCTGAAAGCGACGGCTATAGGTGTGTATTTGGAGGAGGGCTCCCTTCCTTCACTTGCAGGTAAATGGAAAGGCAAGTCTGCGGAGGAGTTGATGGATTCCGTTGAGTTCTTCAGAGACATTGTCACGGGTATGGATCATCGATTTCTTGGGCATTACTTTACTAGGTTGATATGGGTACCTTTGTTCATTTCGGTTATGCCTTTTGTTTTTAAAGAGATAAATTGTTGTTAATTATGGAATTGAAAAGCCTGCAAGATCCACTAACATTCGTGGCTGATTTAATAAATTTCACTGTTTCACTTTTGCTAATTGAAAGATAGTGCTGTTTTCCTTACCTAGGGCAGTTTTCACATTTTATTCAAAGTAAAATATTTTTCTGCCAAGGGTTCAAAGCTATATATTGAGAAGTTGAAAAAAGTTCCAGACTTCCAGTGACTACATCTATGGTAGGAGTAGGACAATGTTTGAGAGAAAATGAGTTATGTGTGTCTAGATTGCGAATGTGTTTAAGAAGTTAAGAGATGGATATGTACGCTATGCTTCCTTTTCCTATAGGAGTTTAGGATTCGTGATTGTTATGTTGAAACCTTTTAAGAGATCATGCTGCCATGTCTTTTGAAGCTAAAACAAGGATGAACAAAAGAAAGCAAATTGAATTTTTGATGGAATTAAGAACATCCCATGCCTGCTTATATACCTTGAGCAAAAGAGAGCATGCACTTGGGAGGTTTTTGAATTGGTGTTCAGTCATTGGTTTCTGTATAAATTCTAACTTATTCTCTACTATTTATTAGGTCCTTTTGAGAAGTTTACACAGGTGAAGATGATATTACCTTTAACTGGTAAGCAATACTCAGAGAAGGTGGCAGAAAACTGTTCTGCATTTTGGAAAGAAATTGGAGCTTATACTGATTCCGAGGCTAAAGCCCTTGAAAAGTTCCTTGAGGTTTTCCAGAGTGAATCCTTCCCACCTGGTGCCTCTATTCTTTTCACCCAGTCTCCCCTTGGAACATTGACGGTATGGTGTAAAACATATATTTTGCCTTTTTTGACTTTTTTGAATATTGCTTCTCCCTCCTGCAACATTGGTTAGTGGCATATACTCAGTTTCTATTGGCATAGACCTTTATTTCCTGAACTTAGTTCCCAATGTGACTTTCCTGGTCAGAAGTTCTCCTGGTTATCAAACTTTATCAGAGAACCGCACTTGTTTGCTGCAAGAAACTTGTTTCATTTTGTCACTCACTTCCCAATCACATAGAATTATTTATTTAATGCTTGAGGCTAACATTCCTGAAAAAACATTGAATTCATGATAGAGTCAACTTCTTGAACATGTTTCCTCTATCGCAACAAAAAAGATGGGATTTGTTTTCTCCACGTATTTCTGCATATTCACCAAAATCATCTCCTGCTCGGTGAGAGCTGAACCTGTTCTTAGATAGGTAAGTTAAAACCGGGTCAACTTGAACTTGTCTCATTGCTGATTTAAACTGTGTTAGCTTTGTCTCGGTAAAAACTATTTTAGCAATATAGACACAGATGTTCTTAAACAGATTTACCAGAAGTACATGCACATGTGCTTGTTCATTGAGAGAATTCACATGTGAATTTATTCATGGTTTCCTGAGCTTTTCCAGTCTATTTTTTTCCACTTAGAGGAAGGGGTTTGGACCAATAAACCTCATTGAGGCAACTTGAAAGGCCCCAATAGAGTCACCAAGTGAGACATATTTTTGTTCATAGGGCCTGTGGCCCTTAAAACTATACTCTCATGGAATTGGCTAACAATTGAGCCAAAAACTGCCTTTTTTTTCCCCTCAAAATTAATGCTAAGATCTAGATGAAATTAGTCACCTTGATTCCAATTTTGCTTGACTGCAGATCAGCTTCACCAAGGATGATTCAATTCCTGAAGTAGGAACTGCAGCTATAGACCACAAACCTTTATCAGAAGCAGTGTTGGAGTCAATTATTGGGAAAAAAGGAGTTTCACCTGCTGCAAAGAAGAGTTTGGCTATAAGATTATCAGACTTGTTCAAAGATGGTGATGCTAACTGCTAAGGTTGCTGATAAACAGAGCCAAGAAGTCAATCAGAAACAGTGCAGAGAAGGATGAGAATCCCATTAAAAGAAATACTTGAATGCCTCTAAAACATAAATAATTGCTTTTATTGTCAACCCCTGCTGCTTTGTGTATTTTTTACTCCTGATTATAGTAGATGTGGAACTTATTCTTGAAGAATATATACATGCGAAAACATCTTTCAAAAGCCTGAATAGACTTTTCACACACTGAAATTCGAGAAGCTGAAGAAAATGAAAAAAAATCCTGTATTAATTCCCGAAGTCTTACACTCTTAACTAAGAAGAATGGTATTTTTGGTCCATCAACTATTTTTGGATTGCTATTTTCATCAAACTTTTGTTTTGGAGTTTTTGATCTTTCAACAAGTGCAATAAATCCTTTTGATTAGAAATTGAATTTTATGAGTTTTTCTTTAACCAAAGAATGGATATTTTTGTCAATTCATAATATAAAACACTTATAAATTATCCTATTTTTATCCTTTTTTCATCTGGTTGGTTATTAGGATGGAGTTATTGGAGTACAATAAATGAGTCAGTTACTATGGATAAAGTGAGCTATACTGTAGGTTGACAAAACCACTCCTTTTCGATGAGAGAAAAAAATATAAAACTCGATTTTTTTATCAACATGGTTGATTGCAAAAAAAAAAAAAAATTGATAAAATATAAAAAATTTCAAAATAAAAGTCTATGGATGAAAATCGTAATTTATAAATAGTCAATGGACAAAAATAGCATTATTCCCTCTTTCTCTAAATATTAATATTGGTATTAATTGAAATTTGAGATGACTAAGAGCTTTTAGAGGTTTTTTTTTTTTTTTAAGTGTATGAATAAGCAAAAATCAAGAATAATTTTTTAAAATTTAACTTATATATATTCAATTAAAAAGAAACAAAAAAAAACCAGTTATTTCCCAAAAAAAAAAAAAACTATAAAAATAGCTCAATTTTTTTTAAAAAAAAAATGTTAAAAGTTTTATTTATTTTAAACAGCTGGAAACAAGACATGGTCATAGGTACCATTAGGTAGTAGATTGGAATTTTTGGAACCGAATCCATAAATTCACCTAATGAATTTGACCTCTACAACAAACAATCATTGAAGTACTTACCACGTACTGGTACTTCATTAATGTGAAAAAAGGACTTCATTAATTGCTCACAATTCTTCAGAATTTTATGCTCATTTCCAACATTATGACAGCATATTTTGAAACTAAGAGCAGTGTTTTTTTTTTCTCCCCTTCTTTTTCTTCAAACTAATTTTATTCAAAAATTAATTTAGAGTAAAATTCTTTAGATAGATTGAAAATAAAAGTCAATTTTTTTAAAAAATAAAGATTAAAAAATAACATTCTATTTTAATTTAATTAAATAATTTTGAACATAATTGGGCACAACCCACATCTTTTTCTAAAAAATTCAATTCAAAACACATGTGTGGAAATTCCAATTAATTTTATTGGGTCAAATACTTGGACTCACCCCGTTATCTACCCGGCCAGTTCTACCAATGCCGGTGCCTGCCTAACCCTTTCCTTTTAACACAGCATCAATAATGGTCTATTTCAATTTCCTTCGTCTTTTTCCTTCTCTCCATTGGAACATTTGTCTCCTAAATCTAATCGAAATCTGCCTTAGATAAGATGTGCCTTTTACTCACTAATCTTTACCCATCACTAATCAGACCAGACCCCATTGGATACTTTTAGTCAATCAACAATTCTCAATTGCCTTTTCTCGACAATGCATTACTCTAGAAGAAAGATGACGATGAATTGATGAAGATTATTATATATTTTTTTTAATACAACAAATCTCGCAAACTAACTGAAGGAGAAATTTCGTTATGGATGGAGTTTCAGACAAGGTTGACGATTCCATCGTTTATGCAAGCTCGGATGCTGATACTGTCCGAAAACCCTTTCCTTTTAACTTGCTCAGGTCCATTTCTCATGGACAGGGACGGGTGCAGTTAAATTTGACAGTAGATTCTCTTATTTCCATTTTACTAAACTCATTGAGGCATCTTTGAAACTTCTTCCTTTAAGTTCAACTCCTCATACTACAATTAATTTCAAATAAGGTGTGATTCAATGATTGAAATAGAAGTCACTTGTAATGCTTATCGGGAGTTTAACTCACTATTTTGTGACTGAAACTTCTTGCAGAATCTAACTTTTATATGAGTCTGATTCTCCATTTACATGGTTACAAGGTTTAGCCCCCAAGTGGTATATTTTAAATTTATCACGCTTTTCCTAAATTTCTTCAAGAAACCAGTAACTAAGAACTATAATTAGGGTGGGCAGAAGAGCAGGCTGGGCCGGTCTACTCGTGGGTTTGAGGTCCGGGCTAGAAGGGCCATTCCGGTCTGGGGAGGGGTCGGGTTGGGAACCTGGATCTAGTCCGGGCAATACATGTGAACTGGTCCTAGAGTGGGACGATTCATAGGCCAATTTAAATTGGTGGGGATATCTCCTTTATTGGAACAGTAGCATTCAACCTTTTTAATTCCTTTTCCTTTTTTTATAAAATGATTTCTAAGGGTTCAAAATCAACATATTTAACTAATAGTTTACATATGAAGTTTTAAAAGTTTAAGTTCATTTTTAAAAAAAATGATGTAACAAAGTAACTTGAGTTGAATTTAGTAAAATGCATTAGAATAGGATACTGGAATACTTGGAAATTGAAAAAAAAAAAACCTTGAATTTAATAATAACAAATTTTTGAGAATACATTACATGACTTTAGGAGGAGGACTTGTTTAATGTTTACTTAAATCTCCTTGCAAATCATTTAAACAAATTACAATGAAAATACACTAATGGCTATATAAATCACTTGATGATCTTCTCAATTATATTCCCATTCTTCCTTTTCATTTGCCAACAAAATACTCATAAAGACCTACTTTTCGCTTTGATCCAATAGGAAGCACACATGAGAGCTTATTAAGTGTTGGGTGCTAATATACTTCTATACTCATCAAGTACTTGACCACCTTTGCTAAAGGCACTTTCCGATGTTATGGTTGAAACAGGTGAAGTCAAAACATCTCGTGCTAATTTTACCAAAGTAGCATAAGTGGTTTTATTTAATTTCCATCATCCTATAATGTCAAAATCTTAGGAGTCTTCATTACTTATCACTTGAGCGGCAATGTTGTAAATTACCAACTCATACTAACCGCTACTTGAAGATGATGAACCTCTTCCCTTAAACCTTTTGTTGAGGTGTAAAAGTATTGACAAAGAGTTGAACCTTCCTCCTCGAGATGCACTACTCGATTTTGGTGGCTCCATGATTGTTCTTGATGATGTTGTGTAAGATTGATCTTGATATGATGAAAATAAGACATCCCAATTCGCCTTCACATATGTCTTTATTCTCTCCACCTTAACTTGCCATGAGAATCCTTCTTCATCTCAACCGGGATACAAGCCATACAAGTACTCAATGCTTGTTTCAAAACCTGAAATCTTAATTCATGGATCCATACAAAATGCAATGCAATATACTAGTGATATGTCTTTACAATATTTGAAATATTTTTCTTCCATAGATTCTATCATTACACTATGTGTACTATGTGAAGGGGATCGAATCCCGAATCCACTAGGAAACGGATCCGGAGTCCCAGGATTTGAAAAAAAATTTCTCTCACATTGGAGTTCGAGAACAATACCTGGTTTGAAGAATCTTGCAGATCTGTCCTGCGGAATGAATCTGGACGTCCTGATCTACTTGCAAAAGATCTTCTAATCTATTCCCTATCTGTCTGGGTGAA
>JAOXNR010000030.1:16475165-16505815 GCA_028571225.1 Parsonsia alboflavescens
TTAAATCAATTTGGACCTTATTGCATGTTATGCTAATATGTAAGAATTACTCATTAAGATTATAGTCTTTTACACTTATTCTCAGAAAATGATAGCCTTTTTGGGCATAAATCCCAACACTATGGTCCTTAAATTCGGAAAAAGTATGATATACATTAATTGAAATATTTTTCTTCCATAGATTCTATCATTACACTATGTGTACTATGGTCCTTAAATTCGGAAAAAGTATGATATACATTAATTGAAGTAGGAATCATGTGATAAGTAGTGGGATAATATTGAACTAAAAGTAATTGCGTAGCATCCTTAAAACTTCTCAAAAAAAGAAGACACAATGGCAACATTATCAAAATAATCATAAATTAAAAGGGGTTGAAATCCAATAGTATTGCGATATTGAATTATTATGTGTTTATAAGGAAAAACACTATCTATCATATCATGTGTGGAGTTCCATCTAGTGTTAACATTCATTTTAATTTTTGTGTAATTTAAACCTTATTTTCTACACATATGTTTAAATTGTGCACCTCTAACACCAGAACATTTCATAAATATAACAATATTATGAAAAATATTAACTATATCATCTACAAATCGATATCCACTTTTAACAATTAAATTCAACACATGGCAAGCACATCTGTTATGAAAAAGTTGTTCATCTAAAACAAGATGAATTTCATTCCTAATAATTGGAATGGAAGAATCATTATTTCTACCATTGTCAAAAGAAATACAAAAAATTCTTTCCAAAATATTGTATTCGCAACAAGTAGATAAAATAAGATTTGCACAAGTAATACCAGTAAGAGGAGGATCAAATAGTCTAAAAGTAGGTATTCTTTTTTTAATAATCCAATCATGGTCAATCTAATGAGAAGTGATACACAAATAATTTCACACATTTATACCCATCCAAGAATCACAAGTACAAGCAAATTTTGTAGTAACTAATTCATGAAATTGCTCAAGATGATATTTTTTTTTCTTTCATTTTTCTATAACATGTGAAGACATCATATCTAAGTGTAGATCTAGGAATTTTATGAAATGTCGGTTCTAAACATTCACAAATGGCTTGTACAAAATTATCCGTTTCCAATATTCATAGAGATATATTTTTTGCAATTACTCACTTAGCAAGTCTTTCCCTGGCATATTTTTTTATCAAATTTAAAATTATTGATTACTTTCCCCCCATTATATTAATTTGTTGTTATTCTAGAAAACTTTTATTAAAATTCGGGTGTTCATGTCTCATATATCTAGACAAGGTTTCCTTCCCACTCTCACTTTTTTGAGCTTATGACTTCCCACAAAGTTTACAAGTTGCTTTGTCACCTACTCTGGTAAATAAACTCTATACTAGTAATGATTTTTTTTCTTTAATCTTATTTGTCATTGAGCTAGTTGAGGAATGAGGTGGACGACTAGTCGGGGTTGGCATTTCTTCTATGTCATCCTCATTAATATCGTCATCTAATGGTTCTACATCCTCGAGTTCGGGAAAGTAGGTATTAGTATAAAAAACTTCATTAGCCCTATCATACTCACTATGATCAAGATTAATGCGGTGGGAGGAAGAACGGGATCTATTCATTTTTTTTAAAAAAATGTGGACTATGAAAATAATATGCAATCAAGTAACAAATAAAAAGCACTAAGGATAAATAAAAGCAAACAAGTATGTGAGAAATATAAAAACAATTCAAAGAAATAAAATTAACTTCAAATTGAACAAATTAACAATTATAAATATTAAAGCTTAGAAAGTAAATAGAGACAAACTAACTTGAAATTTGGAAGAATTAGTTGGAAATTGTAGAAGATCAAAGATGAAAACTCCAAATTTCTTCTTTGAATTGCCAAAATTACAAAAAGTAGAGAGTAGAGTAGAGAGTTTGGAAGTAGGAGAGAAGAAGAAGGTGAGGAGGAGAGTATGAATGAATGTGAGGATTTGTGAGAGTGTGAGAAGGGATATTTTTGAATAACTAGTCGTTAATGGTATTATTTTAATTAATTTTTTTAAAAATTCAGACGGTCACTGGCCGTTGGGTTCGCCGAACCAGGTCTGACCAAAGGTGGTCTGGTTCTATGTTTGATCCGTACCTCATGCCGCTGGCGGGTCCAGGCCGAGCTTGAAAAAAAGGAGATTGGGACGGGCGCTGGATGACAGGTGGGCAGGACCGAGCTGGTCTCCATGCCACCCCTGTCCTAGTGTATACATGAGTCACTGTCTCCATGCCTTCGTTTTTACTTCTCAGTCCTCTACTTTGGTCTTTTCCCAATGATAACACAACCAACATGTCCAGTCTCATAAGGAACGGATGACCATATAGCTGGCATCCTTCTTCTTCACCAGCCTCAATCATGATTTGGCTGTTGAGACAGTGACCCCATCAATTATGCTGTGCCTTTTTTGATAGCACCTAGTGTTTGATGAATTTGTCAAATAAAACAGTCTCTAGTAGTCTTACTTTTCTTTGTATGTTTTATTTTTTGGATTGAAAAAAGTTGTTGAAAAATCTCTTTGGTTGTTTTCACCGTCAACTGAGCAGATGTAAGTGCCATAAATTCTGGTCTTGCAGGGGTTGGGCTGCGTTCATACAAGAGAAAGGCGGGCGGGCTTTTTCTAGTGTCTATGTCAAACTAAGCTAAAAAGTTTTAAGAAGTCTTGTTTTTTCGCATTGGGTTCCTTCCTCATAAGGAAACTTGAAATTTTTCTTGTTCTCCATTAATGGTCAGGTGATTTTCCAATTGATCCTTCCTTTTCATACTGTTTCTTCATTTGCCTTGGTTTTCAGTTCATTTTGTTCTATTGCTGGAAAAATGAGAATTCGGATTCTTGAATTGCTTATCAGAACATTAGTGGTTTTCTGTCTGATTAGTGCATCATTAGAATTTGATCCTGAGGATAACTACTTGATAGACTGTGGATCATCGGATGATAAATCTGTTGATGGGAGAGTTTTTGTGGCTGATAGTTTGAATTCTAGTATTCTTTTAACCCCAGAAAGTGTTTTTGTTAATACAAGTTCAAATTCCATTCTGTCTACCTCCTCTAGTTCAGCTCTGTATCGAACTGCTAGAATTTTTAATGGAGTCTCTCAATACAATTTTTCAATCAAGAAAAAGGGCTGGCACTGGATTCGCCTATATTTCTTTCCTTTTTCCAGTGACAAATTCAATTTGAGCACTGCCAGATTTTCTGTTTTAGCCCAAAATTTCACTCTTTTGAAGGATTTCCAGCCATCAAGTGTTCCCGTAGTCAAGGAATTTTCAGTGAACATAACTACCAGCAATCTAGACTTGAAGTTTACCCCTTCTCGCAATTCATATGCCTTTCTAAATGCTTTAGAAGTCATCTCACTCCCTGATGAACTCATCCCTGTTTCTGTTAAGACTGTTGGTCCTCATGGTGGATCCCAGATTCTGGGAGCACAGGCACTAGAGACAGTATTCAGGTTGAATATGGGAAATGAAACAGTATCCCCTCAGAATGATTCCTTGTCGAGGCTTTGGATGTCTGATCACGATTATTTGACGAACGCTGATCTTGTTGAGTCTGTGTCAAATGTTGGATTGGTGAATTACAGTGAAGGACAAGCAACTGAGAATATCGGTCCACCTTTAGTTTATGGAACTGCAACTAAGCTGCGTTCAAAATGGGATCCCAACACTCAAATCAATGCAACCTGGTTGTTCAATGTCGTTCCTGGTTTTGAATACTTCATCCGGTTTCACTTCTGTAATCTATTAACACAACCTGTTTACAAGAATTTCTTCTTCAATGTTTTTCTCAACTCTGAATTTGCAGCTAAAGATCTCAACCTCAGTACTGTTGGTGCCCCTGAGTACAAGGATGCAATTGCAAGATTGAATAATGTTCCTTGGATTAGAATTAGTGTTGGCCCTTCAAATGTTCTAAATGTTTATCCAGATGGCATTCTAAATGGGCTGGAAATCATGAAGATTAGCAATGCAGGAGGCAGTCTTGCTGATGCAGATGCTGAAATTCAATCATCAAAATCAACTTCCAAGTTTAAAGTCTGGATGATAGTGCTCCTTGCTGTTGGATTTTCGTTGATTCTCTTGGTTTCAGCTGTGGTATTTGTTCTGGTATTCAGAAGAAGGAACCGTGCACTCGTTATCCACTCCATGCCAGAACATGGCACAACTGATGGCCAGAGTTCTTGGCAGAATAAACATTCTGAAGATTCATCCATCTTTTCAAGGTCAAAGATGGGGTACCGCTTCCCTTTTGTAGCGGTTCAGGATGCCACTGATAACTTCAGTGAGAGTCTTGTTATTGGAGTTGGTGGATTTGGAAAAGTTTACGCTGGAGTTTTGAGGGACGGCACAAAAGTGGCAGTGAAGAGAGGAGTTTCACAATCTGGCCAGGGCCTTTCAGAGTTCAAGACTGAAATTGAGATGTTATCCCAATTTCGTCATCGCCATCTTGTTTCATTGATCGGATACTGTGATGAGAAAAACGAGATGATCATAATCTATGAATTCATGGAGAAGGGCACCCTCAAGGATCATCTATATGGATCAGATCATCCCAAGCTTAACTGGAGACAGAGGCTTAAAATTTGCATTGCATCAGCTAGAGGGCTTCACTATCTCCATACTGGATCGATGAAGCCAATCATTCACCGTGATGTTAAATCGGCGAATATACTTCTAGATGAGAATCTAATGGCAAAAGTTGCAGATTTTGGACTTTCAAAAACTGGTCCAGACATTGACCAGACACATGTTAGTACAGTAGTAAAGGGAAGTTTTGGTTATCTTGATCCGGAGTACTTGACAATGCAACAATTGACTGAGAAATCAGATGTCTACTCTTTTGGGGTAGTTATGTTCGAAATCCTGGGAGGAAGGCCTGTTATTGATCCATCACAACCGAGGGGAATGGTAAACTTGGTGGAATGGGCAATGAAGTGTTCAGAAAGAGGTGAGCTGGAAAATTTTGTAGACTCTCGTATTGCTAGTGAAATCAGACCTGAATCTCTGATGAAGTTCAAGGAGACTGCTGAGAAATGCTTGGCAGAATGTGGTGCTGATCGACCTTCAATGGGAGATGTATTATGGAATCTGGAATGTGCACTCCAACTTCAAGGAAATGATCCAAGACAGGAGAACAGTGAACAACCAAATAATCATTCACAGATCAGTGTCTCTGCCACAGACATTAGCTTGGGAAGTCTAGGTAATCTTGCTGGTGAATCAATGAGTAAGGTCTTCTCCGAAATGGTAAAAGCTGAAATCTAGCAGACTCAACTAAGTAATATGAGTGTTGAAGCATTTCCCCTTTTGTTCTTTGTCCCATAGAGTTCACAGCCACCCCCCACAGCCAATGTACAGAAGCAGGAAAGGGCATTGCCAACGGTTAATTCTTTCTTTTTATTGTGTTAAAATAGATAAGGAGATTTATAAGTGAATGAACCACACTTTCACGGAATGACAGATGTATACTGAATTAGTGCAGGACCAAAGTTTGTTTCTTCTTCTAGTTGTAGATGTAGCTTGTCTAGCTCTATTCCTTCTGTTTTCTTCTCATTTGGTGTCATTTCATCATTTCACAGTCTGAAGTGGAAAAGCTGTTCCCGGGACTTAAAAAGATGATTTATCAACCATTCATCAGAAATACATTAAGCTTCAATATCATTGGCAACTCAACATTTCAAATTATTAACAGAAGAACTTTCAGTGCTGCTGAAATTGTTTACATTTAGAAGCCAACCAATTCCTAATACAATTTTTGGCCACTTGATTGACTAACATCTGCAGGGGTATTGATGTTGGTTTCAATTTCTTGAAATTTATTGTCGACAAGGGCAAATAAAGCTGTTCCACAGGCAAACTGAATTGGGAAACCAAAATTTCTACAAGTGCTTTGACTGACAAATGTAGACAACCAATTCCATAGTCTTTCTACTCCAGCATCTTGATATCCTTTAGCATCAATTTCCAAGGCCTGTCATCAGCTCATTAGAATTACACAAGTGAATTCATATCTATAAGTAAGTTCAGCAGATGAACTCTCCTCTTGTAAGTTCTCACCAGCATAATGCAGATATCCACTGGGTTCAAGTGCATCAAGAATCTACTTCCTCTTGTTATGGTTCCCATTCCTTGCAGCAGCAGTACATTTAATTGCATTTCCAACATCATTTCAACTCTCACTGCATGCTTTTTGTACGAGCTTTTGTTTATGCACTTGTTTTACCAGTATCTGACTTTAACCTCCTTCAATTTTTGGCTACTTCTTTAGCATGCTTTACTTGAAACTTTTCAAAAATCAATTTTTTCCTTAACAGCTTCATCTTGGCAGTTTCTGCTTCTAAACGTCCATTGGATGCAAGATTTGAAGACTCAACCACTGTTCTTGAGGAAATAAGGTTTTGAATTTCCTCCTTTACTTCTGTCAACCTTTGATTATAACATCCTAGCTCTTGAGAGAGCTGATCTTTATGATGCTTTTCCTCCATGGCTACCTTCTTATATGCTTCTGCAACCTGCCTCTGTTCTTCACCCTTTTTCTTCTGCAACTTTGCCCACTTTTTTTCTTTGATTAGTTTCTGTTCTACCTTCTCTAGCCTTTTGCATGCTTCTTCTGCATTAATCCCTCTTTTCTTTATGTCTGAGCAAATCTCACTGGTGGATAGATGACTAGCAGGCCGTTCATGTAACTTCTCTAGTTCTTCTTCCCTTTTACTAGTTTTTTCCAACTGCTGAGACAGATTATCACCACTTAATTTTTCATCCATGGCCATCTTCCAATTTGCTTCTGCAGCCTTCCATTGTTCTTCAACTTTAGCTGTTCCTATATCCACAATATGCTTTCTCTCGAAGGTTGGCTTTTCCCTTGCCCTATACAGCTTATTGTTTGTGGCTTCAAATTTTGCAGTCACCAAAGCTAACTTTGATTTTGCTTCATCAACTTGGAACTTTAAGGCCTCCAATTCAAGAATAAATTCATCAGTCTTTCTCCTCTGCATATCAGCAAGCCTTTTCTCTTCATTAGCCCTACTATTTTCTGCTTTGAATTTTTCAGCAGCCTCATCAGCTTTCTTCTTCTCCATATCCCCTCTTTCTCTTTCCTTTTCAAGAAGGTCCTTCAGCCGGTCTATTTCACTTTCGCCCCTCTGCTGCAGAGAGAGAATCTCAGACTTCAAAGCAGAAACCTGATTCCCTAAAGCAACCCGAATATCAGATTCCTGAGCCCTATTGTTATCATCCTCTCCAGAATTTTCTCCCTTTCTTTCATCCTCAAGAGCCTTCTTGAGGCTGGCATTTTCAGCTTGAATCTTCGCAGTTTGTGGTTTCAAAATGGAGAGGCTTCTTCTTAGAGCATTCCTATCTTCTTCAAGCTTCGAATACCCCTCTTTCAACTTTGCATACTTCACTCCCCAATTCACACAACACGGGTTCGAGGTTTCTTCCATTGACGTCACATATTCCGCAATCAGTCAAAATTGTTCTAGCAAAACTCTCTGTAGTGAGGATCAAGTACAAACATTGCAAGTCGGATAGGTACGAATCACCAAGGAAATTCCGAAAGAACACCACGTTAACGAACTCTGAGGACCCTGAGATATCTGAACGTTGTAACTCGGGGGCGGAGACGGGCGGTGGCATCGAAGGCGGTGACGGTTACTTACTGTTAGGACAGCTTAAAATCTATGTATTGTTATCTCGAGCGCACCGGGGTTTGCGAGGGGTGCTTATGGTTGGCTTATGGCCGAAAATATATAAAAATAAAATTAGAATATCCGATATTTGAGAAAGGAGGAAAAACGTGAATATAATACACCTTTTTGTGTAAATTTTCTCCGGTAAACTAATAAAATACTTATAAATGTCTTTTAATTATTTTTTTGTATATTTTATAAATCATAAATTAAATGCCAAGAAAATCAAAGGATAATTATTTGCGGATACAATAAAAGATGTGCATTTATAGAGTAATGTTATAAAGTACATAATTATATTTTTAACAGTTAAAATTAATAGTCAACGTTTTGATTTTATTTTTTAAAAATAAAATCTTTAATAAAAAATTATTTTTTAATATATATTATATATTATATTCTAAAAGGATGAATTTCTATATCAAAATTTATTTATTTTTTAAATAAAAAAATTAACCGTTAACTTTAACTATTAAAAACTTATCGTATATACTCTATAGCATTTTAGCTTATATGTAATAGTGCATTTTTATCACTCAATTAAAACTCTCTTTTATTTCAAAATAAATGGTTTTGTTTTAAAATTAATAATCATGCAATCATAAAAAACTTCAAAATTTTAATTAATAATTATTTAAAACACTTTTTTCAATAATTTTCCCTACAATACATATGTATCTTTGGTGTGTATAGTTAGATTCTAAAATAACAACAGAGTACACCAGCAACATCACCAAGTATTTCATTATGAAAAATGAAATAAATTATGAATTATTTTACTATAATTTCCTTTTTGTTATATTTTTCCTTTATCATGAAATTTTATGTCTTCCTTAATATTTTTATGTTTTTATTCAATTAAATATTTTAATTAGAAAAGAATAAAAGAAATAAATTTTATTAACCAAGTAAAATTTAGATCTATTCCTTTGGACACTTTAATGGATGGAGACATATTATAAATTTCGAATTTGAATTTGAATTTTATTAACATCCTATTGAATAATTGAAATATATGGATGCCGTTAAAAAAAAAAGAAAGAAAAAAGAGAGTAAAATTTGGATCAGTTTTTTTTAAAGAAGTTAATTTTGGATCCAACATTTTCAAATTTTTTTTCCCTTTCCGAACCAGACCCTTTTAGAAACTGGTATCCAAAGCCCAAATCCAGAAAACCTAATCGCATCCACATCTTCTCTTCCCTCTTTTCATCCACGGGAGTCAGATACAGAGAGCGGAGAGTTGCGGGGAAAATCAGCGAGATATGGGAGAATCGAGGGATAGACAATCGGCTACGGAGAAATCTAGCCGAAAGCACAGAGATGCCGACCGCCACCACCGCGATGACCGTCACAGATCCGACAAGAGATCGTCCAGGGAGTACTCCGTTGATAGAGAAAAATCCGTGGAGCCGAGGAGCGAGAGGGAGGGAAGCAAAGAGAGAGTTGCAGAGAGGTCGCGCGATCGCCACAAGCGCGAGTCCAGAGAGAAATCTCTGGAGCCTAGGAGCGAGAGGGAGGGAAGCAGAGAGAGAGTGAGAGAGAGGTCAGACGATCGGCACAAGCGTGAGAAGTCACAGGAGATAGAGAAGCGTCCAAAGTTGTATGAGAGGGAGGATTCAGTGGAGAGGAGACATAGTAAGAGGAAGGAGAGAGAAGAGAGTGACGATGATAGGGATTTTGACGGCAAGAGAGCTAGGGTTTTGGAGAAGAAAGAGAGGAGAAAGTTTGAAGAAGATACAAACGGAAGAGAAATGAAAAGGAAAGAGAGGCGGAGGTTTGAGGACACCAATGAGCCTAAAGAGAGTGGAAGTGAGAGAAAGGAGAGGAGGAGATTTGAGGATGGGGTGAAGCAGGAAGATGGAATGGAAGTTAATAAGGAAAGAAAGTTAGGGGAGTTTGAAGAAAGACATGTAAAGGAAAATGATAAGGAGAGAAAGGAAGTGGAATTTGAAGAGAGAAATGGGTACGGGGGTGAGCAGAATAGACGTGGTTCTACTAATGTAAGTTATACTGTGCGTAAGCTATATTTTTAACTTATTGATGGCATTTGGTGTTGTAGTGTGTGAAATCCAGTGCTCGTCTCTTCCTATTAGTATTATTTATTTTAAATTGTGCTGCATTTTCTGTGAGTAGAGGTCGAATGTGTAGCTGGTTAATATCATGGAGGTTGATTTTGTTGCATTTGTAATATGTTACAAGGATAAAAATGTACTAATGCTTTGGATTTGGTATTATGCGCAATAGGTAATCTCTAAAGAATTTTTCCTTCAGCAAAGTAGTATATCATTAGAAACTAGGATCCTCAACTCACAAAGTCACTTTTGATGGTGAATTAGGGTCAGACTGTTTGAGAAGATTCATGGTATATTCTTCCTTAAGAGTATGTCATTAACAAATGGGGTCCTTGTTTCAGTAAATCACTTTTGATAATGAATTAGACTAAGACTGGCTGTTTGATCCTTGGTTCTGCAAGTCGCTTTTGATAATATGGATTAGATAAGGCTTCTAGTTTCAATATGACCTGAAGATGGAGGTTCTAAAAGCACCTAAGCCAACGAGATGTGCTTAATTGAAACTATCTTTATTCTTTTATAGCATCAATCATTCGGGTACTAGGGTAATACCAAGAATTTCTGCTTCTGTCATGTTAAAATGAAATCTTGTTTTCTTGCTGTCTTCAGACAGAGTACCGAAATTTTCACTGTTTTGATTCCATTCCGAGTAGGCAAGATTGGATTGTTCTGTTTGTTCCTTAGTTCTTGTAGTTCTCATTTTTCACAGATGAATGTTCTTTTTAAACTTAAGCTTGCACTTGAGAAATCTCATATCAATCTGTTAATGTTTCATCTGCCAGAAAGAAAAAGACATTGTTACATAGTTGGTATACCTGATTCTTTAGTATTATCACAAAGGTTATTGAGACACATGAAATGTGATCACCAACAAATTTCCTTGTATGATGTATAGTTTATGACTCTTATGAGATTTAGCCGATTAGCTATTGAAATTTGATAAGCTCTTTTGAACTTTCTCTCTACGAACTAATTTTTTTAGATCTATTCAGATCACAAAGTTTTGTGTAACTTATGGGATCTTTATGTAGGCTAATTTAATGCAATGTTTTTCTTCCAGGGGGTTGTTGTGGAATCACTTGCGATGGCATCAAGGTCTTCATTTGATACTCCATTGTCTCAAAACCATGCTCCTGCTACTAAGGTATCTTCAATTTCTACCACAAATGAAAATAAGGGAGTTAATATTAACAGATCTCATGAGGTTCCTGGGAAATCCAGTACAGATGGGACAGCTTCAGATGCAGGGAAGAGTGGGGGCTTGTCTGGTGATGCATTAGCCAAAGCAAAGAGAGCTTTGCAGATGCAGAAAGAAATTGCAGCAAAGCTAGAAAAGCTTAAGAAGATCCCTGCGGTGAGTTACTAATTAAGATGAGTTTTTGTTGCATGCTGCTCTTGGATATCTGATATTTGATTGTAAGCAAATTTCAGATTTTTAGAATTGCAACCGTTGTATAATAATTATGTTTGGATAAATGTTCACATTTTCTAGTTATATATTGGTGTAGCCAAACAAAGATGCTGGTACAACTAGAGAGGTTAGTCCACAGTTGCAACCTAAGGAATTCCTTAAATTCCCCTCGACGAGTTCAGGAATACTCCCAACTCCTCCACAGATCAGTAGTTCTGTAGCTACTCCAACTGGAGTGACAAGCACAACTATGTCTGCTGCTCCTGCAGCCTCAACTAATCCTCCTGGTGGATTGCCTCACCTTACTGGGCTCACAACTCAGAAATTTGAAGCTGTAAAACGTGTGCAAGAGCTGGTTGCTCAGATGGGTTTTCGGCAGGATCCTGAGTTTGATCCCTTGGTAAATATGTTTCGTGGGCAGATGCCTCCAGAAATCTCAATTCAGCCAAAGCCTTCGAAAGCACCTGTTCTGCGTTTGGATCCATTAGGTAGAGAGATTGATGAACATGGCAATGTCATAATCCCTAAGATGAATAACCTCAGTACGCTTAAGGTATGCCATTTTCTGGTGATGGTATTTCATTCTCATATATCTATATTATCATTGTTTAATTCTAATTTTTTAAAACAAAAGCACGTGTTTAATTGCTTATGTATATGTTTGGCTGTCCAGGTTAACATCAACAAGCAGAAAAAAGATGCCTTCCAGATACTTAAGCCAGAGCTAGAAGTTGATCCTGAACAGAATCCCCATTTTGATGTGAATATGGGCATTAACAAAAACAAGCTCTTGAGACCTAAGAGGATGAGTTTTCAGTTTGTTGAGGAAGGGAAATGGACAAGAGACGCAGAACAAATTAAGTTGAGGGTAAGCTCCTTTTATTGCGTATTTGTTTTGTATGTGTTATTTTATTTTATCTTCATTTTGTTTTCTTCAGTTGATTAAGTTAGCAATATCTTTTTCATCTCAGCTTCATTTCAGTTTTTCCATATTTTGTTTATTGTGGGTAAGTCATTTAATTTGACAGAGCCAATTTGGAGAATTACGGGCCAAAGAGCTAAAGGCAAAGCAAGCGCAGTTGGCAAAGGCAAAGTCTGAGCCTGACATAAACCCAAATCTTATAGAGGTATCGGAAAGGGTAGTCACCAAAGAAAAACCGAAGGAGGAACCAATTCCTGAGATTGAGTGGTGGTAAGTTGACAAATTTCTATATTTATTTCAAAATGGTTGAGGAGTTCTTTTATGAGTCACTGTTACAGAATAGACTCTGGAATTCTGGCATGTGAAATTATGAAATTACTTGTATCTTTGTTTTAAATCCCCTGTTTTTTGTGGATATTATGTAATGTGAGATCTGGTTATTAGAACAAGTGAACCAAAAACTTAGTAGGATGGGTCATCATTTATGTTTGTGTTGGTTGTTAAGGCAGAGTTTGTGGCATTGTGGTTTGGAGTGATTATATTTTACCTTGTTAATTCTTCATTTCTTTTGATAATATGAAGGTTTATTTCTCCTGAATAAATTCAGGGTATGGTTTCCTTAAGAATGCTATTTCTGAATTCAGCATGTTTGCTTTTATAGGGCTTTTGTCTTCCTGAATGTTTTCAATCTTGATTCATGTTATTTTTTTCTCTCTTTGCATTTGCTAATTGATCAAATTGCCAGGGACAAGCCTCTGTTACTATCCGGTAATTACGAGGACATCATTGATGGTCATTTAACTGAGGACAAACTAAAGATGGAAAAGTTTACCATTTATGTTGAGCATCCTCGTCCTATTGAACCTCCTGCTGAGGCAGCTCCACCTCCACCACAGCCTCTGAAGCTGACAAAGAAGGAGCAGAAGAAACTTCGAACCCAACGTCGTCTAGCTAGGGAGAAAGAGAAACAGGAGATGATTAGACAAGGCCTGACAGAACCTCCAAAACCCAAGGTTAAAATGAGCAACCTCATGAAAGTTCTTGGATCAGAAGCAACCCAGGATCCTACTAAGCTTGAAATGGAAATCAGAAGTGCTGCTGCTGAGCGTGAACAGGCTCATATTGATAGGAATATTGCTCGTAAGCTCACTCCTGCTGAGCGTCGTGAAAAGAAGGAGAAGAAGCTCTTTGATGATCCAAATAACATCGAGACAATTGTTTCTGTTTATAAGATCAATGACCTTTCACACCCTCAGGCTCGCTTTAAGGTGGATGCTAATGCTCATGAGAACAGGCTGACTGGGTGTGCTGTAATTTCTGAAGGTATTAGTGTTGTTGTTGTGGAAGGTGGTCCTAAGTCAATCAAGAGATATGGGAAGCTTATGTTGAGGCGGATAGACTGGGCTGCAGCTATGAAGAATGAAGATGAAGATGGAGAAGAAGAAACTGGTGACACTCCTATTAATAAGTGCCTTTTGGTTTGGCAGGGACATGTTGCCAAACCAAGCTTTAATAGATTTTCTATTTATGACTGCCGCACAGAAGCTGCTGCTAGAAAGGTCTTTGCAGATGCAGGGGTTGCTCACTATTGGGAACTTGCAGTAAACTTCAGAGAGGATTTAGTATATAGTTTTGATCTTTGAAGCAGCTGCTTGGTGAATGGATAAATATGAGTTTTAGCTGTCTACTTCCACTGCGATCCCCTCGTTCACTGTAGTAACTAATGTGATTCAGTGTCGATATCATGCATGGTCTTGATGATCTGATCTTGTATTTAGTTAATGAATACTTGGTTGAGAACTACTAGAACTTCTATTCTTCTGCTTGGATAAATTCTAATAATTTCTGGCAATTTTCTCTGTGGATTTTACGGGGACTTTAGTCTAATGATGCGGTTCGGTCTGAGCTAGTTTTGTTGCCTCGTGTTTGCATTTCGCGTGTTAGTTAAGTGAACTTTAATAGCTTATTATTGCATTTGTTCTTTTTGTCAGGTATTGGGAGCGTAGCTTTTTCTGGTGCCTAAAAGTTCATTATTTCCCTCGTTAGCTGGGTGGAAGTGGCTCATTTTCAGGGGTAGCCTTTTATGGAAATTTTATGCTTTTTACTGTTACTGTTATTTGCTCATAATAATTATTATGAGGTTTTATTCTGGAGTATCTTTTATCTTAAATAATCGTGAAGTTTTTTTACCTCGTGGTACTGTTCATGGTTACACATCGTAGGGATCAATTTCCAGGGACTGAATATATATTGTCTTTTTTCCCATAAAGGTGGTTTAAAATTTTAGAAGTCTCTTAAAAATTTAGAGCGTGCGTGTTTGGTTCTGTTTTTATTTTTTGCCTTTTCAAACAATTTTCTAGAACTCTTTTATGGAACGAAAGAAATAAAAAATTTGTTTGTCTTTTGTGGTAATCTAGGAATTTTTAAAAATTGTCCTTGATTTCTTTTGAAAAAATTGTTTTTATATATAATCTCCAACAAAATTTTATACAAACATTTGACAAAAGAGAATAAAATATCTGAAAAACTAATATAAAACAATATATAAAATTTTTTTTTTAATAAAATATTTGTAATAGGTAGCAATTATGAAATCTAACAATTTTAACATTAAATTTATGTCAGGAAATTAATTTTTAAAAAAATTAAAACCAAAACAAGTGTATCAAAAAATTATTTCATTCTCTAAATTTTCTGGAACAAGAAATTGCTCCGGAAAATAGTAACCGAACATGAGCATAAATTTTAGTTTTATTAATAAATTTTCATGTCACTTAAGAGGAATAAAATTGTTTTATCGGCCTCCATCGTAGATTTTGCATCGAAACGGAAGGAAAAGCCCTCGTTTCTCGGTGAAGGAAGCCTTTGGAATGGCTGGCTTTCGAGGAGCTCAGCTATTATTTCATGCGGAACTTTTGTGACAGAGGCTACTGCTTCTGAAATGAAGTTAAAATTAACCAGATTAAATTACAAATTTAGTTGATTTTCTAATGTTTGACCAATAATTTAACGTTGACATTCTTGTACCAAAGGACCATCTTACCAAGTTGATATTCATTAAATTGACAGCACGTGCCCTTTACCATAATTCTAAATTGGAACTCCTACGTATCTAGAATGACTTGCTAAATTACAAGAGATAAAAATGGACATGGGCCTAACCCTAACATGCTTATGTATGATTTTCCGGGGACTTTGGAGGAACACATTTCCCTGATTATGAATGATTTTGACAAAGCGAATGAGGGATTTAATTTATACAAATCGATCTGCGTTGGCTGTCGCCGCCGGGTGAATATGAATATAGAGTCCCCTCAGCGGAGTTACCTTGAATGGGCGATGGGAGTTCAATTTGATGTGACATAACTCCACCTTGGTTGAGTAATGAATGAATGATCGATACAAGACCAGAGTTTGCCCATAACTACCACGACATGCAGCTACCCATCCATCCCCAACAAAGTTCACCTTCGTTCCAAAGCTTATCAACAAACATATAAAAAACAAAATAATAATAATATTGATGGCCAATACCCTACAGCTGAAAAGGTGATTTCTCCAGTCACCCCGCAGCAAAATTATTGGTGGGTTTTTAATTAGATGCTGCAAATTGAATATCGCTTCATTTGAAATTAAATATTTTATTTTAATTTTAATGAATTTTATTAAAAGAATTTAATTTAGTTCATTTTAAAAATAATTCTTTTATAATATTTTTATTAATTATAAAATGAATCTTTTAATTTCAAACCTTTCCGATAGGACTCTAGACCGAACACGTAAGCTCTCTTCAGTCTTGCATGCATGTGAATGGGGACAATACATATACTTCCACGGAAGCGTGGGTTGAGGCTGAGGCCCATGCTGGATTTAATTCAAGGGAAAGGGTGACCGGAACCTGATATAATTTGTCATTTTCAGAAGTTGAAACAGACGGAAGAAAACCGCGAAAAAGACGAGGTAAGTAGGTCCCACCTCGTTCTTGAATTCGAGATTTTGTTTTTTTTTTTTTGAATCTAAATGTAAAAATATATATATGAAGATCAAAATGTGCGAAGTATTCGGATATACCGAACAGCCTCTATACTATGAATAACTAGAGCTAGCTGTCCCCTATCAATCAGGATCAAAATATGAGGATATAAGGTATAGAGTATCCTGAACACTTGCATTTTGATATAAAAGCAAGAAGATGCAATATTGGGCTTAATGCCCTCAAAAATCAAATAGTTCCTAGCCTTCCATAGAAAATAGACATTGGTCATGAGAGCTATCCATCTAACTTCTAAGCTTCGATCTCCAGGTCGTACCTCTAACCTCCTTGAATCACTTGATGCTCGAAGTTAGGATAGACATGTTCCTAGTTACACCTATCCATGCCCGCATATTGTCCCACACAGCCCGGGTGAAAGGACAAGTAAAAAATAGGTGTCCATGTGACTCATCCTCCCTATCGCACAATCAGCATGTAATAGCTTGGTGTAAACACGGAAGTCTATCCAAAGTAGAAAGCTTACCACGGATCTCAAGCCAAGTGATAAGGAGAACTTGGGGGGAATCCATTATTTCCATACAATTGAACTTCATACTATCTTGCTCTTATAAGGTCGGAAGTAGTTATATGCCATCCTTGTATTGATTTTAATGAACACAACAAAGCCAAGAATCCGAGATGTGACTAATGCCAGGGATCCCTCCTTTGCCAAGATCATATCACCAATCTCCAAGAGCTGCTTCCATAATGCAGACAACTCAACAATTGGATGCCTACTGAAGGTAATGATGATGCACCCATTTGATCCATAATGTATCCTTCTTGGCATGAATATTCCACATGGTCTTCACCAAGAGCGAGTGATTCCATGCCTTGAGGTTTCTCAATCCAAGACCCCCTTCCTACTTAGGATGACAAATATCTAGCCAAGCTACACACGATCTTCCATTATTCCAAAAGAAGAACCTGCAAGCTGAGGATATGTGATCAATGATGGTACTTGGCATATTAAGGATGCGAAACCAAAAACATGTGGTCTCTTGGAGCACTCTTGATAAGTTCCACCCTCCCAGCATTGGAAAGAATGAGACCCTTCTACGATGAAATTTGTCACGAGATCTTCTCTAATAACTCCTTGTAATGAGCCACCTTAAGTCTTGTCAAAGCCAATATAATACCAAGGTATCTCATGAGCATGGAACGAAGAGAGAATCCCCGTGTGGTCCATGATTCATTGAAGCTCATCTTGTGGAATTCCGACATGGAAGAAATTTGACTTGAGAGTGTTGGCCTCCAACCCAGACACCCTTCCACAAACTCCCTCAAGAAATCCACAAGAATCTTGACCGAAGTGAAATCCCCCCTAGCAAAAAGGATAAGATCATCCGCATAGGCTAGGTGAGATAAGGAAAGAGCCCCACATTTTGGATGGTAGTTGAACTTGGAGGCAGATGTGGCCCTCTTAAGCAGCCGAGCCAAGTACTCCAAGCAAATGACAAAAAGGTAAGGTGATAAAAGGTCCCCTTGCCTTAGTCCCCTTTTCCCATTAAAGAAGCCACAAAGAGAACCATTGACTTGGATGGAGAATGAGGTAGAGGAAACACATTCCATAACCCAAGCAATGAAATTTGGCAGAAAGTCCAATCCCACAAGAGCACTCCTCAAGAAGTCCCAAGAGATAAAATCATATGCTTTCCTCAAATCCACCTTAAGTGTACATCTAGGAGAAATCCTCTTTCTATTGTATTGGAAAACCAATTCTTGGGCAAAGTAGATATTCTCCAAGATGTATCTCCCCCCTACAAAAGTAGCTTGGCTATCATCAATGAGGCCCTCCAAAAGTGGTGCAATCCGATTGGCAAGGATCTTCGAGATGGCCTTGTAGATAACATTGCAACAAGAGATGGGCCAAAAGTCCCCAACAGAAGAAGCGTGTGAAGATTTGGGACCCAAAGCAATATCGGCATGATTCAATTGCTTGAGTAATTTTCCTGAGACAAAGGACTCCCGAACCACTCCACACACATTACCACCTACAATCTCCCATACCTTCTTGAAGAATCCCGAAGAAAACCCATCCGAACCTAGTGCCTTGTTGTCATCCATAACCTAAATAGCCTCCTTAATCTCCAAGTCTTGCACCCCCGCACAAAGGTTCGACCACTATGAATGGTCAAGCCTCGGTCCCATCAAAAAGACCTCCGGATCAATAGTGGCAGTGAGATGATGAGTGCCCAAGAATTTGGTGTAGAAGTCCACAAAGGCCCGATCTATCCTACTCCAAACAGTCCCATTTGTCCAAGTAAACTGTGCACCAATAAAGTTATCAACTAAACCACGCCTCATACAACAATCCACAAAATCATTCATTTAATAGGAAGTAACCTCCAACCCATTCGACAGCTCGTCCATAGAGCACACTATTGAAATCACCCAAGCCATGGAAGAAACAAGGCACCCAAGGAATCCAAGAACTCGGACATTGCACGTCTAGCAACAATAGAATGCAAGCCATAGACAAATGTAGCATAAAATGAGATAGAAGTAACCTTGTAAGACACCTTAGTATGGATGCATTGAGGAGAAACCTCAAGGATCTCCATTGTCACTGTAGCCCCCCTCCAAAGAAGAAGTATCCAGCCTCCATGAATTTCCAAGAGGTTATTTGCCATGCTCTATCCCTTGAGTGAAGAATTCATCACCTTTCCAAGTGTAGAAGTCTTCATCTTGGTCTCAAAAATTGCTAAAACATCCACTTTATGTTGGACCATAAAAAGTTTGACACCATTTTTCTTTAGGGGATGATTAAAACCCCTAATATTCTATAATGCTATCCTCATGATAGGCTAGGCCCGGCTTGATTTCCTTCTCTTGGCCCCCTACCTCCTTTCCCACAATTCTTGTTCTTCTTTTCTTTTTCGGTTGTTGCCAATCCTCCTTCGTGCCTAGATTAGTCCTAACATCTTGTCGAACTAACTCCTCCACCACCACGGCCTTTCCATTCTCATCAATCTCCTTAGGGGTATCAGTCGTCTTTTCCTTGTCACTACCCAAGGCTCCTTAAGGGTATCGACCACCTTTTTCTTGCCACTATCCGAGGCCTCTTTAGGGCTATCGGCCATATCAAGGGTATTGGCCACGGTAGAGGTATTGTCTTGCTCCGAGCCAATTCCTCCTTAGAAGTATCTGCTATAGTAAGGTGGGAAGTTTCATCTAAGGTCTTCTTGATCTTCTCTGCCCTTACTTTATCCACAACAATCCCCTTAACCTTAACCTGCTCATTACCCTCCTGATTCAGGATGCACCCCCCCCAACATGAGTGAAAGAATTGCACTCACAGGACTGTGCCTCATGCTCATACACCACTTTTTGTTAAAAGATGGAGCTGATGAATGGATTTCGCACAACCACAACTCTAGTGAGGGGCTTGGAGAGATCCACCTCCACCAAAAGTCTCACAAACTTCTTTCTTTCCCTTGAAAATGTGCACACATTAGTGGTGATAGGAGTCCCCAAGTTAGATCCAATGATGCTAAGGGACATTCGGTCTCAATAGGAAGAAGATAACCAGGGAAAGTTCACCCATAATGGGACAGTCCTTATGGCACACCTATCGGAGTTAAAGCACAAAGGCATGGCCTTGAGAAATAAGGGTCTGCCATATAGAGCATAAGGCCAATTTTGGAACACCCAATCCATATCCTCCTTCTTGCCAAACGAGAACACCACCCATCTACTCTCATGGAAATATAACTTGCAAGGCATCTTCCAAGTCTTTGTCAAGGCATGCATAGCCCCGTTGCACCTTATCAAGTGGTGCATGGATAATTCAACCACCTCGGTATTTTGATTCATAACCTCCAACTTAATCCCTATGTCAAGATTCCAGTTAGATTTCACCATGCTAGCCCATGTTTTCCCTCTCTTAGAGCCCTCAACATTTGCTTCTAAGACATCTCAACCTTGTTATGTTTGATGTCCAAAAGAAGGTTGTGCACTGTGCACAGGCACCACCTTGCCATCCTTATCAAACTTGACGTGCCTTCCCTTTGTAGACTGTGACACTACCTTGGTGCCCTGTTGCACCTCCGGCTGCCCGTCAGTATGCACCACAGATCTCTCAGTGCAAGACTGGATTGCAACAGTCGACCCCTATGTGCTGACACTAGGCTAGTCTCTTAGCAGCAACCATTTAGAACTGTCAATTAGGGCCGGCCCATCCCGACTCCATAATTTTGAAGGGTTGGGTTTCAAAAATCTGGCCCCAATAACAAGAAGGGCTTTTGGGCCTGACCCTTAAGTGCCGAGGGCCAACGAGAGCTGAGAGAGGGCCGGGCCGACCTTTAGGGCCAGAGGTTTTTTTTTTTTTTTTTAATTTAATTTTTTAAAAATAAATTCTAACAAAAGTACAAAAAAAAAATAAAACAAAATAATAGTTTGGTTGCATTTTTATTTAATCTATTTATTTTCTTCTTCTTGAAGTCCATAGGCCAATTAATCTATTCAATTTTATTAATCTAATTCCAATTGTTCGGAATGGTCACTTACTACATTGGAAGAAAGACAAATTAAATTACTCAGACAAAATATATTTGGGGACATGAGTGAATGAAGTAGTACTTGCATATTCCATTAGAATTGAATTGAATTAATATGACCTCATGCTTCACGATTTTACATTTTGTTGTTCTATTATTAGAGTGTAGAATACTAGTTAGACACTTACATATAAATCTGGGTTTGGGGTTTACGGAAATTTAAATTAAAAACAGAGAGGCTATTAATATTATTTTGTTTAAACAAAAATAAAAACAAAATTTACAAACAAGAATCCCTTCGAGTTGCATTTTTATTTATGAATTGGAAACAAAAATTTGTTTGGTTTGTAAGTTTTGTAAAAGAAAACCTTTGGATTGAGGGTTTGAGGCCATATTTCATTTTAAAAAATAAAAAAATAAAAAACCTTTGGCCCCAATGGTTGGTCCATCCCAACCCTCGACCTTGTGGGGTTAGGGTTGGGCTGGAGTTTTGGTGGCCCTTCAAGAAAAAAGGCCAACCCGTCCCGACCCTTCAAATGGTCTATCTCTTTGGGGTTGGGGTCGGGTTGGCTCCAATTAACAGCTCTACAACCATTTCACATTGGATCCATGTTTATTCATACCCAAAGAATCTGCTTCGACTAATAACCTCTCTTGATCACCACTAGAGGAGTTGATCAAGCTACCCACCATTCTTACAGTTCAAATCTGGAATCAATTTACCAAAATTGATCCAGCGTTTACTTCCTCTAGTCCACCTGATCCGCAAAACTAAGGCATAATGCAGGCTCATAATCCTGAAAACCAGGGCACAATGCCACGCCTGATCAGCAATCTCAGACCCAATCAACCCCATACCTTCAAAAACCCTACACACCACCACACCTAAAATCTGAACTCAATTTTCAAATTGCAAACAAACACCCTCTTTGCCTAGGGAGTTCCCCCACCAAAATCGATTCGGTGTCTTCTTCTTCTGATCCACTCGAACCGCAAAACCAGGGCATAATGCCAAACCTGATCCAAGATTTCAGAACCCATCAACCCCAAGCCTTCAAAACCTTATACACCACCACTTGAAAACCAGTTAGCCAAACTTCTTTCCACACACCCCACACCGATCCGGCACAAGAGATGTAGAAGGGGAAATCGGACCAAAAGCAGACAAGTCTCAAAGCTTCCAACTAGCCTTGAACAATCTCTAAAATGCACCCAAAATCATACTTTAATGCAATATATGATCCACATTCCATAATAACAACAATCAAACCGCTAACAAGGAGAAAAGCACTCTGATCTAGATCAAAAAAGGTTCGATCAAGAAGGGGGAGTTAAGAGCTTTTCTCTTTGTGAGCCGAATGTGTTATATATAGTACTCTGTTCGAGATTTAGTACTATATTTTTTTTGTTATATATAGTTAACAAAAAATTTAAGCGTAAAATTTGTCTTTCTAATAATTTCACATGAGTCCTTTATAAGATTAAATTATAATATATATAAAATTGAGAAAATCTTTTCCTCGATTAGCTTTTGGGGTCGAGTTAGTTAGATCCATGGTTTTAAAGCCTAGGTAGTATAAAGAATTTTTTAAGGGTGGCCAAAAAATTTTGATTAATAAGGTAAAAATAAATAATAAACATAACCGTATATTTAATTAATTAAGGTTCTGGGAAAAATAGTTTCCCCCGGTTAGGCAAGTAACCCATCTAAAGCTGAATCTTGGGCCATTTTTTACGTGTATTTTCATTTATGAATTAGAAGAAAAAAAGGGAGAGCTTAATTTACAACTATTTTTTTTGTATATATAAAATTACTCCGAACATTAACAATTTAATTAAGATAAACAACCACTAATAAAAATCATATTTTAATCTTAATAAAATTGCATTAATTTATTTCCACTAATAAAAAGATTTTACCATTACATTTATTAATCCACCTTTACCATGTAAATAATAAAAATTTATTATTGTAATTATTTCAATTTCGAGAGAGTATAATATATAACGACTTGATATTATCTACATCATCAAATTAAATAATATATATTACCTGATTAAGATAAAGTATCCTTAAGATTTAATATATATCACGTATATATATATATATATATATATGGTTAATGATTTAGAAGATGATATAGACGAATTACCAGAAGTTCTAGATTCAATAACGTATAACAGATTATACCTGCTTTACACATTTATAATACTTCACTACTCAGTTGTTATGACATTCAATAACTTTGACAATTCAAAAAGAAATGAAATTTATTTTGTCGCACTCTGTCAGATCTGCCGTGTTTTCAATGGCATTTTTCTTCCTCCTCCTGCAAATGCCATAACTATCCCAGCAGTGGCCACAGGGCCACCCAATATACATGCCAGGAAGTGAAATGAGTTCTTTCACAGGATATAATTCCAGGGCAGAAGGAGTACCGGCAGGTCCTCCGATCTCGGGTCGCATATAATTTAGAGATTACATATATGATTTCAAGTCATAAAAATGACAGATTAATATTATAGCGGTTATCTGGTGTATATTTATGTTGGCAGCTATCTTATTTGTAAATATTGAATTTGTTAATAGACGGATTTGCTAAGGTGCGCTTTGAAGCGCGTCTTAATGCGCTCTCCAACCGTTACCGTTACCGTTATCATGAATCGATTCATGATAAACAAGATTTGTTAAAGTGATAAAAAGCAGTTTCCTATCAAGGATCTGAGTCATGAGAGGGACTTGGGTTTCTTCATGCTTCTAAGGCTTTGAGAATGGGCTAAGCATCCTTAATGGGAGAAATTAAAAGTGGGCTAATATATAGAGTTTGGTCAGAAAAAGAAGGAGAATTTGACCAAAAGCAGCAGAGACCACGTGAAATTCACATAAAGTCCCCCATTACTATTACCTTTTATTATTATGTACACACACAAAACCCACATTCCAGGGAGTTTGAACTTCGAACCCTTTTTGCAAAGTTGACTTTTAACTGTGAAGGAAGGAGAGATCGGATCAGAGCCGTTTGATTCGACGACTGGCCGGCCGGTGATCGGATCAGGAGTTAGCTGGAAATTTGGTAGGAATTTCCTGCAAATGCGTCCCCATAGATATTGCATGCCCAGCTGCACTTAACTACTTTTCCTATCTAAGTAGTGCCCAAAAAGGGCCCCCTTGACTTTCCTCACATTCGACAGATGAATCATATATAGACCCGATCTTCATATTCTGGTATTCGAAGAAAAACGAGTACGCCACAGCTGAATTAGGCATATTTCTCTTCATATTCTGTTGGGCATTAATTAAGCCAAAATATGGAACATTTTCAAGTAAATTCAATTTGTTTTTCTGAAATAATATATAAAAAAGGGAGAGAATATATCGCCCCAAACCTTTTATATACACAAAATGTTAATATGGGAAAAGTTTATTGTCAACAACTTAGCTATCATAGGTTTTTAAGGTTTCGAATTTTCTAGTATATTTATTTTCGTGTGACATTCACCAATGAAAAATTTATATATATCCTAAAAGATTGATGGGTTTAGTTTATATTTTTATATTTTGATTAATAAAAATATATATGTAAAAACAATTAAAAGATATGTAATAAAAAAAAATGTACTCGATGTCCTGAAATTTTTTTTAAAATGGATATCATAATAAAATTAATAATATCACTTAAATTAATGGTTAACAATTGCAACATTTATGATGCCAAAACACAATAAAAAAACTTACTAAACAGAAATTTGAATTCGATAAAGAACAAATCCTTCATTATAAGAAGAAGAATTGCGGACTAATTACCGACACAAGTGATCCGGAAATGGGAATGAGGAAAAACAAGAGAGAGACGTTAATAATGCAAAATTTTGTCTGTAAATTCTGAAAGAAACCATTGAGTGTTTAATAAAAAGCTGTTTTTTGTCCTTTTCCGGCACACAAGACTGTACAGGGGACGATCAAAACCGTCAAACTACTATCTGGTACTCTTGGGATCACGTCGTATTCACATATTAATTTGGGACGAAAATAACTTATTTATAATATGTCGAGGGATTGTAACGATTGAAATTTTTATTTTTATTAAATTATATTATAATTTGATTTAAATATATTTGATTAAATGAGTCAAAAATCCAAAATAGTACTATGATAAATCTAAAAATAGATACGAATAATTAATAATTTTATTTCTGATTTATGATTACTTTTAGAAGACAATTTTTTTCCTCTCCATCCCTTTTCTAAACCTACCCGGAAGATTGACGGTAGCTTCACAACTTGGTTTTGATATCTTATGTAGATCATGGACTAAAACCTTTTTTGATCAATATAGTAATTCTTACAAGGAAAAAGAAGAAGAAATCCATGTAATATATTTTACTTTATCTTTATCTTTCGTACGTGATATAATTAGTATATAGAAATCTAGATTTACTTATTAATATTATATATGTCTTGTATTATAAATAGTTTTGTACATAAATGAGAAAGACATTCATTTTACGATACAAATTCTTTTATGATATTAGAGCCTTTGAAATTCATCATGTATATCCTTCAATATGATATACTTCTATAATTAGTATCAGTTACAAAAAAGAAAAAAAAATTTGAAAATGGAAACCCAATAAATTTCCATAATTGGTCGGTTACTTCTTTGCATATTTATCATTCACATAATGAGTAAGTTATTTATATAAGTCAACCCTTTTTTAAAGAAAAAGAAAAAAATAATGGAAGCTAATGTTTCTAAAAACTGTAGGGTAATTGAAATGGCAACTTATAGTTTCCCATCTTTTTCTAGAAATTATAAAATCATGATAAATCTAAATAAAATAATTAAGAAACAGTAAGAAGTGGATTTTGAATAAGTAAAACAAAAAAGTTAAAACATTTTTTAAGGATAAAGAATAATATATATTTTTTTAATACATTTCTACGCTACTTTAACTCAACAAATCCGACATGATTTTGAAATAACATTGATAGCAAAAAAATCTAAGTAGTTACAAATCCCCAATTTTACCTATTCTTACGAGCATTTGCTAAATTTTTTTAAAAAAATCAAATTTTATTAAGTTAATTAATGAAACTAATTTAATTTTTGACCAGTCAAAAATTTGCACGGGATATGATGGATTACTACTACTAATGTACTCCCTTTGTTTCTTTTTATTAGCCATTTTAAGTAATAAAATTTGGTAGAAACAAGGGACGCATTATGAATAAGGTAATCCCCTTATTCATAATACTAAAACTTATTCGTTAGAAACGAAGGGATTACGTTATTCATCGAGATGTACACAACTAAGAAGGGACACGGGCGATCCCCGCCGGTTAGGGGGTATACCTTAATGGTCAAAATGGTTCATGTGCAATAATTTCTAACATAGAAGCCCCTTCTTAGAAGGCCTCATTAATTACATGCTTTAGCCGAAAACAAACATCTTTCCTTCTCGACTCCGTCCCAATACAAAATGCCGGAACAATGATTCACCATTTTAATTGTATCTTCCAATTGACAATTTACTTCATACCAAGACAAAATTTGACCCCCTTTTTTTTAAAAAAAGAAAAGTTGATATTTGGATTTTTGTTAACTTTTCAATCATTAAATAATATCGTTTCATCATTTGAACAAGTCTTCTTTATTATGAAAATCTCTTCCTTATCTAGTTGGAGGAGAATCTACATGAATCGAATTTTTTTAGGAACATATGAGGTGAGTGATAAACGGGGATGGTTTTTCCAAACCATTGGGATGGAATGACTTAATTAGTGTCGGACCAAGGGAGGAGGGATATAACACCATGGCTAATACAAAACTTAGGCAAACAGTAGATTACCACCCACACCTAATTCCACAATACCGAAGAAACTTGGCACGTGGAAATACAATCTCTCCATCCCTAGCAGCCCTCCTACCCAATCACCATCCCCCACGTGGCTTCCCACCCCCTCTCCTTAGTAAAACCATTCGTGTAGGTAAAAGATTAGGAGATTTAGGTCACCTCACTCTCGTTCTTCCCTTCCCTCTGCAATTCTCATCTTCTTCCCTTAAGAAATTGCAAAATAATCACAAAATCTCACCAAAATAAAACACACCCAGGAAGAGTCTGCTTTCTCCACTATTTATTTACATGTAATTTCCATATATAGAAACATCAAGTATAAAACCCATTAAAAGCGTTGGCAGTTTTCTATAGTGCAACAGTTTTGAGTTTTTCTTTCCTTCTTTCGTTTTCTTTCACAATTACCATTCTTCACCTACTTATATACATATCTTCCCCCCACAACTCAAACCAAAAATTAACCTCCTCCTCCTCCTTCTTCCTCATCCCTTCCTCCTTAACGCCTCTGCAAGAATATATAGTCTTAATCCCAGCTCTGTAGCTTCATATATAGAGCTGAAGGGTTCAAGAAATGTCAAGAATAGTTGCAGAAAGTTTATCGCCGAGGAGGGATTGTATTCCCATATTTAATCGGAAGCAGACTGTGGAGATGACAAATGCAACAGCAGCCGCTGCTTGTGCTTCGCCTACTCTGGGACAACTGCTGAAACAGGTGGGGGATGCCAGGAAGGAGGATACCGGAGATGAGACTCCGGTTCACCAGGTTCTTGATGTGAGTGACCCAGGCATGGAACCTCGGTCCCTTCCGTTTGTCCTGTCCTTTAACAACTTGACTTACAGTGTGAAAATTCGCCGAAAAATGACACTGCCAACTTTGTTCTCCGGCAGTCAGAACCGCCTTGCCACCACTACTGCTGCTCCAACTGCAACAGAGCCGACAGCAGGAGAGACCTTGTTTACAAAGACTAAGGTTCTTCTCAACGATATCTCCGGCCAAGCCCGTGACGGTGAGATCATGGCGGTGCTCGGCGCATCTGGATCGGGTAAATCAACCCTCATTGACGCATTAGCAAACCGCATTGCAAAAGACAGCTTGAAAGGAACAATCACTCTCAATGGGGAGCAACTGGAATCGAGGCTACTCAAAGTCATATCGGCGTACGTCATGCAAGATGATCTCCTGTTTCCCATGCTCACAGTTGAAGAAACTCTCATGTTCGCTGCCGAATTCAGGCTTCCTCGAACTCTATCAAAATCCAAGAAGAAAATGAGAGTTCAGGCCTTGATTGATCAATTAGGTCTTCGCAACGCCGCCAAAACTGTGATAGGCGATGAAGGCCACCGCGGTGTCTCCGGCGGTGAACGGCGTAGAGTTTCTATCGGAATTGACATCATCCACGATCCAATTATCCTCTTTCTCGATGAGCCCACCTCAGGCCTTGACTCAACCAGCGCATACATGGTTGTTAAAGTATTGCAGAGGATTGCTCAGAGTGGAAGCATAGTGATTATGTCCATCCACCAGCCGAGTTATCGAATTTTAGGCCTACTGGACAGATTGATTTTCCTCTCTCGTGGGCATACTGTATACAGTGGTCCCCCAACTAATTTGCCTCAATACTTCTCTGATTTCGGCCACCCAATCCCAGAAAACGAGAACCGGACTGAGTTTGCTCTTGATCTAATCAGGGAACTCGAGGGCTCCCCCGGCGGAACCAAAAGCTTGGTTGAATTTAACAGAAACTGGGAAAATTTGAAAAGAAGTACAAGGAACGTGGAAGCATCTCCCACTCACGGTTTATCTTTGAAGGAAGCAATTAGTGCAAGTATTTCGAGGGGAAAATTAGTTTCTGGGGCGACCAATGATGCAAGCCCAACTTCAATGGTTCCCACTTATGCAAATCCATTTTGGGTTGAGATGGCGGTTTTATCGAAGCGATCATTCATCAATTCACGCAGAATGCCTGAACTTTTTGGAATAAGGCTGGGTGCTATCCTGGTCACGGGGTTTATTTTGGCTACGGTTTTCTGGCAACTCGATAATTCACCCAAAGGGATTCAAGAGAGATTAGGCTTTTTTGCCTTTGCCATGTCTACTACTTTCTACACTTGTGCCGATGCCTTACCAGTTTTCCTTCAAGAAAGGTACATCTTCATGAGAGAGACAGCGCACAACGCTTACCGAAGATTTTCTTATTGTCTCTCTCACGCAATAGTTTCACTCCCGGCTCTGATTTTCTTTTCTTTCACTTTTGCCGCCATTACTTTCTGGGCTGTCGGCCTTGACGGTAGCTTCTTTTACTATTTCGGGATCATCTTAGCTTCGTTCTGGGCCGGTAATTCCTTCGTCACTTTTCTCTCCGGAGTCGTCCCTCATGTCATGCTCGGCTACACCATCGTGGTGGCTATCTTGGCTTACTTCCTCCTCTTCAGCGGATTCTTCATCAACCGCGACCGGATCCCCCCCTACTGGATTTGGTTCCACTACATTTCGCTGGTGAAATACCCATACGAAGCAGTTCTGCAAAACGAATTTGACGACCCAGCAAAATGCTTTGTTAGGGGAATCCAGATCTTCGACAACAGCCCACTCGGTGCGGTCCCAGCTTCGCTGAAAGAGAAACTATTGAACAGCATGAGCAATACATTGGGAATGAAGATCGGACCGACAACCTGTGTCACCACCGGAGTAGATATATTGAAGCAGCAAGGAGTCACCGATCTCGACAAATGGGCTTGCTTGCTCATCACTATTTCATGGGGATTTTTCTTCAGGATTTTGTTTTACTTCTCTTTGTTACTGGGAAGCAGGAACAAGAGAAGGTGAAAACAACGGTAAAATCAAAAAATTTACAGTACGTGAAATGTAAACTTTAATATGGCGGGAAGCATCCTATCTTGTATTTTGGATTTTTTTTTTTGGATAGATATTTCTTTTTCTTTTTTACACTTTTTGTTAGGTGTCAAACAGTTGGAAATTATATGATACAATATGCTGAAATAAAAAATGTATTCAAAATGCTGGTCAGGGCTCAGTGTTTTGTTGGTGACCTACACATAACTGATGTTGCAATTAATTTTGACCCACAGACGAATTTCTAATGTTGAGTAAATTAATCATGACTGGTTAGTCAGATAGAGACCAAAGCACGGATGTGAAAAGTTACGGTTTTTTTCCCCCTTTCGCTCAATATTTAAATTAATCTATTAATTTGTCATAACCTCTTAATTATAAATAAGAAAAACACAACATATATAGAGAGAGGGTAATGCGATGGACCGTACAGTTAAATTTTTAACGGCCAATATCTAACTTTATTTTTTAAAAATATATTTTATATATTATATCTAAAATGATAAATTAAACCTTTTTGATAGTGGATCACATTTACTATTATTTTTTAAATAAAAAAATAATTAACTATTAACTTTGACGGTTAAAGATTTAATAGTACACTCTATAACATTTTTGTATATAAATATATGATGTGAATTTTAACATTATAGTTTTCTTTTCTCAGAAAATATATATATATATATATATATATTACAAAAAGAAAATTTTGACCTTGGCATCTATATCCCTCATGCATGCACACTCATATTTGGAACTTCTCTTTTTTACATGAAGCCCCTCTAGTGATTGATTTTTTCTTTTATAATAATAATAATAAAAAAATCTCAAAATCGATATTGTTCGAGTTTCCTTATCACTGCTATTTTTTGTTGCTTTAAATCTTCCATTTAATAATAAGAAAAGATCAATAATAATTTAAGTTTTCCTAAAAAATTGTTTTAGAAAGGCGGGAGAATATTTGCCAAATGGCTGATTTGACCTAAAAAAAAAAAAAAAATAAAATAAAAACATATTCTCCTAGGAAGATAAAGGATGGAAGAATTTAATAATAATAAAAAACTAGAACCGCGTGTCGTATTCTTTTTATCAACCTAAGGAGCGAATAAAAGAATACTCTGGAAATTGATAACTCAAAGCATAATAGTTAATCAATATATATATACACATATATGAGTTATTGTACAATTCAATCCACAAACATTATCTTTTTTAAAGCTTTGATATAAATATATATATATATATATATACCTTTATCATCCTTAAAGTTAATTTCAAAATCAAGTAATTTTTTTGG
>JAOXNR010000030.1:16507302-16524466 GCA_028571225.1 Parsonsia alboflavescens
TTTTTTTTCCTATTTAACATCGTTGTTGTGCACTTATCAAGGAAAAAAAATTATACCCTCATTTGACTTACCTCCTTATTTCTTACGATAGATGAATTGCTCTTCAGTGAACAATTATACCCTCATGCGGCATGGTTCATTCTGTCATCCCGACAAGTGAATAATTAAGATTCCTTTTTCACTAAAATCTTTTACATTCACAGCTTCCATCGTTACCATCACTCCTTACTTAATGCTTAAGTCTAAATTTTACAATGGAGGTCATAATGAAATTTGTTCTCGAGTCAATCTTCTTAATCTTTTTTGGCCCAAAGCTCTTGATTTTTTAGTTTTGTTCCTATAACAAGTCATTTAATTATGTTATAGAAGAATCGCTATTGATGCTTTATTATACTGCCTTTTATTAGATGACTTATAAACTTTACATATTGGAATTCTAGATCATTGAGATTGATTTTCTTTCTCTCTCATCCTTCCATTTCTATCCACATCTTCCTTCTCTATTTTGCTTTATAGCTTAAAATCAAATTTTCCTTTTTTTTTTTTTGGCATAAACAAAAAATTTCATGTTACCAAGATATGACTGATATATCATATTTTGATTGGTTCTTTAGATCGAAATATTGCGAAGTATAAATAATTTTTTAAAAAATATCTTGATTCGGATCTCACAGGGTTTTTTTTTTTAACTCTTATGATCCTTAACCTATTATAGAGAGTTATGATGGCCCCTCTATGTGATATGGATAGTTATTATGGTCCCAATTTTATTTTTTTCTAACAAAATATTCATTGAAATGAGTCATTTTATTGGTACGAGATAACTTTTTAGTTACAAAATTGTCAATTCCATCCTTACCATTCAAAATTCAACCAATCCAAAGGTTGTGAATAAATTTTTATTGTTCGATTAATTTATTTGGATTTGTTAATCTAAATATAGTTAAAATTCTTCTTTTTTTTTTTGAATATCATATTGACAATTTTATCCCTGAAAATGCTATTAGGTATTGATAAATGAATAGTTATTATTAGTATTTTGCTGAAAAATAATATTATGAACCATAATAGCTATTTATAAAATGTTAAGGAATCACGACGACTAAAACAGAACTTATGAGATTATATTAGAATTTGATTCAAATATGTGAAATTAAAAATCCTTTTAACATATATTTAAAAAGTAATATAAAAAAGATACTAGAAAGAATAACTTCAATGACTTAATCAGAACATAAAATATTCTTAATTAAAATCCAAAAAAAATTTTACAAAATATGAAAAGATAATAATGATAACTAGAAAGTTAGTCCAAAGCAAATTTATAGTTTAGATGCATATTGCTATTTTATTTATAAGCATCCCAAGGTTAATAATAATATTAGCTAAATAAGTAAACAATTTATTGCTATTTTCATTTTTATTTATAAAAGAACTCTATTTTCATTCATCAATAAAAGAATTTTTTTAATCAGACTAGGAAGTATCCCAAGAATAATAACAATATTAGCTAAATAGGTGAGCAATTTTCCAGTTTCAATGAACAAAATTGAATTCAAAATCCTTTTTAAGAAATTAGAAAAACCATCAACAATTGGACAAACTACAAACTGAAAAAAAAAAAAAAAAAAAAATGTAGTTACTATTTGCTTATTTTGGTGCCCTTTCCATATACATCTCTATGATACATCATTGTATCATTAAAAAGAATGTTAAGATATTAAAAACAAAAATCTATCATTAAAAATTTGGATTTTAGCACCCCAACAGTTAAATCTAAAAGCACTTTAATGGGGAGCTATATAATTTTTCTGTTTGTATCAATGCACAAATTCCTCACAACATACAATTTGCAACCATAATTTTGGGCTTCCTCATCTATGCTTCCATAGGTAACTTTCGATCCACAATAAGCAAAACTAATTTATGCTTGAATTCCGGGTCGGGCTAAAAAATCATCAACCGCAAGACTCGCATCTCCATGGGCAACTGCATCTTCAGGTTCTGGCATGTAGAGACTTGACATCGAAGTCTGAAAATTATAATTTGATTAAATTTTGTAATAAATTTGTGTTAGAAAATAAATGACACAAACTAGCAAAATCAAATATTAGAATCTCAAATTTACAGTAATAATATCAAATATCTGATTTTGATTAGGGATGGAGAGGAATGACACAAACTAGCAAAATCAAATATTAGAATCTCAAATTTACAGTCACAATATCAAATATCTGATTTTGATTAGGGATGGAGATGAATGCTTTCCCCAATAGAAAGCATTAGAAGGGGAAAAATTTTTTAATAAAATGAACTTATTTCTAAAAGAACCTAAAAAAGATCAAAACTCAATGATTAGCTTATGAGAAATTCACTCTCAAATTCCAATCATGATACACAAGAAAATAATTAATATTAAACTCATACAAACTTTTCAAGTACTATTCTTGATCAGGTTTGTAACTTAAAAAATTCACATAGCATCATAAAACTTGACTTCGCAAAATAAATATATACCATGCAAACATAACAAAGTTCAATCCCAACATTCTTAATATAAGCCAAGCCAAGTTTTAAGGTATGCTAGAATGTGAAGATAGCATACCTTTGCATCAAGTAGCATCTCTCCAGAATTTTCTTTGATGAGACATGCACCATGAGCCGATAACCATTCAACACATTCCTCTACTCCATCAGCTTCCTTCTCATTGCTTGCTTGAGTAGTGGGCAATCCCTTGGAGAAGCCTAAAACATGAGAAATGTACGACACAGGAACAGTTGGACGATAAGAACGCGACATGCATTTAATTGCAGCATATCGCATTTTCTCCACGTAAAGATCTGCACAAAAAAAAAAGAAGGGGGGATGGGGGGGTCAACCACTTTTCTTAGGACAAACGATCAATGACAAGCTGATCATATCATATGATATCAACTCACCCATTAGATAGGTACTAATGTTAGGAGCAGCTTTATACAGTCTGAAAAACTGAACATAATTTCCAGAAGTTACCGCTGCACGAACTGCGAGGGCATATTTGACAGCATCATTCTTCCTAGCTTCAGCTGATAATCTAAAAATCACTGAAATCAGCTAATTCAACAATGTCATACAGAAGACAGCAACAAATGACTATTTTCTATTCAACGTCACATGCACTTTAAATCCTGCAAACTTTACCCTAAATCTATAATGAAAGTATACTCTCCTGAATAATGATGAAGTTGGGAGAACAAGGATTTCCTAGAGAAACAAAATCATCATGCTACATGTGGAAAAATCCATCATTCAGCTTTTAGCAAGACCAAATGAAGTATCAAATTCCTCCAACAGCTCAGGTAGGATGAGGTTTTTCGTATAGTATGCAAACACAAGGTGCTAGGAGTTGAAATTTAGCTCAATGTGTTCTGAGAACATAAATAGTACTGGGATGGAGGGTATATTGTAATTCACAGTTATAAAGTGGATACACTTCTGCTGACAAAAGAAATAGATTTTTCTTGAATATGTTTGACAGTCATTGGGTAGTCAATAAATTTTAAGAATATCTCCTCAACAGTAAGTTATAGAGGTTTGAAGTGAACTAAACCGAAAAATTCAGGATTAGGATCTAAACATAATAAACATTCAAAATATGCAAACATTGGCATGAAAAGAAAGAGAACACTGACCATGATACACAACTAGGTTGAACCAAACGTAAACCACAGAACACAGAAAGTCGAGCAGCAAACTAGTTAAAATCATAATCATAGTCATAGTTATTTCTCAAATATTTTCATAGTTAAACCTTGAGAAAAAATATCTAGTACAAAGTTGGCACACATTTTACCATATCCTAACCTATATCCCTGTTGTCCACCACACTCCTGCATTTCTACAGTTTTGAACTTGAGACCCAGGGGACAGCAGGATTTAAAACTCCTACCCTGATACAATTATCCGTCCTGAGCTTCCCGAGGTTTCCCTATATTTTAATCCTTTATTCTTAACGTCCCTTTATGACCTGATGATCATTATTTAAAAAAACTTTGAGCTTACAACAGGCTAAGCATCAACTTCAGAATAATTGCTAAGCTATTTTACAGGTTCTCAAAGTGAAAGAAGACAAACGCCAACTCGAAGGAAATTATGGAAATGAGAAACTCAAGAATGACAAGAGTGGAAAATATGGAAAAATGTTGCTTGAAAGTATGCTATAATCAGTAAATACTATCTCTAACTACACAATGACTATGCAAGGTTATGTTGGAAAAAGGTAAAATACCTTGACATTGCAGACAGGAGATCTCTGTTGTTATTGGAGTGTAAGATTACACAGAGTAGATTGTATGCGGCAAATTCCATGTGGCATCCCCGAATTCCTTCGGCATACAGAGTTTTCAACTGGGATTGACACTGCAAAAAAAAAAAAAAAAAATAGGGCATGTTAAACAAATAGCACTGTACATATGGGGGAACATCCACTTACACACTCCATCAGCCTATGCTTCAAATGCATCAATGCTTTGAATTCTAATTAATTCAGTCTTGAAAATTACTCCTTCCAGTCTGTTTTACATGTTGATTTGGGATGGATTATGAAGGCTCTCCCTATTGGCAAAACTACTATCAATACAAATCAAGAATAAAAGACCGTATTTGATTACAAAGAAAAGAAAAAGAAACAAATAAGTAACAAGCCTTCCAAAAACATCTTCAAGTTTGGATAATGCTAACACACAAAAACCAACCTGATTGTACTCCGGCAAATCTCCAACTTCTATCGCCAAACGAGCATGAGTTTCATAAACCTGAAACAGATGGTTAGTGAAATTTACACGCTCAACAATATTAATGTCAAACCCATTCACTCACCTCCCTACAAGAAAAAACAAAGACAACGAAAACTGGGTTCCATGAAAAATTTAAATTAAGTTTGCAAGGTTCTGATAAAATATGGACTGTAGGTTAATAAGTAATTATACAAAAGAAACATACATACCTTCACAGTTAGTTCATTGCGTATGCGTTGCACAGTCAAATCTTGCCGTATGGATTTCAGCTGATCACATTTGTAAAGATAATTCTTTTCAGAATTTTGAACCATAATCAGTGCTCTTTCCAATACTTCTTCTGGTCTCACCTGTAACGTTACATCACTTTAACTCACCCTAGATAAACTAATGATTCTGCTTTTAATTACAAAACTAATTTTGAATGTTTACCGTGGCAGGATCAGGGGCAGAAGTGAGACGCAAGTATCGTTTCTCAATTTCCCGACAGGTCCCTTTGACAGTAAGGGCATCCCAGTCAATATCTTCAACAGCCTTGTTACCACTGTCCTCGAAGTTTTTGCCAGGTACCAATGCACTTGTTGCCCTTCTGCCATACAAATTCAGAGCCCCAGTAAATTTTGGCCTATAATGATTACTTTCTGCTCGATTACCATATCCCTTCTCAAAACGTCTTGAGCGATTTTCCCGTCTTTTTCTTTCCTCAGGTGTATCTGCAAGTGCTACAGCAGCAGAGTAGTAGGCTGTTAAGCTTTGCTCCTTATCACTGTCACTGGATGCATCAGCATTATCAGTAGCATTTTGACCATCACCAAGACGAGGCCTCTTAGAAGGTCTCAGGACATTTTTACTGGTACTCTTCTGGTCTGCTAAAGAAAATTTCATGGTATTTGTATGATCCTCCTTGTTCACCAATTTTCCACCAATAAACTACACCATAAGATATCCTTTATGAGATTGTCATATTGCACTTCATAACAACATACAAGTGCAAGCATTACTTGTTTAAAATCCTTTTCTGCAGTGTGTTCCTGGTAAGTGACTCAGAAGGATATCCTTCTGATATACAAAAAGGTCCATCTGAAAACCTTGGTTAATTTTAATGCATAATACAACCTTTGAAATTTATTATCACTTAGTGGTTCAAGTTATCCTTTTGACTACTCAATTGAAAGAAAAAGAAGAGACAGTTTAATCTACTAAGTACAGCTTGATCTCATTTCAATGGTTCCATATGTTTCTTATCAAATTTAGTACCACTGGCCCTGCTGGCCAGCTTCTCCTTAACACCAATCAAACTCGTAAGTCTTTGTCCACGAGTATGTTGCATGTACATTCAGGGGAATTTTTCTACCAAATTCTTTCCAACTAAAAGATAAATCAAACATTACCTGTTTGTTCCAACCGCTGAATTTTACTGTTTCACGAGAAGCTACAGGTTTTTCAAGCTTTTCTTCTGATATAGGTTCCCACCTGCTTTTGGATCGCCTACTGGGACTTCTTTTACTCTTTTGCACTGCAGAAGTGGGAGTAGAGAGCAACAAACCTCTAAAAATGGAAAAAGATTAGAGTAGTCAATTTATGAGATCAAGAATGCTACGAGATATTATGAACAGTGAACCATGCCAAGGGAAATTGAAAATGCCACAAAATGAAGATTTTATGAAACCATAAAGCACATATGCAATAAAGAAATTTATAAACTCATCAAGCACTTAACAGTCATCTACAAGAAGTAGCCACATTAAAAAGGCGAGATTCAAGAAAACGCTAAAACAAATCTTAAAAAGACATAAGGGGAAAGGCCTCTAGATTTCCCCATTCTCAAAAGGGTAAAACAAGCTCCAGCTCAGCACTCAAGAAACAGTGAAAGATGTGTGGAAGTTGGATCTTTTCGTGAATATAACATTAACCTTCAATGCATGTTTCCTAGTACGACTACTAACCACTAAGCTTCAGTAAAGATATCAAATACATGGTAAGCAACTCAGATGCAATGACCAAGTTAATAAGATGATCAGCATTTTTATTGCATTTCCCCAATTGCATTTTATGTTGAATAACAATGACATACTCCTTATTCACTGTATCCGAATTTGGCAGTGGGAAAAGAGGCTCCGTGTCCCAATTCTTTGTATAAAGTGTGCCATCAGCAGTTGCCTTTTTGATGATCTGATGAGTAAAATATGCAAAAGAATTATTAAAAAATAAAAATAAAAAGACTAATAATATATATTTATAAGATTTTAAAAACAGACAATAAAGCTTTGATTGATCAATACACGATTCTAGCAATTTCAAGCCAAATATATAGCAACAAGCTGCTGAATGTTTATATGAATAAAATTAAGGAAAACCATTTAGCATTGATGTAGCATTCTCTTTCAGATACAGAACAATATCACAAGGAAAATTATTGCATCCACAATTGCACTGCATGCAAGTGGAGGGAAAGAAACTTTCTTGACTCAAGAAAACATCACTATCATCTACAAGCAAGTAATAGAAAAATTACTCTAAATGGAAGAAAGGAATGTATGAATTGACTGAGAAGAATAGATAATGCAGAAAGATGACCAAAGATATATGCAGAGGATTGATATGTGGCTTCCTCTATTAAACAAGCATAGAAGATACCAGCTGGCTCTCAGATCTACCAGGTGCCATGTTTGGAGCAGATGTTGAATTTAGGAAGCTCTAGATTACTTGACTAACTTCCTTTTTTTTCTTTATTATTTTTGTTTTTTCACAAAAGGTGCATTGAAGTTAAATCTTCTTCAAGGACATCATGCAGTTTATCCCCCAAAAAATGACAACACAAAAAAGGGTTAAGACTTTTAGAGATGAAGTTCAAGGTAGATGAAGAGCTTTCAAAAACCCACAATTAAAGAATTCGAAATATCAAGTCAAGAACGTAACCCCATAGGTGGGGCCATATACCAGGCTCTAACTCTTCTAACTACGCTGTACACGGATTCAGACACTGAAAGATTAAACTAATGTTTCTCCATTTAGTATATTAAAATCGCCACTATTAAGAAAACTATTGTTAGAAGTAAAAGTATTACATAAATTGGCTTGGACTCGCCAAAGTTTAAAAGGAGCTGAGAAAGGTTGGAGTAAATTTCTTCTATATGCATTTTTCTTCATTTTCAAGTTTCAACAACACCAATTCTACTGAGAACTGGGGAAAAAAAAAACAACTGCCACAACAAGCTTTTATCATTTCAAAGACACTAACTGAACTGATGCATGATGCATAGACCATGACAAATGACTAGACGACCACCCAGGTAAAAGAATATATTACTACTTGGCAAACAAAAGAGCTAGGTCCTGACAGGAATAATGGGTTAGAAGTGGGAATGGAACCCGTGGAAAAGATACTGAACACAGGTCCTACAAAGCCCATGTGCGCACAGTCCATACTAGAAGAAATAGAGTGGAGAACAGTTAAGAAATACTTTGTTTTAAGGTATTTATATTATGATGGCAGTTACTTTTGTGTTAGTAGGAATGTAAGTTAATTTCAGCACATGAGAAAAACCAGCATAAATTCCAGTCATGTAGTATCCAGGAAAAAAAAAAGAAAGGAAACCTTAGCATCGGATACCTCCTTCATGACAACTTGAGATGCCCCCATTTGTGCATCATCCTTGCAACGAACCAAGGCTCTCTCCACATAACCACGCAGTGAGTTTGGAAACATACCAGCCTACAGGAAAGCAACTAGAGATCAATTCTTGAGCTCAACAAATTAGAGCCAAAACTTCAAAATGAAGTTTAAAACTTGATGTCAATCATTTCAACATCATATAATAATAGTTAATGATAGGAGGGAAGAAAAAAGGAGATAAAATGATTTGGTGTTATTTGAATTTGTTAGCTTCTACAATTAAAAGACTAGTTTTCAAAAGATGAAATAATTCCTTTCAGGTAAAAGAAAAAATTGGGTAGCATCAAGTTTTCAATATTAACTCAGGGGAATGATAATGATTTAAAAATTTACATCTATTCAATGCCAGCAAGCCAAAGGAAGAAATGGCAAACTTGATGTCAAGGTAGCTAAGTATGCAAGAACTAGCTCTAAAAGATTAAGATTGTGTTTCACGAATAAAGATCTGTATAACCATTTCAGTCTCCCTCCCTAAATTGAAATTTTTTATTCCCTGAAAAGCCAAAATGAAAAATCGTTCCCTCCCCCACATAAAAAAAAGGGTCAAGAAAAAAATGCACAGATGATCAAAATTTAACAATACAATCCCAACATATTTGTATACTGCCATTATACCTTCTGTATTAGTGCATTCATGAATTTTGAAAGGTCTAGAAATAATTCTATTTGTAAGAAACTGAAAAAAACCACTAACTTCAAGAAACTTCACAACATCTTAAACTAAGTCTTAGGTTGACTAATCAAGTTGAGACTATAGAAGCACCCATGTCAAATATTAGAACGCCAAAGTTCCATTAGCTCAAGAAACTTGAACCAGAAGTAAATGCAATACATCAAGATTTACTAATTTGGTTCAGGCTATAATAGCATAAATATCAGACCTTAGAGAGCATAAGTCACACAAGCTCAAACAAGGGCCATCTGAGATGGTTATTCACACTAATAAAATACGGAATCAGATAGCTAGTTTATGAAAACAACAACCAGAAGAAAGAAAAAAAAATAGAAGTATGCAAAGTCAAACCTTTAGTACAGAATCAGCAGCAGAATCATGAGTTGGCACCCTTTCATTTTGTTTTGGCACTGAAACACTAATATACGCTGGCTTTATAGTAGCACCAGAAGCATTGGTATCCTTATCGGTTTTTGACAAACCTGGAGGCAAGTTAGAAGCAATTCTAGGATTTGTTGGGATTTGCAGTTTGCTTGCTTTACGTGAATCAACTGGTGGAATATTTTGTGCGACAGGTTGCAAGGGTGGTTGATAACTTTCAGGAACCTGATGAGAAGGGGGATAGAGTGAGGTGAATTCTTGAGCTGACGTAGATTTTTGTTGATGCTGAAAGCTTTGATAAGCAGAATTTGTTTCCGAGGTCATTTGAATATGCTGTTCTGTAGACTTAGAATATTGATTTGGGAAACTTGCAGTCCCAGGTTTCCAGTAACCATCATGGACACAACCACTCACTGTACCAGACTGAAAACATAGACCATTGAAGCACATCAGAAATAAAAATGTAACCAAACAAGACGTATTGATTAGATTGCCCCAACTACTTACCAACTGGTATAAGTACATGGGTGATAAGAACTTACTTTTAAACCACGACCAACTACAATATACTATACTATACATAAAATTTAATATCAAACGACACTCTTCAGAAATCAAGCAAAACAGAAAGAGACATAACCAGCATCTTTTGAACAAAATTAACATGGTTATTCAAAGGAACATAACTCTGGAAGATGAAAACCATAATACATTTAACACTTCAAAACAAGGAAAATACGAAATCATTCTTGCCCTGAACAATCGTCATAGGCATGATAATGCAAGTGGCTGTATCACAGATTAGATGAAAACACACAAAGAAGACCAATATTTAGTAATTAGCAATAGTACCAAAACCAACTGCAAAGAAAGCACATTGTCTCTCATCCCTATATAAATTACTGAATATGTCTAACATTCACAATCGACAAAATGACAATCAAATAACAAGCTTGTCAAAGAGAGCAGTTTTCAGTTAATTATGGATAAATTGCAAAACCTGGTTCGATGACGACTCAGATGAACTGGATTGTGGCATCCAAGGTGGAGCATAAAGGGTAGGCTGGTGCTGAATTCCTGAAGTTGCATACCCACCAGACACACCAGGAAGAGGACAACTTGGGGTAGGCACACCAGAAACAGAAACATTTTCTGTACCAGGAGCACAGCTTACTTCTGTTTGTGCTTGATTGTAATAGTCTGTCCATTGCTTGAAGTGTTGGCCGTATTGTGCTGTTGCAGGAGCACTGGTGGAATTATATGCTGTACTCGAATCAGGAGTGTAGCTTGGATATTGATGAGACGTGTAAGGGGCATACTGTCCTCCATGCCAAAAGTTGTTCTGGTTCTGATTACTGTAAGTGCCACTCTGGTAACCTCCAGATGTCTGATAATCACCAGGATTGCAGTAAGTGCTTGAATAACTTGCAGATCCAGCATAAGACCCTGTATTCTGAAATGAGGAAATAGGCTGATAAGGAGCACCTGAGTTTTGATATGCTCCAACAGGCTGAGGATATGGTTGACTAGTATGCTGCTGATAACCACTATAGTAAGCTGTGTATCCTGTATTTCCATATCCATATGGATCAGTGCTTGGATAAGTTGCATAACTACTATAATCTTGTGGTGCATTTGCTGATCCTGAACTTGAGGTGGAGGCAACAAGTGTTGCATTTAACCCATCTTGGGCACTCCTTGAGCTCAAATCTGCTTGTTGCTCATGGTGGTAACTGGAGTTAGAAACAATACCGTTCTCCCTTGAATAACTATTATGGGTGGTCCACGAAATTGCTGAAGACCCAGTAGGGGCATAATAGGAGGATGTGTGAGGTTGACTTGGATCAGTCACTTGATACTTCTGACAAACAACAGAAATGCCCAGATCAGCTATAAGCAACAAAATAATCCACATTCTCCCTAGATATATGTTAGTGAAGCAACAAAACATGGATGCAGATACACAAATACAATCAGCTTAATTAAGTTACCTTAACGATGTATGTCATATTCTGTTCAAAGCAAAGGAGAGACAACTAAGCACACAAGGGGTACAGACATAGGAGAAATGAAATGGAAGAAAACACTATTATACAAAATTAAAATTTACAAAATAAATAAAGACAGAGACTTCCATTCAAAACTGGTTACATCGGATGGATTGGAATGGCATTTAATAAAGTCTTGAAAAATGTTTCAAGGTTTCATTCAACTTTCTATGAAATTTCACCAGTAAAAGGTTAAAAAAAATAATAAAAATTTTCCATTTCAGTTCAAATATGTTTTCTGATCAAATCTTGGTAAGCAGGATTTGAAAATGTAAACTGATAGAGTCCACAAAAGAAAGAGCTGTAGGTTTTAGGAAATTATTCAATTAAGACAAGGGTTTGAACCATAAATGCTATAGAGACCCCACCTAGGATTATAAGAGCCTGTTCTCAATCCCAAATAATCACAATCACTTGATATAAGCTGACTGCATACCATGTCAACTATGATGACAACCAATTTTGACCATTGAAAATAATGAATCAGGGATAGACATCAGGAATATGAATTATAAGGCAATACATTAACGGAAAACAGAAGGCAGCTTATAAAGCCAAAGTTCACCGATCACTTTACGTTGGAAAAAGGGAGAGGGGAAAAAGAGGTTCTGAATGAAGAAAGCAGAACAGAACCATAATAAAATAAAATACACATACAACAATGACTCTGAGATGGTAACTCAAAATAAACTTCATGTAGATGTCAATTGTGACCTAATTATAACATGAGCTCAAGTGAAGTTGAAGTATTTCATATAACCAAACCAGTTATACGTAGATTAAAAAAAACCTCAAATTATGAAAGCAAACATTTCTGTTCCTTAGCTCAGTAACAACACAGCAATGGAAAAAACAACAGCAAAATAAATAGGCTTACTTGAAGTGATATGCCCAATATTCTTTCTAAACTAGTACGTAAAGTTTTGAATGCCAAATTACTATAGTTTCAAGGAAGTATCATCTGAATCTTAAAAATATAAAGAACATCTGAATAGAAAAATGTATCATCTAAATAATTTCTCAATAAAGTGATTTTTACAGTCGCTCAGAAGAAGATACGTGCTTTAGCTACATTTTTCTCCAATGGAAAAACATTTATAGCTAATAATATTTTCAACCAAGAATTTAGATATAAAGCTTCTGGATCCAATTTTTTTACTCCCAAAATTATGCTTCTAATCTAAATAATCACTACGAGGAAAAAAAAAATTTACATCTCATTAATTCGACATATTAGTGTCAGATAACTTTTCAATCTAGTCACCAATTATTGTATCAGATATTCATAGTCATGAATCATGTATTAAATGTTTTTCTTACTTTTGACAAGACAATTACAATAATGTTGCAATAAGCATTACTCTCAAATTCAATATATACACATGAAAGGAACAAAAGATGCTCAACTGATGAGACATGCATGTTATCAACAAGCCTAATAATTTTACAAGATAATTAAAAGAGACAAGCTTCCTTGCACTGCAAAAATAAAAGGAAGCTTTATTTGGCATATCAGTATCAGATCACACCAATAAATTATAAAGCTAACAAGGAGTTAGACAAAGACAGTTGTATGCCCATGGAAAGGTCAGAACCTGTATGCTAAACTCATTGAAAATGTGGATGTACTCCTGAACACCAAGGTAAGGTGTTCAAGCTCAAAATAGTATCAGCAACCAAAGCACATATTGATGGCAAACAATTGTTTTCGTGAACAAAAATAGAACTTTCCTATGCTCTGAAAGTTATCACTAAATGTAAAGAAAGTTTGGCCAATTGCTCCCGGAGAACCAACAAGTGGGACTCAGGTTTAGTTTATACAAAAATTTATCACCTTGAGTTCAAAGTGCCATGTGATTATTGCGTGTATGTATGTGTGTGCGTGTGTGTATACATACATATATATATGTAGGTCAAAATGTCTTCTTTTTTCTCTTAAATCATTGGGGCCAAGTGTCGCGATGTGAGAGCTTCTCTCCTGGGCTACTACCAGATAGGAGAGTGACCCCCCTACCCAGAAATCTTACCTTGAGTCCCTGGATATCTTGTTAAACCCAAACAGATGAAAAAAACATTCTTGCCTGCCCACTAGTTCCTATCCTATCGTTCCTTCCAACCTCAAAACTACCATGGAAAAGTTTATATATGAAAATCTCACAGCATAAAACATCTAGAAGCACCCAACCAAACACTTTTAGACATCTAGTTTAAACTTCTAAGAGGGCTTCCAAATCTCAGAATGCATCAAAAACCAAGCCTATAAATTAACTTATGAAGAACTTAAACCCAAGAATGAAAACAGAAAGAAAATAAAATAATATAAACCTAGAAATCAAAGTGCAATTTAGGATTAGACAAGCACTTAGAGACCTCAACTGAATTCGGCTCCAGTGTGGTTAGTGTATCAGTCGCGCTTCCTCCCTGATTCATCCTCGTCAAATTAGCATCCTGCTTAATCATTCAACATTTAAATTAACTAAAGCTGGGGGCTCCATTTATATTCATATTTATATAAATATATATATACATATATACACATATATATATATATATATCAAATCATAAACCCTAAAAATCTAACCTTCAAAATAGGTAGTTACAACAGGTTTTCTTCAATCCAGTAGCTCGTCGAACAGAATAAAAAAGCAAATTCAGAAGAAGAAGAAGATTAAGAAGAAAAAGGAAAAAATCGTAGAAAAAGAAAAAAAAATTGAGATTACAGATTAAAAGAGAAAGCAGAAAATCTAGGTTCAAGTAAAATTATATAGACCAGGTAGAGGAAGAACAACAAGGTTAATGGGGATTGGGAGCAGAAAACACAGCAAATGTCAAATGAGAAGACTAGGTACGACGTCGGTGCCGTGACATGGATGGGGAGGGCATAGGGACACATATATATATATATATATAAACGAACATTAGAATGACATTGACCGCCTCCCGGTTGGATTTTGATACGGAAGACGTATGTGTAAGTGTGTATATAGTTTATGGTATTTATTTATTTACATTTGAAAAGATTTCCTTTTTTTCTCTCTTATTTTTTTACGTGATTCATCTCTACCTATAAACTTGTGATTTATATAAAGTCACGTAAGTAAATATGAGACTCAAATGAATTAGGTCCATATAAAAAAAAAAATTAATAACTTAGTTTAATTTCAACCATAAGATTCACATATGAAGAGTTTCATAACAAAATTTTCCAAAAAAGTTTAGATCCACATCAAAATTTTCTAAATAAGTTCATATAAGTTTTAAATCTTTATATCTAACATTTTAGATTCTTTAGAATTTTTTTAAAACAATTTTAATCCTTTATCTTTTTTTCAATTGATCCAATGTTTATTTTTATCAAAATAATTCAATCTTAGGTCAAGTAAAAGATAAAAATATAAAATTGATCAATAAAGGGAAGGCTGTTTTCTTCCAAACATTCCACTCTTCCTTAATTATATTTAAGATATTTACTTGATTGTAAATAGATTATTTTGATTAAAATGACTCATTAGGTTAGTCAATAGATTATTTTGATCAAAATGACTTATTAGTCAAGTGAAAGATAAAGAATTAATATAATTTTAAAAGAAACTCTAAATAATCAAAAAATAGTTACGTGTAAAAGTTTTACGTAGACCAAGCAACATAAAAAGTTTGAGCAAATTAAAAACGGGTTTGGGGTCATAGAATAAGTATTTGTTGGGCTGCAATGACTTTTGGGTTAAACCTCAAACCATTCCACTTCCATAGTTTAGGCCATCCGGACTAATGATAATTGAGTCTTTTTAAGTTTTAATTTTGACAAATATTTAAATACTTAATTATCACTTTCTTGTATAAAAATATAAATCATTAAAAGTTAATTTGTTTACTCATAATATAAATCATTTTTAAAAAATATTAATGTATACTTATATTTTTTTTCTCTTTTTTTTATTGTAAAAAAGGAAAATTAATGTAATTATTAATGAAAAGAAATTGGTGTATTTTTGACATTTACATTGAGAATTATTAATTTGCGTGAAATAAAATTTGATGGCTTATATTGTGATAGGAGGTGAGAAACATAATTACTAATTATTAGACCATTCAATAATTCTATTTATTCCCTTCTTCCTCCCATTCTTCTATTTCATCCCTTTATAACCCTTTTCCCCTTGTGGGTTTATTCCTTTAAGTTCTTAACCCTAATCTTCTGGTTTAAAACTTTTCTTCACATTTTCAAGAAGTAATTTTGATCAAGTAATATTTTTCTGATAATAAAATAAATTAGTGGGTAATCATGGTTCAAAAAACTATATTTAAAAATATGGAATAAGTACACTTTTTTTCTTGATTCTTCTGATTGCTCACTTTTTTCTCTTTTAAGTTTAGATCATATCATCAAATTCTTGGTGCACATATTATGTGTATCAATAAATTTGGATCTATAACATAATATTTCAGAGGAACACAAAAAAGAAATTATATAAATTTTATTTGGAAATTAACCTTCCAACAATAGTAAATGACCACACAATTTAGCAATAACAATGGCAGACATGATTTTTGCAAACCCCTCCTTTCTCGCAATCAGTGATGCAAAACTTCCAGCATTTTCCGTCGGTTTCTGGATCATCATCTTTACCGTGAATGCATTTTCCGAGTGGAGGCTGATTCCTGCAGCACTTTCCGGCTTGCACTACGACGCCTTTGCAGCCAAGAATCGATATTCATCATGCATGCATGGAAAATAAATAATTAATGTCAAACTAAATAAAAAAATAAAAATAAATATAAGGTTTTTTTTTTTGAAAGAAAATAATTAATAATAAAATTACCAATGAGAAGAACCAAGGCGAGGACAAGAACAATGCTTGTGTTCCTATGCATGGCCATGGTATTGTACTTTTTGGATGATCAGTAGATTCTTCTTTTGTATAATGACAAACATAGTTATGAGGGACGGACTATTTATACTGTTGGAGATTGAAGTTAATTAAGCATCTTTGTTAATTACCTAAATCATATTAATTGAAGCCATAATCTCATAAGAAATTGCCAATTTTGATTTTATATATATATATATATTGTATCTTACAAGATATATTCACCAAAATTGGAGCAATAGTTTTCTTTTATTTAATAATATAACCTTTTTTTCCCTTTTTATATAAGGAGGGAGCGAGGTTATTTGACCTAAAACATAAAGACAAACTAAATAAAAATATCTAAAGTTAAATCAAGAAATTAAGTTGAACAATTAATGTATGGTTCTAAGATTATAAATGGGGTATGTTGGAAAATACTGAAGTTAACCTTGATATTCGGAATATGAAGATTAGCAATTTACTATTTTGGGACGTTGCAAATCAATAGTAAATCAATTGCAAATAAGAAGAATATTTGTTTCCATATTGACTAAAACGTTTCAAGATTTTTAACTAAAATAAAATTAGATTTTTGAGCCAAAATATATATATATATATATATATATATCAGAAATGCTATGAAAAGCAACTGTTGGAAAGCAACTGGAACGCAACTGTCAAAACGACGTCGTTTTGATTGCATGTATCCTTCAAACCTACTTATTGCGCTCCAGTTGCTTTCCAACAATTGCTTTTCATA
>JAOXNR010000030.1:16534411-16552048 GCA_028571225.1 Parsonsia alboflavescens
AGCCTACCATCATTATGTTCAGCTTCCATCACCAGATCATTTAGTTCTATGATCAAAACAATTCACAGAAATGAAACTAAAGAAAAGCAAAGAGAAGAGTTTTACTGATAAACTACGAAAAAGAATAATTAAAGCTGGTCTCAACCTCGAGGAGATTTTGAACAAAGAATACGACCAAAAGCACGAAATGACTGAGGGATTCCCCTCCCTTTCCTATTTGTGGACTTCACCTCACTGCAGGACAACCAAAAGTAAATGAGAAAAGGACATCAAATACTTGTATTAAAGATGCAAAAGCTCCTGTAGAAGTACTTGTTTCGGCTAGATGTTACGTACAAGGTAATTTGAGAAATCAAATCTACACACGTAAAATTACGGTTGAGAAATTCATAAAAGAAGCTAGGTACAGATGCATTGGAAAGTAGAAACCCAAACAAGGAAAATTAAAAAGAAGGGTCATTCAAAAGTACTCTCAAAGTTAATCGTGCTCAAAGATCAGAAAAGCAATTCACAATGTTTTATTGGAAAGGAAGCAATTTTCAGATGTGGAAGTAAGATATGTTTGTTAAACCATCATAATGATTTGATGGTGTTTCCGCCAGTTCATAAACTAAAAATATCAACATTCAAGCATTGACGGATCTAGAAAAAAAAAATTGTGGAAGCAAAAATATAATTATGCTAGATTTAAAAAGCAAATCTTTAAATTTTTGTAGGGTCAATATACAAATAATTACTATAGATATATGATAGTTTAAAAACTTTAATGGGGGCAATAATTGCATCCATCCCTGCGTTCAAGTAAAGCTTTATGATATCCACAGACATAATTAGCATGAAAATGACTTCATTTTATTTTTAACTAACTTTACTTTTCTGACTTCTTTTCTCATTCATTCAATGACTTCATTTTGTCTTGTTATCTTAAAGTTTTAAGCTATTATTAGAGAAGAGTGTAATTAACTCCCTATTGCCCCTTCAACACACTTTCCATTTTTTCGTTGGATTATGCATTGTCAGAGGAGAAGATCATGGGACATCAGCTAAAATATCATTTTAATCATACCTTGTATACTTCAAGGAAAGTCTTATGTGAACATAATTTCACAGGCCACATGCATTAAAAGGTTTCTAGAAAAGTAAAAACCTTTTATGGATATGTTAAATGATACTAGGGTCCATGTAAGAATTTCCAATAGTCTACATGTTAGCTGAAGTGTGTACAAAATAAAATAGGCTTCCTGGAGCTTCCAGAGATTGTCTATCTTCAAAACCTTCAAATAATAATTATTATCATGCTTACCAAGACCACCTGTGTTCAGAAGTTTCACTCAAAATAGGTACTTTTTGTGGATTCCAGTTAGTTTCATTTTCAAGAAATATATACTTCTTTCAAGGAAACTTTTGAGTTTGAAAAATCACCTTCTGTTAAGTCCTTTATGTAAGCTTCATTTTTCCCCAACTTCAGAACGTCAACAGATATTTACAACTAAATCAGCAATTTGTCAATACTGTGAAAATTGACTCTAATTTCTTTCTGACAAATATCTGTCTTTCAACTTGCTTTGATTGTTTAACCAAATATAGTGCTTCAAAACTAAACAAGAAAGTGAAAGCATATATGCTCCTTGTTTCTGGTGCAACAAAAAACAAGAGAATCCTGTGCAGACTAAAGTTATGAGAAGCATGATTCATGATTAATACTAACTTGATTGTGAAGAAATTGAAAGGTCCAGATCCATTGATGTCCTTAATGACTGGTGTACAATATCTATGCAGAAGTTCCAACTTCTTTTGGTAAAGAATATCATGATGAGGAATGTTGAGCTGGATTTTCACCTGAGGCTTACGGATGTCAGTCACATCTGACCAAATCAACAGTGATCGAAGTACAAAAGTGAAAAATCATATTAACCAAACAATAAGGATGGATCACACTCCAGGCAACCATTAGAATAAATGGCATCAAGGCCCATAATACATGTTTGGAGGCTTAGTCAGAATAAGATATCAGCATCATCAACATGCAAAATAGCTTCACAAAGTTGTTTCATAAGGAGAGGTGAGGGAATGACAATAGGAGAAAGAACCATATAATAATCAATTATTTAGAAAGCCATTATTTCCATCTCAAAGAATTCAATGATACACATGAATATTGTTAAGGTAGAAGAAAAGAAAACTTATCTCTTGTTTTCTTTTTCTTTCTATTTTCAGTCTTGGCTTCGTAGATATGTCTTATTCACGCTACTTTATCTGAGGAATGTGTCATATTCTCACAGAACATGCTATCCGAGGGAGGTGTATACTCCTTATAAAGCACTATATTAAAAGTAGACTATTTATGCCCTCCAAATGAGTATCAAAATAATGATACAGTTGATTGTTTCATGAGGAGGCAAACAAGACACTAAAAAATGAACAAGGAACCTTGAAGTCCCCAGAACATGCTGAGATAGCACCTGACCAGCCAAATGTAAAAGTCGGATAAACTATGTGCCTTTTACTTGCTCTCTAAACTATCACGTCCATGTTCGTATGGGAATTTCAAATTTTGATTATCAGGATTAAGACATTTCAAATCTGAGTTTCCTGCACTGATGATATTTTTGTCCTCCTCCCCTTCCCATCTCCTGCCATTCCTTTCTTGGGGTTCAGGTTGATAAACATGAAAATTTCTCTGCCTACAGCCTCAAAAACCTTGGAGACTCAATATTGGCCTTAGAAACATAAACATGCATCATCTTGGATTAATTAGGGCAAATATGAAAAGAAAGTTAAATTCAAAAGCATAACAACCAGCATTCTCACTGATTCACATATTGCAACCTGTCTGATAAAAGAAAGATATAATTCCTGAATGGTACTACTTTCATGTTTATGCTCATCTTCTTAACATGACATTTGACTTTAACCTGATCATAAGTGTTGCAAGGTTGTGTGAATCCAAAGTCCAAAAGGAGATTACCATTTGAAAATTTTCCATATCTTATCAGGACCTGCAATAAACACCATCGTTTCAGGGTAACTAAATTTAGAAACCTCAAGCAGCCACATAAATATAAATATTCAAGAACTATCTAAATGAACAGCTGCAAGTTTTTAATTCTACATGTATAACCACTATTTAACCTATACATCCTATGCTTTTTTGCAGTCAAATCTATGAGAGAGATATCAGTGGATCAGGAAGTGTAGATGCAGGATGGAAGACAAGCAGAGTTTTCTGAATTTAGATATTGAAACCGAGTCAAAGTGTATAAATTCCGAATAAAAAGCATGGTTGGGATAAAATTATCATGAAAAATTGAAGGGCAGAAGCCAGGTAATTGTTCAAAGAATAATGACATTTATGGAAAAGTCACAACTTCCATTACAACAAGAAACTCAAATATTTTTTAAAAAAAACCAGGAGCATAATGCATACATATGGCATATATAGAAGCTACATGGATATAGACAGGTATTTGCTTGAAAATGCTTTAAGTAGTATATTACCTGATCACCAGGAGCATAATCCCGATCAGCAATAACCTGCACAAAAGTGTAAGTCACAGAATCAACATGTCAAGTCAAAACAACCATAAAAAGAAGATCTAACAACTTTAGATTGCAAACAATAATGATGCTGTTATATTTCAGGTTATGTTACCATAAAATTCTACACCACATACTAAATTGGTACTATGGTTTAAACTTCTGTGAGAAATTCTAGCCATAAGGCCAACTAAAGTCCATAAAAATGCATTATCAAGAAAAGGCATTAGCAATAAGATGGTATCAAAATTCGTGGTCATTGGTCAACATCTAGATCAAACAAAACAAGCTGGATTTGACAGTTAAACTTCTGTTAGCTTCATGCAAGAGTAACAGACAAAACACCGAATCTGTTCTCTATTTCAATTTTTAAATAGCAACAAAGAAGGTGTGCAGGTGGTGAAAAAAGGACCTCCGAGAACTGTTTGCCTTCATCACTCAAAACATACGAGTGTGATCTACCATCATGGTTTACAAAATCTGCAAAAGGAATCTATAAAGCACCTCATTAAAAGATATCGCATCAAGATGGTTCAACCATTGACATATATATAAATATATATATATATATATATATTCAGAAATGCTATAGAGTGCTTCGGAGCACACCTTATGGAGTGCTCCAATTAGATCTTTAATGGTCAAAATTAACTATCATCTGTCTTTTGTCTTTAAAAAAATAAAATAAAATTTAATCAAGTACCCCTATGGTTTAGTTTATCCATTTAAGGTTTAGTTTATAAAAAAAATTTGAAAAAATAATTTTTTATAGGAGAATTTATTTATTTTTTAATAACTGACCGTTAATTTTGATTGATAGAGACTTAACTGGAACACTCCATAAGATGTGCTCTGTAGCACATTATAGTATTACCCATATTATATATATATATATGTATATATAACACAAAAAAATATATATGCAGAAAATCTTCTGATGGCAATACCATTGAGACACCTCTTGAGCTTTCCCATGCTCGAGATGTTACTGGAATGTCAATAAAAAGCTATTATTTGAGGTGATCAAACATTAAAGTTAAACAGAATCAAATGAAAAAAGGAATATAAATTCTTAAGATTTAAAAAAGGACTTCATAATGAAGGAATTAGATCTTATTCATATTATATTTCAGTCTTCAAATAATGAGACAGTATCAACCCTATTGACTATGATGGGAAGACAGACAACAAAATATGTATGACATAAATGGAATAACTGCAGAATCATTATTTTTCTTTTTGACCACAGGAAAAATTTTCACAGCTAACAGCTATTCCATTTATAGAGTTAGTGCTAATTATGTTACCATCTAAAGTTTATTTCTGCAAATAAATGCATTTCTGGAAAAAGAATAAGAGATTTGTTATCCTGTTCAGGAATCTAAAAGATCCAACCTAAAGCATAAGCATGTCTAAAGTCGTTCACGGTGACATCTTGAAAACGTTCAGGATAGCAATCCAAGACCTGAAATCAAAGTTAAATGGAAAGAATTAGTCTTTCTGCAATGTTTGTCAACAACCAGATCTCATGTAGGATGAATACACCCAAATAAAATATCATATTTTCACCAAGAATCTAAATTGTGAAACGAAGGAATCATTATAAGATAAAAATACAAGAGAAAACAGCCAAGAAGCTCCAGAACAATAACTATCAGTCAGAGGGCTAGATTCTATAAAATGACTTAAACTTTGAGAAGACATTTCAACTTAGAGAGATCTGTATTTTGAAATGGAGGTAGTGCATAAACCAAATCAGCAAAACAATGGGAATTCAGTTATACGAACTTTCATCAGATGAGTTAATGGCACATTAGCAAACTATTTGTATTCGACGACAAAAAGAGACATACTTACTGGCTTTACTGCCAAAAATTCCCTTTCTATGAGGTTCTTTTGTTTGATAGTCTCCTCATATATAGAACTTTGCCTAATCATCTCCAGTTCATCGTCACTCCAGAATATCTACAACAGCATCGACAGGCATAGGTCAATTTTTCTGAAAAAGACACTGGATCCTCAAATAAATTTCATGAAGATATTGGATCCTCAAATAGACATTTTTTTTGCACACGAAATATTTATATATATATATATATGATAAAGCTATAGAATGCATAATTAAGTCTTTAATGGTCAAAGTTAACGGTTAATATCTCAAATAGTCAACAAAAAAATTATTTTTTGTAAATGTATTTTATATATTATACCCTAAAAGGATAAGTTAAACCCTAGGGGTACTGGATTAAATTTATTTTTTTAAAAAAAATTAAAAAAATAGTTAACCGTTAACTTTGACTGTTAAAGACTTAAAGGTGCACTCTATATAGAGTGTACTAATGCACTCTATATAGAGTGTACAAAGCATTTTCATATATATATATAATATAAAATAAAAACAAGTTAGCGTGAAAAGAAGGAAAAACTCTATATTTTTATATTGAAGTCCCCATTCATGGCTATAAAATTAAAATCATGAAACAAAATCAGGGAAAAGGAAAAAATGACCGTTATGGCAACCAGGATCAGAAGACACGATTGTCCTATAGTAGAAAATACTCAATGTCAAGCACCAGCGGGAGGAAACAGGACAGAACTAGTAAGCTGAAGTAACTTATAAGAGTAGTGGCATTGTGAAAATTTCTTTAGCAATTAGGTTTATGCTGTGCAACAAAGAGAGTGATATACATTACAAATGCAAGTTAACTCTTTCTATAAAAATTCACTTTTCTATAGTAGTTTGACACCAGATAACATAACACATTTACCAAGAACTAATATATGAAAGACAAGCCTTTGTGTCCTCTACTAACAAAATGGAAAGAAGAAAGATTAAGATATCATGTTTCATGATTTGAAATCAACAAAAAGATATGATCATATTTCCTTCATGATAACAAAAAAGCAGAGAGAGAGAACTTTACAGTGTTGTGCATACTGGAAAGCGGTGGAAGTCTATCAACATAAGGAGACCACTCAGAATTCTGCAGAACAATACAGAAAAGCAATCAAGAGCTGAAAATTTACAGTAATACTGCAGACAACTGGACTCGAATCACAAGTTTTTGCGTTAATAAACTACAGCTTTTGAAGAATAATAAATACTAGTCAGCTATTCTTTAAGGTGAAAACCAGGAGAGCTGATGAACCTGACCCAGTTTCTGTTCATGCAGCAGAAGTACAGCAACCTTTCCAATATCACTAGCTTTATCCCCTAGTAAAGAATAAATCCTTGAAGGAAGATTATCAGGTGCCAATTGCTGAAAAGTGAGGAAGAAACTTAGAGAAGTTAAATATAATTTCTAACAAGAAAAGATGAAAAAGGAATTGGAGCTCTCTTTTCACGGCAAAGTAATGTATTGCTTCACAAAACTTTAATTGAAATACAAAATGTTTCACAAAATGCGACGTAACTGTTTTCATATCTATCCACGACCAAAATAAAGTCACTTGTCTGTCAAAGATTTATGGATAAACATTTCAATATTTACTTGAAAACCTTTTCCATGTCACCTACCACTCGATAAGGAACTCTTAGTATGCAATCCCCAGCATGCAATGTTTTTGACGCATACAGTGCCCTACGCTCACAAGAGTACAAATCTGGTCAGAATGACCGAAAAACAGTCTAGTGAAAAAGAATCAAACTTCCGCCAAAAGACAACCGCAAACCTAAGTCCCAAGATGATTAATATCTATGCGGACCGAATACTCATTGCGCAAATTCAAACAAGAAAAAACGACAAAAAAGGAAATTGCATGATTGGAGAGGTGTAATTTTCACTCTTAATTGACAACGGATTTGTGACAAAAAAGAATAAGTAATTTTTAAAAAAAGAACAAACTTTTTGTACCTTCCATAAGCAGATTTTCCAATTTTAAGCGCAGATGAAATTTCTGTGCCAGCTTTTCGCTCCAACCACGGCAAAAAGTCTCCACAATCCTCATCAATGCAATTGAATACCTAATCAATTCATTGCCACAAAGTATTATGTTGCTCAAACTCATCAAAATTTGCTTCTATAATGAACATAGACTATTAAGCACTGAATTCAATCTTCAGTTCCAAGGCTAGATAATTCCCATACCTTAGCTAATGAGGCAGTGGATGAAGATGAAAAATTGGTTTGGCAGCGGAGGCGACTGAGTGGACGCTGTAGCAAAAACCTCCCTTTGTTCGTAATCTTTGCTGATACTGCTACAACCACCATTTGCAGAAGCTTCGAAACCCGCTTCTGCACTGATTCCTCCCTTCACTTCTATTATCCTGGTGGAGTTTTGTTGCCGGTAGCATTTTAGCCGTTGCACCAGAGGCAGTTAGACAAGCCGTTTTGAGTTATTATGGGCTTTTTTATGTGTTTCTCGACCGAATCAGTCCAAGCCCAATATAACATTTTTGAGGGTTCATTTTTCCCTCCCTTTTTTTTGTTTTTTTGGTCCTTATTTTTCTTTTGCTGGGGTAACGAAAATAGGATGTCACTTATTTAAGTTACTTAGTTTACAAATGTTTTGCTAATTTAGGACAAGATATGTAAATTAAATAAATTTTCAAAATTTATGAAAATTAAAACCTTGTTAATTATGAATTTACTTGATTAATTCCTTTTTAGTATTTTGAAGCAAAGATTAAGATTTTCTTATTTATAAGTTTTATTTGATTAATTATTTTCTCTGTCTTCCTCTCCCTCTTTTCATCTGCTTTAATATATTAGCCAATGAAACATTTATTATGGATAAAATAAAAATAAAAAGAATTAGTTATTCGACTATTTTAATAAATATATGACTTAAGTATCAATTTGATCATTAAATTCAATTTTTTTCAATTTAATCAATGAACTTCTCATTGAATTAATTTAATTATTTTACTTTGCGTTAATGATCAATTTGATCGTCGAATTTTTAATTAAATCAATTTAATCATTTTATTTTACAGTAATGATCAATTTAACCATCACATCACATTTCATATAAAATTGGCTTTCATGTACTACTCTCGAATGTGAAATATGTTCTAAATTACAACTTAACATCCAACAATGTAAAAATTAAATGACATGGAAAAAACAAAAGAAAAAAAAGAAAATAATAACATGTCATATTTAATGACATGATAATTGTCTCAAATAGTTAAAAATTTTTGTTTTAAAAAAAATTGAAAAAAATATCACGTAAATCTTAACTTGAAAACATTTGTGACTTTCATGATTTAAAAGTGATGATCTTTCAATTATAAACAACGTTACTTCACCACTTAAGCAAGTCCTAACTTACCAAAAATAATTTGCTTTGAAAAGGTGGTATAAAAATATTATTTTAAAAAAGTTATGATCTGATAAAAGGTAAGATAACTTAGAATGTGGAGCTTTTTTGTCCGGAAATATGTGGCTTACGGGGGACCAAATAATTAATAGTGTGATGGAACATTTGGGCCTACCATTTTCAACTTTAACTCTTCATTGGATTGGTTCAAGGCAGATGAGAAATGTAAATGAAATAATAAAATGACTTATCTACCCTATTGGGTTGGTTTTTGTTCAGAAGGGTGGAATTCAGAATGAAAAGTTTTATAGAGCAACTTTTTTTTTATTAGAAAAAGATTTATTAATATTAGTATTTTATCCATTAATAACTTCTTTTTTTCTTTTTTTTTTTACTGAGGTATATAAAAGTAAATATTAGGGATAAAAAACTTTTTGGGCGGGATTAAAATGGTTATTATGTTGCAAGCTCCAAAGAAGAATTGTTGGGATAATTTGAGGGACTAGAAGGTTGCAAGGCCAATTGTTAATTTGTTAATGTTACCCTTGATAATAATCAAAAAAATGATTTATGATCGAAAAAGGTCTATATAATTTTATAGACAAGTTGTGGATGTATTGGATAGGAAATTTTAATATTGTAAATTGAAAGAGATTTGAATCATATGACTACAAAGATATCTAAAAAGCATAAAACAGAAAATAATAACTTGAAAAATTAACGATGATCGAAAGAATCAACGGGGTTAGCTATATGATCAAAAGATTTTGTTAGTGGGAAATCTTGTTTTGTAATAAACATGTTTTTTATTTACAAAAAAATTACCATGAGAGACTAAGAGTGCATGTGAACTATTAACTCCATTACAAAATATAAGTTATAAACTGTCATTTTATAAAATTAAGATAATTTTTTTTAAAATACCCCCTATTATCATTTAAAAAATCAAAATACTATTTACATTTATCATTAGAAGTGAAATATACAAAAAATATTTTTAAATACATAATTCATTAACAATAATAACTTATAATTAATGAAGAAAAAAATTAGTAAAAAGATTTATATTTAGTGATAGAGGGAGTATTATAATTAGTGACTTTATAACAAAATGGGACATTTTCAACTTTTTAAAAGTTTAAGGGTACCATATAATTACTTCAAAGTTTCATTCCTAAATTAGAAAGAATGAAAATTTAGGGGTAACACGGGGAATAGGAAGGAAAAGGAGGGCCGGAAAAAAAAAATGGAAGTTGGCAGAAGCAGCAGAATCGGATAGCGTCTTTTTGACGCTTTCTTGTGCGCTATGGCACAAAGGTCAAGCGGGTATAAACTAAAGCCGATAGCGAAAAGTGGGCCCCGACTGTAAAGCACATCTTGATCTTTCATCGTACACATGTCCACAGGTGGCTCCCACTTTCCCCTAGCTAGCGTAGCGTTAGCACCAATCAAGTCCCAAATATAATTTGATCTAAGGGGAAGGTCATGTGAAATTCTCTTGTGTCAATAAGGTATAAATCGAAAGATATACATGAATTGATAAAGAATAGATGGAGAGAACATAATGAGTAGATTATTAATTCAGAACATTATTCTTATCGAGATTCGAATCATCATATATCGTTGAAGTTAATAAAATTTCATGCCTACCTTATCAGTTCGATTTTGCCCATGGGGCAATCCCCAAATATACTTGTACACGGCTCTGTTTGTTTTGGTGAAAATATGGCGGCAAAGAAAACTTTCGAGGTAATTTTTTGAGTCAAAATTTTTTGATGAATAACATGTAATAAAAATTTTTGTTCTATGTTTTCTGAGATAGTTCTTAACAGTTAGAATAAAGGTTATATAAATATATAGATATTTTATTTTAGATAAAAGAAGTATTATTTATTACATATTTACATCAAAATATAACTTTCTCAATTTAAAATTATTTATATATAGTCTTTAGAAAATATCATTAGTCCAAGTCATAACATGAAAAAAAAATTAGATAGTTATAAAAAGTATAAGCAAAATACACGCTGAACTTCTTAGAAAGCCCATCACTCACATACAAAGTTATCTAAGTAAAAAAATAAAATTTTTCTTCATAATAAATAAATATAGTATTTTAACATTATTCTCCCATTTGTAAACAATATCTAGAGTTATATTACACACAATGATTTTTAAATATTCTAGTTCGGATAATGTTAGAAGAAATGACAAGTGAACAACAGAGTAAGTTTTAATTAAAAAACTATCACAAAATAAATTCAAATGGGAGGTTCTAAATTAAAGGTATGTGTTTTTTTTTTTCTTTGAAATATTTAAAATTGAATGTTTTATAATTTAATGTCCCCAGAAGAAAAATACTTTTGAAGGAAAATTCATAAAAATTAAATCAAGATATGACAATTAAAAAAATATTAAAATTTATAAAAACATAAAATTACTATATCTTTTAAACATAAAATGATATAAAACTTAACCATATATTAATTTTTATTTTTTCTCTATTTTTAAAGTAATAAATAATTACTTTAATTTTTTAAATATTTTTAGTGATTTTAAGAGTTTAAAGTAAGATAAGATGAAAATAAAATGAATGGTTTTTAATTAATTATAGAATTTCTAAATAAATTTAAATAATAATAGCAAAAACATCAATTTTCAATCAAGGAGCATAATTCCAAGAGAAAAAGAAAGGAAAAAAAAAAGTCCCACGAAATAAAACGTGAGGGCTGCGTAACCTACCCAAGCTTTCCTCATTTGTGACGACAAATAAACAGAGCATAAAGAAAAGAACAAAAGAAATTGAATAAAGAAGTGCCGCCAACCGATAAAGAAAAAGTCAAAAACAGAGGAAAGAAGGCCCAATAAATAAGGCCAATAATTCACAGGAAGGCCACAATTACAAACCCTAATCAATCTCAATCATTCAATATATCACTGTGGAAAGGAGGAAAGGAAATTTACTTAGAAAGCACATCATATTCTGTACCCACCGGTGTCTCATTCTGCTTCTTCTTCTCCCTTTACCTCTCTTATTCTTCTCCATTGTTTTTCTCCCTTTCCCACCAAAACTTGCAAGAAAGAAAAGGTTTACTTCTGTTTTCCCCTGTGCACACTCTTTCTTTCCAGTTTTTTGTCTGTTTATGGTTAAATTAGTTTCTGAATTTCATGGGGATGCTTATGTGAAATTGGATCTGATCAAGGTGATTTGACTGATGGGAGAAAATTTTTATTTGGGTGTTTGTATTTTGTAGAGGGTGAAAGCAAGATTAAGTCCTAGATTGATCGTGATATTGTTTATCGAGGGGTCAGAGGTTTTTGTTCTTAGACGGCGGATCGTTCCTTCTCGTCGTCTGACTCTGTATCTATGTTCTTGTCGGTGCTTGTTAACCTCGGTGTTTTCGTTTGTTTTTGTTTTCTTGGGTCATTTCATCTACGAGAAAATGTTTTGGCAAAATTCTGCGACCTCTGTGAGGGTTAGAGATGGAGGTGATTTAATTATTTATTTTTATATTATTGTTTGTTGATGGGATGTGTTTAATGAGCGAGGATGTGAAGAACTTGGTAATTTTCTTCAGATTCTTGGGATATTTCATCCTTCTTGAAAAGTAATTTTTGGTCGGAGGAAAATGCTGGAAAGATTGGGATACTTCATTTCAGAGAAGGGATGATTCTCTGGGTATTGCCATCATTATTGGATTTTGAGCTTTAGAATAAAGCTGCTAAATTTAATTATTCTGTCGGGGTGTACGACAATATTCCCCGAAGAATTCTAGAATTTTAACTATTGCATGATAAAGCTCATTATTTTCCAACTGCTAGCCACTGATGTTGAATTGCTTATATGGGTATGATAAAGAGTGCTAAAAATCCACTCCTTTTAGGTCTCGTGTTTGGCTTCCTTTTCCCCTGCGATAAGGACTTCTTTCTGATGGAAGAGTTTGATTTTTTGATTGCAGGCTATCTGTACTGGAGATCTGCTTGAGTAATGAACTAATTGAGCCTAAATTTTAGTATTAGAGAGGGTGTATGCGCTGAAGCACTTGGTTTTTAGAGTGTGTTCTATCAAATTGTGCGAGATTTAACGAGCGTCCGCACTCATGCCTCTTTCTGGAAACAAAGAGGTCGTTCATCTGTTCTATAAAATTCTTTGATTTAGACCTCTTTAGATGAGGTTAATGATTATATTATCCATAAGTAGCTGATAATTGTTTACCCTTTGCAGCCTGGACATTCCCAGCAATCTAGTAGTATTTCTGCAGGTATTCCTCTCAAGAAAAGGAGGTTCCTGTTAGTACAGCCACCTCCTCCCCATCAAGAAATACCTTCTGCATCTCCCAGGGAAAATGATGCGAAGAAGAAAGAAGATTCTAACTCTAACATGAGCGATACAAAAGAATCCAAGGAAGAATGTCACTCAGATTTGAAGGACAGAGAAGAATATAGTTCAGAAGTGAAGAATAAAGAAGGATCCTGTTCTGAATTCAAGATCAAAGAAGCATCTGAATCAGATTTAAATAACAAAGGAGGGTTTGGTACAGATTTGAAAAACAGAGAAGATTCCAACTCAGATCAAAGGTCTGTGACTGTGAATGTTGCTAATAGCTCCTTAGGGATGCATGATGTTGGTAAGAACTCTTTCATAGGGGTAAAGAAAGAAATCGCCTGTGATCCCAATGTGAACTCGGTTTCAGATGTGGATTTTCCTGGATCCATTCTTCCGGAAGTAAGTTCTATGAACGGGGGTTCTGTCAGGAGATTGGAAAGCACAACAAAGCTTTTGTTGACTGAAAAGTCTGTGATTCCGGAATTTTCAGGGACTAGTAGTACAGGTGCATGCGCGATGAATGTGAAGAAGGACAACAAACTATTGGATGAAGATTTTAAACTCAAATTATCCACTGGTTCAGCGAATAAGGACCTGTCACTGGGAGAGAAAATAGAACGCCTTGCTCCTGCTCTTGGGATTCAAGATGCAGAGAGAATATCTGCTGTGCATGATAAGTTAGATACTTCTCTGTTGTCTCTGTCCTTAAGCAAAGAAAAACTTAGCCATGAAGAAAAGAATGAATCAGGTAGCTCTGGTAGTGCTTTTGCCAATTATGCAAACTCCAATAGATCAAAATGGGATTTGAATACTACTATGGATGACTGGGAGGGATCTGTCACTGATGGGACTACAAAAGGTGCTGTTGAGGCAGCAAGTAAGAAGATAAATTCCAATGTTACAATGCCTTCTTTGAGCTCTAATGTTTCAGGAACAGCTTGCAGTTCTAAAGGAAAGCAGGTCATTGCATCAGATAGGCATAGACTCATTTTATCAGCTTCATCCATACAGCATACTGAAACTGCTCTTAGTCTTACTCTTAGTACATTCAATCACGCTCCTTCAGCTAAACTAGTCTCCAGGATGGATGTGTCCAACTCAGCTGTGGATGTCAATTCCCGTGTATGTGGGGCAGTGAAAACAGAACCCAGTGATGAGAACTCAAAAAATCTTGATATTGGAGCTAGTGGTAGTCACTTGAGATTAGTAGATTTTAGTTCAATGAAAAGGGAACCTGTTGAAAGGAATAACACAGAAGCTGTAAGATTGTCAGCTAACAGTTCTGAGAAATTAGTTGAACAAAAATCTATCAAATCAGAACAAGCAATGGAACCTTCTACTGAAGCGTGCAAGACAGGAGATGTGATTTCGCAACATTCAGTGGCAAAGTTAGTTCATCGCCAGGAGAGTGCTTCTTCTTCATCTTCTCTTTTGCCTTCCACTCCACAAAAATGTTCTCCATCAAGGTTCATTACTTCTTCAGAACTGTCTACAAGTATGGACGCATCAAATCAATCTGAACATTCTATTCAAACTACAGAGGTTGACAAGGGCAAGGATGCCCTAGTTCATGCTGCTGAGATGAATTACAAACCATTGCACATGAACAGAGAAGTAAAGGTGTCTGACCATGATGTTAATGTTCCTGAGACGAGCAGATCTGAAATAGCGAAAGAGAATTCTCATGATTTGCATGCAACCTGTGAGGGATCTGTAAGTGATGAGGAAAAGATAAACATATCTACTGAGATGATGGAAGATGAGTCCTACGGTTCTGACTGTGAATCAGATGGTAATCAGGCCATTTCCAATCGCTTGGATGCACAAGGTAGATGTGTCAAAGAGGATGATGAGTATGAAGATGGTGAGGTGCGAGAACCAACAAGGCATTCAATGGTAAAAGGACCTGTCCCTGAGAGGATGGATATTGAGAATTTGAAGCTTAATGATCATGACACTACAGATGATCCTGCTTGTGGGTCTGCCAATGACAATGATGCTGTCACATTTGTTCAGGGAGAATCCAAAGTCAGTGACGACAGAACTATTGAGTGTATCAAAGAATGTGTTGGCGAGGCTTCAAATGAGAATGATGAACAACTTACAGATAAAGAAGGTTCTCTGCAGAAATTATTACCCGATGGAGTTCCTGCAAAAGTTGCTGATGATAAATTGTTGCCCAGTCCTTCTGAGAGAAAACCGCTTGATCAATCTGGAAAGGAAAGTGTACCAGACTGTAATCAAAAGAATATCCCATGTGATGGTTCAACTAGTTCAGACCATATGGTGGTGACAACAATAGGTGAGAGTACTAATGAAAAGGCCAAGTTAGTTAGCATTGCTGTGAAACCTGATTCATCTCTTTCCATTGTAGAATCATCTGGCAATGGCAATGATGCTACTAAAGATTCCATTAGCCGAGGCAACAAGAGCCGCATTATCAATTTACCTCGTGGCACTGTGACATCTCCCAGTAGAACAAGGCCAATTACAGACAAATCATTTTCATTTCGAAGTGGGCGAGAGAGGTATCCTGATATTGAAGGGGGAAGATTTTTTCATCACAGAAATAGGTGATTATTTTGTGGCACTGATTTGTTATTTGTTTCACTTCTAATTAATGATTGAGTATCGCCTGTGATTTTCTTTCATGCTTTTTCAGAGATGTTGTCACTGATCGGACGCAGAGATTCATTAGAGAAAAGTTTTATGATCAACCATACAGAAACTCAAGGCCTTATGGGAGGGGAAGAGGGAGGTTTTCAAGCAGGATGGATACCTCACGGGGTGAATGGGATACTGAACGTGAATTTGCTTTGGAAAGCTACAATAATGATTATCGTTTCAGCCGAAACAAACGTCCTACCATGACTGATACTGAACTTGAATCTAATGAGTTTGTTATTACTCCAGATGGGCCTTCTTTGGGTACTGGTAGAGGAAGGAAGCCCATGAATGATGATTTGCCTTCATTTCGCCATATGTCCTCAAGGAGACTGTCTCCTGGCAGTAGAGATGGCCCTATGACAAGGGACATCCGAATGCTTCGAAGAATTCCTCGAAACATTAGCCCAGGTAGACGCAATGATGAAGATGGGTCTGATTTGGTTGGACTTCAGCATGAAGAAAAGCTTGTGAGGTCTTTGCCTGATGAAATTATTGACCCCGCATATTCTCGTTCACAACCAATATATGACAATGGGACTGGTCAATTTGTCCGAGGAAGTAGGAACTTTTCTACACTCCAGAGGAGGGGCTTACCTCGAATTCGTTCAAAGTCTCCAGTTGGATCCCGAGCCCACTCTCCTGGTCCATGGTCTTCTCCTCGAAGGAGATCTCCTGATGGATTTGGTGGACTTTCACAATTAAGTCAACATAGAGCAGGACCCTTGTATGGGATGGAAAGGATCAGATCTCCTGACCGATCTTGTTTTCCTGAAGATATTGTTACTAGGAGGCGTGGCTCTCCATCATTTATGGCTCGACCTTCTAATGATATGAGGGATGTTGAGTCTAGCAGGGAACATGGTCATCCAAGGCCTATGAACTCCGGCAGGAGGAGTCCATCTGATAGGATTTTCGGCAGAAACCCTCGGAGACTTGATGTTTCAGATCCTCGAATTGGGGCAGGTGAAGATGAGTATTTTGGTCGTCCAGTACATTCAAATAGATTTCATGAATTTCCTGGGGATGGAAGTAATGATGAGAGAAGAAAGTGTAATGAGAGGCGAGGATTAGTTCGTCCATTTAGGCCATCTTATATCGGTGATGGTGAGAATCTCCGTTTCCATTTAGATGACTGTCCTAGGCCTTTCAGATTTTGTCCCGAGGGTGATGCAGAGTTTGGGGGAAGAACCATGAGAGAAAGAGACTTTGATGGGCGGATAAAGAATAGACAAATAGTTCCCCCCAGACGTATTAGAAGTATTGAGGAGCAAGAAGGAAACTATCGACATGGTGGGCAGGTCTGGCATGATGAGGGGTTCAATGAAGCTCCTGGATTGAAGCGAAGAAGATTTTGATCTAATGCTCTAGTTGTCTGAAACAGGACTCTGCTTTATGGGCTTATGCCCCAAGGAGGTGAAGTTGGTTGGTCGCTTAATTGGAGTCTCCATATCCAACGGCAGCAGATTTCTGCTTGGTGATCAACAATCTGATGCTCTGAAATGTCCAAACAGAAGTCCTTTGCTGGATGATTTATCAGATGCTGTACTGATCTAGAAACAACAGGGCTTTCAGCATGATACCTGAAAGAATTCTAGCTCAAGTACAAGTATAATTCAAGTTGACATGTTAGGGAACATTGAGGAAAGCTGCACAATACCTGAACTAACATGAAGTTATGCATTTGACTGAACTCAATCAAAAAGAAAAACTTGATATTGCTGAAGGCTGAAGCTCCAATTGCAGATTGCAGAAAGTCCTCTCACTTATTCTGACCTTTGAAATTGAACAAAAAACCTCTATGATGCAAGCAGTATTTATTCCTAGGTAGTTGCTACCACTTGGGA
>JAOXNR010000030.1:16554412-16568891 GCA_028571225.1 Parsonsia alboflavescens
ACCCCCCCCCAAAAAAAAAGGGAAATAGAAAAGAAAAGGAAAAAAGTATAGGGAGGGAAATCATTGTTTTCTTTTTCTTAATGATAGGGCTTTTGTTTCCCCTTTTTGTTGCTTCTGTTGATTATAGGAATTTGGTGATCCTCGAGATGCTGATGATGCAAGACACAGCATGAACGGGCGAGATGTTGATGGAAGTCGCATTATAGTAGAATTTGCAAGAGGGGTAATTTCAAGTTCCTATCCAGCATTTCACTTTTTTCCTCTTCATTGCAACTGTTTATTTATTTATTTATCCATTTTTGCCAGGCCAGTTGTTTTTCATTGCTGAGTATTACCTATGTTTAAGCTACATAATGATTCATTTTATGCTCATATTTGTTTATCACGGAAACATTCATATCGAATTTTATTGCATATTCCACTTTATCAAGTTTTTTGTTATTGTAGTATTCTAAAGTATGTGCTGGACTTGGTTATGTGATCTTATTCATGGATGCAATCCTACCAAAGCACCTTAGATGTTAATCTTTCAGCAGCGGTGATGTGGGTTTATTCAATATGTATCCACGTGATTTGTTGTGTTCTAATTTTTTTTCTTCAGTAGGAAAATCAGTATATCATATATGTAGAATTTCAAATTTTCTTTTATCATCGCCTGAAGGGCTTACTTTTGCTTGTAAAGTTTCTATGTATCCCATGTTCTTTATTTCTGTTCAGGTTTCTTGTCATATTAATTGTGGTTTTATGTCATAATCCTTTTAACATGTGATCTATATTTGGTATTCACTATAGCAACTTCTTTCATTAGACGGGATATGCTTTTTCATTCTCTTTTTTTTTTAATATTCTTTATGAATTTCACTTTGTTCAACTTTGATGTTTCTGTAACAATCATATGCAGACTAAACGTATTCATATCTGTATTGCAGGTACCACGTGGTCCTGGTGGATCCCGTGATCGTGATTATCTTGGAAGGGGTCCTCCTCCTGGCACAGGACGCTGCTTCAATTGTGGAATTGACGGCCACTGGGCTAGAGATTGTAAGGCTGGGGACTGGAAGAACAAATGTTACCGCTGTGGGGAGCGAGGTCACATTGAAAGGAACTGTCAGAATAGCCCTCAGAAGATAAAGTATACTCTTTGATTTGTTTGAAATAGAAATGAAATAACCTATTGCTGCCTCCTTTTTCCCTGGGTTTAGACATATTGTTAATTTAATTTTTTTTTGAAGGCGTGGGCGCAGTTATTCTCGTTCACCATCACCTCGCCGTGGCAGAAGTCGAAGCCGTAGTTACAGCAGGAGTCATAGCTACAGGTGATAAGTAGTTTCCCCTCTTTTTATTTTTTTTCCGTTCATAGAATTGTGTTTCGTATGGCTGTGCAAGCTTTTGCCCTCTTATTACAATCTTACAAGGTAGCTAATGTGATTTTGTGGGAATGCCTTTTTTCCCCTTCCTTGTTTACTCCATTTTCAAATCTCTAGAGACTGAGTTGTTCTTATCCTATATATATTCTCTGCAGCCGATCGAGGTCTCCTCAAAGGAGAGAACGGAGCATAGAGGAGGAGAGAAGGTCCCGGAGTCCTAGACGTCATAGATCCCCACCACCATCAAAAGGGAGGAAACACAGCCCCACACCTGAGGGGAGAAGCCCAAGGGAGAGGGGTACTCCATCACCAAGGGATGGAAGGCCAGCCAATGGATTAGAGTATAGCCGGAGCCCTAAGGACATCACTGAAACGGATGCTGACCACAAAGAGAGGACTCCTATTGAAGCAAATGGCCGCAGCCGGAGCATTAGCTCCATTCCTAAAGATAATGTTAGCCCCCTAGATGATGATGAAAATCTCGGGTCACCAAGCGGCGGCGAGTAACCTCGCAATCTCCCAACTGTTTGAAATTAATTGTATTTCGTTTTCTGTGGAGTTTTTGTTTTCACTGAAACTGGCCCACTAGTTGTTTCCTCGAGTTTTGGAAGATTCTTGCATTGTGGATTCCATTCAATATTGATTCTGTTCAGTGTGTAATGATACGGTCGTTAAACATCTAGTGGTGTTGCCTTCTCTTTTCGGTCCCACCAATTTTCTTCCACTACTCGAGCATGCAGGTATTGTCGGCCAAATATGTCCTAGATTAACTAACGGTGCTTATGGTTGATGATTTTTAGCCGAGTTTACTCACGTAAGTTGAAAGTGAAACTCCAGGATTTGGGAGAATCGGTGGCTGGAAATTCATATCTGGTTTACTTCCTTTTTACGAAGGAAATATGAAATTTCAATCAGCCCCTGGCATACAGAATCACTGAGAAACCTCTAGTTGGTCCCGTGAATGGATCGCCAGCATTTCTAGCTGAAGATCTCCAAAGGGGACTTCCTTCGCTCTGTCCTTGAACCGGTGTACCTATTTTAGACCACTCAAAACCAAGTTTTATCTGATGCCAATTTCTTGCAAACTGTAGCATGCTCAAGTCACTCCTTGTGGTGGCTTGTTGAGACAAACCCATTGCCATTTTCAATTGTTTTGTCTAGGAATTATAATTACACCAATCCTACATTTGGAAGAAGAGGGTTAGCTTAGTTACAGATTTTGAAAGAAGAAATTAATTACAGTGCTGAGTCTTTTACATTATATATGTACATTTGGTATGAAATCAACCATCAGATAAGACTTATACAAAGCAACATGTTGCTGCTAGTCATCAGACAAGCAAATTGTCATGTGATGAAAAATCCACCATAATCAATCTGCTGCACAAGCCTGACCAAAGATCTTGATGCAAAACTCAAGAAATATATGCTTTGACCACATCGGTATAGCTGAACACTGAACCTGTCCTTGGGCATGTAATTTTACCATAATTCTTCTTCGACATTTCCTCAAGGGCCTGCCATAGAAGCAGAGATTAGATTTCAACACTTCAAAGAAAATTTCTCATGAAGAATAAAACAGACCTTAGTGCTGTAAACATGTCCATTTGGCAAAACTAGCGGTGGGTTCTCAGTATCCATCAACTCTTTGGTAATATAGCAAACAAGTTTTGAGTGATGCTGCTTAGAAAATGGAAGTGGTGAGGCCAATTTACGGAAGCTCTCTTGTGAGAGAGGATCTTCTTTAGTGCAATCCTCTTCATAACAGAATCTAAATCGTGTCAAGGGAAGAGCAAGGATTTGAAAAGGTGCTTCAACCACACCCCAACACAAAGATGAACTTCAAAACAGTCAAGAGACTATCAAACTGAGCAGGAAATATATCAAGGAAAAGGCTACCTTTAATTATACAATACTCAGCATACAAATTATTAAAAGGATACGGAGTTTTCAGTGCAGACAAGCCTGCTTGTAAATATATGTTTAGTAAAGGCTCCAGAGTCATGCCATATAATTTGCAGAACTCCTGCTGAAACTGGTCAACAAGGTAGTCCCATTGCTTTGATTCAAATAAAACCTGTCAAGAAAAATTATAACCAATAATGTCCAACAATCTGGTGGTGACAAATTTGTTCCTAGAAAACATGCATGCACCGCACAGCTTTTAACTCATAAACTATATACATTTTCACCAAATATCATAAGCATAAGCAAGAAGAATGGCCTGAAGAATAAATGAAAATTACTCCCTCAGTCCAAAATCCAAAATTGAATGACCCTATTTCTATTTTGAATTGTCCGGAATTAAATACTTCATTTCCTAAATTAGTTAAAATTTTACAAAGAAATTAACATTTTAATATTGAAAATAAGCTAAATCAATTTTTTTTCTTAAATCTTGTGCAAGTAAAAACAGCTTAACTAACAATGTGACTACCAAAGTTAGCACTTTTTTCTCAGTTTGACCATTGAACTATAAACCAATCAATTTAAATCATCCCCGCTCAAACTAGTGCCTCGCTATAATTGCATTTTTTGTTTCCCACTGTAAGTCTAGCTTGTAGTAGAAGCTAGACTATCTTTAAACTTAATTACGTTGGTACATGTGCATTAATCAGATTCTTCACACACAGCCACCACCTACCAACCACAGTTCTCCTTTTTGGCTAAGAATGTAAACCAGATATCTCAGTATCTGGTGAAGATGAATCATTTGTGTCCCTATCCTCATATTTATATCATGATCTACCCATACCATTAGGAAAAACTTCTCATCACAATTTGTCAGTTTTCCTTAGCCCCCAAGAAAGTAGAGTGGGTGCGGGTGTGTCGAGGGGAGCAGAGGGGAGGTTGCTCTGCTCTGTTACCTAATATTTTCATTCCCCACCCCCATTTTTTAATTTCTTGGCAGAAAATGATATCGCAATTTGTACCTAGGAAATTCATGTTACAAATAGAACTCCAATAATGAATCTTAAATAGATTCAAACTGAAGGAAATTATGCACACATAAGTGAAGAACGATCTAACATGTGCAGCATATCTTCAATTTTCATGGCAGGAATTCCTTATAAATCTGGATAGAACATGACACAATTGAGTTTTACGACTCACTCACAATAACAGAATGTATATGCTTTCCCAGCCCGCATCAACCCCAAAGAAAATAGAAATATGCAGAAATGCAGTTAAGGAATGAAGTTTACCTTGTATGTTGGACACTCAGTATTACTCTTGAAAGCGAGCGTGGCCATAACCCGCTGCAGTTCTTTCATATGTGTAGCTCCCCATGGTGCCAGATACTTCCTGGCATACGTAATTGCACGCATGTTGTTTTCAGATCTTACCAATTCGATGAAGTCCTGCAGCCTTAACTGGAATTCAAATTTGCTCTGCAATCAAAAGAAGCAAGAAACATCAATTACACACAACAACTAATCCAATAAGAGCTTTATGACATCCACCCAGAAGGAGATACCAAGAATTCTATAGTTGTAAGCTCATGAGGTGATTAATAGAAACTATCAGTACATAGCTTTGTGCACAATTTCACAACATCATTTCAGGCATCAAAAAGTATAAAACCTTCCAATAAGCTTTTCTCCCTAGAATTCTGTCTGTTCACCTAGCTCGGATAAATCCCAAACGATGTAAAAGGGATCATTGGGAGAACACAATATGCAGAAGACAACAGCACCACTTCATTTTCATGGTGGAATTTAAAAAAAATAAAAATGAACCTTCTAGCATCATACATATTCACACTAAACTTTGAAATTGCCTTTAATTCCAAATGCATTTCTGTGTAACAAATTTTGCATTATGCTGATGGCATATCTGTTCCTTCATAAGAACTCAAGAAGGTTGAGCAAAACATAACCAAACCAGTGCGCAAAGATAGTTCTAAAAAAAGCCAGATATGTACACCATCACATTAGTATCTTTGAAAATAAGAAATAATCACCATGTCTGAACCCCAGATGCCCCAGTGGGGAAGTGAAAGTTCACCAAAAACTAACCCTTTTCACCAATGACCGAGTTATAGCCAAAGAAATAAATAAATTCAGAGTAGCATAACCAAAGCGATCTTTGTCATAAGAATTTTCTTTCCCAGAGACAAGAAGCACTTCGGGTTGTCTCCTTCAAACCATTTAAAGTGGAAAGCACAACATACAATACTAATGCTTGTAATCATATCCCTCAGTAGGATCTGGTAGAAAAATAAGTAGGAGTTCTGCTTGACAGACTTCATCATCAAACCACTCTCTCTGTTAAAAACGGCTTCAGAAAGATAACCAAACAATTTGAATATCCAGGAAACATATGCCTTCTGAATTTTTCCGTAATCCTCAGGAAACTGGAGACCTTTGTTTGCTTTCTTAAGTAGGAACAGGGTCAATTAAACTAACATATAACACTAATGGAAGTTGCAATGCAAAGAACAACTGTTGCTGCCCTTGAACCAAAGCTTCAGGCAGGCTGTTAATCATAATGACACTGCACTTATCAGTTGTTCAAGATGCTACAGTACTAAGTCATATTGAGCATAGAAGTTCTTGCTGCATTATCAATACTGTACAGCACACAACACACAAGGTAACAGACCATGCTAAGAAAATTTCTCCAAAGTCATTGACATCAGTTAGTGAATGTCTGCAAGAGAAGGATTCGTAGGGACAAGTTCCTCATGTTCATGATTAGATTCTCCTAAGCCCTTTTTACTTCTCATCAGTTAAAATTTATCCTTTGCAAAAATGAAACCAAAGCTAACTTATCTACCCAACGGAACTTACGCATGTTTTTGCACTCAAAATATGCAGAATCATCCTTTTAAGAGTTTTAATGTGCATACATGTATAAGAATACCTTCAGCAGCACGAGTTATATTCAGAAGACATTCAGCATTTCAAGTTCACTGTGTAGCTACAGAAGATATGTTCATAATATCCAATAATATACATAATAGAGATCAGAGAGTAAAATCTTTCCACTTTCCAGGCAGGACACGCTGATCTAGTTTTGAAAACCTAAAGCACCAGTAACCAATTCCATGATCTGCTGCCTTCTATTAAGTAATAATAATTTGCCTAAGCTAGACTGAAATATGCAAAGATGCAACGTGCAACCAAAGCTTGCAATTTCAAAAAGGTATCAATCAGATATCTAGGCCCAATTGTATCACTAGAGCTACAACGGAATTGGCCTTGTGCACCATGAGGCACATGAAAGAAGTATCACACACCAATAAATGCATTCTGCTGGATCAATAAATGGGATAATTGGTCCATCAAACAAGATAAAAAGCTGAAAAATCTCTCCATCAATACATTTGGTAAAGTTACCACAATGCCTTGCAAATGTTGGGCATACTTTTGAAGGGTGATAAAAATTTGAAACATCATTAAAAACACTGCAGATCCTAGGCTTCAATGCCCAATCGAAGAGACAAATTAAAAGCTAGTCAGTACAACAAAAAATATGAAGGATAGCAAAAACTATAAGATTAGGAAGCAAGTCCTTAAAATATTAGGCAGCAAAGCCTTCCGACTTCAACTAGAAACAGCAAGTTCAACTGAAATATACCTTTGACTTCTTTAGCCTGGACTTATTATCAGCACACCAAGCAAGAGCAGGGGTAACCTCCTTGTTTTGAAGAGCTTCAATAACCTTTTTTGCTTCATAAAATACCTCAATATCAACAAGATCCTGCTACCAAAGAGCAGTGTTAATCATCAGTAGCTAAAGGCCTTTTAGCTCATAATGCAGCAAAGACAATGGGAGACATTCAGTACAACAAAGTGATGCATGCAAAGAGCTGCACCATTTCAACAATAACTGCCACAAAACAGAGGTAAAGACTGTTTGGAGAAAAACTATAAGGTAACTGAAATCTACTCCAATGAAATGTTTTATTCAATTATTACCCAATGAGGAACAACTCAAAAAATGTCAAATTAAAAACCATAATCTGCATTAAAAATTTAAGAAAACAAGAGATTGCATGCATCCAAAAATCAGGTCCAAAGGTTGTCTAAAAAAAGCCACTTAAATTTTGATTATAAATCCACTCCCATTCAAGTGAGAAATAATGGAACCAGATAGCAGAAGGAACTAAAAGTTCACAATTCTCAGGTTCAATGCTCCAAAACGTTACCTGAATATTGCTGTCTTGTGCAAGCTTAATAGCAGTATCATAGTAAGACATCCTCAACATGTAGTCTACCAGTATCCGCTTCAAGCGAGTACTGTTCCATTCTGATAAGTTTTCTGTATCAGCAGATTCCAGATGATCCAACCTTGCTCGACATCTCTGAGCTTGTAAGTTCTCAGTTCTGCTCCCCTCTTCCAACTGAATATTCAAAACCAAATCATATAGATATATTTGGTATATGCATAATCTAATTATTCTAGTCTACCATCATTACTTACAACTTATCAAAAAGATATTCATTACTATGCCCTAAATGTGTCAATCCTGTCATGGTTAATATAATTATTTCCATTCATTCGACAGTACTGACTGTAGTGAATGGATTATGAAAGAAATTCGGAGTCTAAATTGAAACTGCTAGGTGACTAAGGAACATCCATAAATAAACATTTACAGAAAATGCAAAGTTGAAAATCTATTTCATTGAAAACTCCTATTTCTTTTATATAATGCAGATATTCCAAAATTACTTCATTTTGCATTCCACTACATTTTCAACCACACTGATCCAGTTACCTTCCTCTTGAGTCCTTGTAACCTAGAAACAAGTGAACTGAGTTGATGAACAGCGTCATCACGAGAGAGAACAGCGGAGTCAGCAACTTCCGCAACTCCCGAAATAACGGCAGAGACTTCCTTCTCGACGATGCGGTGGTTAGCGCGGATCGTCTTCTTGTAGTGCTCGAATGGAACTCTGAGGAACTGATGCTCAAGTTTCAGAGACTCGGCCAGTTGGCTCAGCTTCGACGACGGAGCAGCGGCTGACACAGCTGCAGCGGCGGCTGCTTCTGAGGTCTCTGTGGAGGTCATCGTGGACGATGCACTGGTGGTGGATGAAGGCGAGTTACCGTTGGGAAGCGTGTCGGTTTCCATCTCCATCTTTTGCAGGCGGATTGAGATCGGAGATTAGGGGACACCAGGCAGAAGGGAGAACAAGGGAGGGGTAGGTTCGGTAATCAAGCAGTGTTTTTGTCTCGGCTGAAAGATCGATATTAATATATACTATAATATATATTTTAATTTAAAATTCTATCATATAATCCCTAATTAAACTTAAAGAAAAATTTTATTAAAAAAACTTTTACTTAGTTCATTTCAAAGGCAACAATAATAATTTTTTAAAAAAATTTTTAGTACTACTTTAAAAATTTATATATTTAATTTGAACCATTTAAAATAGAAATATTTATATTAATCTTGAACCGATGAAGTATTTCATATTACAATTCAATAAACCTTCACTCCATTTAAATCATATTAATTAAAAATCCATTCATTTGTTTTTAGTTTGGGAAAATGATTACCTATAATATCTTATCATTTGAAAATGTATTTAATTAATTTAATTAAAAAAGGTTATGGGTGTATTTGATTTTTATGAATTTACCACTTTGTCTTTGTTATTGGTAAGACTTTTGAATTAAAGATATAAATAAATATTTAAATTAAGAAGACGTTGGAAAAAATTTATATTACTATTTTATTTATTTGAAAAAATTCCATACAATTCAAATCGAAACATCAACATTAAAAATCTATCAAACTTTATTACAAATATTTAAAAACAATTTTACAAATCATATTACATATCTTGTTACAATATATTGTCATTATTTATAAAACAGAACATTTGTCCTTTTTTTTTAATCTCTCAATATATCAAATATCAAAAATGATATTTTTTAAAAATTTAAAAATGTATTATATAAAAATTTGAATTATTGAGCCTTCCTTGAAATTTTCTTATCAGGTAAAAATATATTATTGAGAAACTATTTATATTATGTATCATGGAACTTTTTAAAAGGGAAAATCATCCATTTGATGTGTATAGTTATGATAAAAGTCAAAATTTATATATATTTTTTTGTCACTAAGTATCTAAATAATGTTCGCATTTTCAAGTTAATATTATTTATTACATTTCGAAGTATTTTTGAACAAGATAACATACGTTGGTCATATGATTAATTTTCTTAGAGGAGAATTGGTGTGATAAATAAAGTTACGATCAAAGTTATGATTGTTACCTTTTTTTTTTTTTCTTTTGTCAATTAAGTATCCAAATAACTTTCGCTTCGTAACTTATTTGATAAAAAAAAAAAAAAAAAGATGAAGCATAAATCATGAATTTAGACATGACTTAGGTTCTAAAATGACAAGCACATGCTATCGTCATAGTAAATACATTGGAATATATTTTTAAGCAGATTTGGATGTTTCAAAGTTGTTTTGGATATTTAATTGATCGGAAAGAAAAAAAATATATTAATGTTGATTTTGGTCATCACGTTAGATATCAAATTGGTAATTCTCCCTTTTTTTAGAAAATTTTGATTCAACATATTTATTTCAATAAACTAGGATAAAAGCCTGTGCTATGCTCGAAGAGTGATTAATAATATTCCCTCCACTCCGAAATATCTGTGATTTAAGGTTTTTCTAACTAAATTAAGGTAATCATGACATGTCCTTCGAGGACATTCTAATGGGTGGAATGATGAGTGCGTAGATTATAGATTTCGAATTTAAATTCCATCAATACTTTCCTATATTATATCAAAATGTCGAGGTGCATGTAATTGGCAGGACACTACTAAAAAAAGGTTTGGAAAAAAGGGTAATCATAACATTACCTATTTAAATTTAAAAAATAAAATAAAATTTATGAACCCCACCAAATAAGGCCTTCCTTGAATTTATTAAAGGTTGGGATTAGTAATAACGTGATTGGTGGATTTTAAAATTCAGGTGTATAAATGTAATAATTGTCACTATAAAAAGTTAATAAATAAATTATAAGATGGGTCATTGTAAGTGACAATTATTTTAAAATAAAAACACCCTCCTTAAATAACAATCATTTTGAAATATAGGGAGTATTTCCTTGATACACAATTGAATATCTTTATTCGACTTAATAAAAAGTCAAGGAATATTTTGAATGTTTCATTTTGACTTAATAAAAAACAAAAAAGAAATGTATTTGACTTTCATAAACCTATTACTTTATTTTTATCGTTAATATAGTTGATATAAATTCTTGAAAATAGTACATTAATATTTAGATAATCTAAAATAAAAATATGCACTCTCAAATTCAAACAGAGAGATAGTAAAGTATAAAATAATTAAATAAAAAATACCTTAATGCATTATTCGTCACCAATTCAAAAAAATATTTTTTTTATAAAAGAAAATTTACTTATGATTAGTTTTTTTTTCACCAAATAAAATTTTGCAAAAAAAAAAAAACGTAGAGAGAACTTTGCACATTACGTACTAAATGATATTGACACTATATTTTTATTTTAATAAATATTTTAATAATTAAATTCACATTAGTTCATATAATTTGAAAAATCACTTGATTTAATTAAGTGAATGATAATAATTAATAAATACGATTAAATACATTTTAACTCAAGATTTGTTATTGATTTTTTAAAAAATTAATTTATAAATTATTTTGGATTTTTTTTTCTCTTTGTGTGGTTATATTTTAAAATTTTATTCAATAATAATTAAAAGTGTTAAGTGTCTCATCTATAAAATTTTACTTTGAATTATAATTTTGTATATAATAAAATTAAAAATATAAATATAATTGAAAAAAATTATAATTATATATGTTGCACACCACCCGTCCAAATTAATATTTATTTTAAAACTAAAAAAGATTTAAAAATAATTCTTTGCAAATAAATTTCAGTTAATCCAAAGTTAATTTTTCAAAAAAAAAAACTTTTGTATTTATGTATACTACTTTTTATAAGATATTAACGTTGTTTTTTTTAAAAAAATTTAAATATTAAATCTATGTAATTTTAAAATTAATTTGATTTAATTAAGTGAATCTGATAACTTAAGTAAAATTAAAAAATATTTTACATCATCACCCTAAGCTAATATTATATTGTTTAATATATATATATATACATATATATTATTAAATATATAATATTCTTACTGTTAAAAGTAATTATTTTATTTCTCACTACATAAAAAAAATATTCTGATAGAAATATATTTATACATTTTATAAAAAGAAACTTTCCATTTTTTTCCCCTCAATAAACCTTTTCCTAGCTTAGAGGAGGAAAAAGAAAACTGAAAAGAAATGGGTGGATTGCAATTATAGCTGAAGCCGGAAGGTTTTTCTCTCTCTCCTTGCTAAACCCTTGCTTCCCCTCTAATCAATTCTCTTTTCTCTCTTTCCCATTTTCTTTTTCTCTTTTGCCTTTCTTTTTTCTTTTAATTAAAACATTGGACACTTAAGCTCACAATAGAGTTGCCTTACTATTAATGATATATAGATAGATGGATATTTTATAACTTATTCGATTATTTTTATATTATATAATACTCCCTCCCTCTATAATTGGAGGTTTCATTTTGACTTACATGCATTTTAATAGAAAGTTTGACTTAGTTCATTAATACATTGCATTATCAATTTTCTTAATAAAATTTGTACTAATCTAAGAAATGAAACATTCAATTATAGACAATACAAAATAAAATATGAGACATTCATTTTTAGACGAAATGAATATATACGATCACATCTATATTATATGCATCTAAATTACAATTAGTACATGTACTTGGGCCAAACTCGCTCAATACTCAATAGTTGATTATAAAACGACGTTGTTTAATTCCTTCTATCTGTATAACATGAAATTTTCTCTTTTAGCCCCTAACTTTTACTTTTGATTCGGATTTACGACTAGTTTGAGAGTTTTAAGTTGGAGAGAAGAGAAGAGAAAGTTCAAGTTATGAAAGAAGAGAAGAGAAGAGAAGAGGAAAGAATATAAATTGTATCTAAAGTTGTTTGAGAGATTTAGGAAAAAAAAGAAGAGAATTGTATTATTTTTGTTTGAGAGTTTGAAGAGAAAGATGATGATTAATTATTTAGAGATGAATTTACTATATTAGCCCTCTAGAGACTTGATAGAAAAATAAAAATAAAAAATTGATGTAATGTGGTATAATAGGAATTTTATTAAACTTAACAGGTTGTTACTGTATAATCCATCGGTTTCCCTCTATTGCAAACGGATAGCAAATCTAATGTAGAAGGGATGAGACTTCTTCTATCTTCTCTTCTCTCTAAAAATACTCAAAAACGGAATCAATATTTCACTCATTCCTCCAAATTCCTTTCCTTCTCTCCAAATCCCTCATCCCAAACTAGCTGATCGGCCTTTCTCCCTAAGAAATTGGACGTCGCTCCAAGTCCAATCCGATCCAAAGCTACATTTTGGGCCTTTACCCCCACTCAATTTCTACCTCTTTCCAATTAGGGAGGCAAAAAGTATAATTTTCTTTTTATTTTAAATTGTTCTCTTTTTCCAATCAAGCGTAACACCCCATCTATTCTTAACGTGTTTCGAACTTGAAACCTTCAGGTCTCAAGTGTTGCTGCTTACTAATAAGCTAGCAAAGTCTGACATATTTCATTATCTACTTAGATTAAATATAATTTTTTCATTAAAAAATCATTGCAAAATAATTAACTTAATATTTCTAATTTTCTTATATTTTAGATTAAATGGAATCTCATGTTTATTTGTTTAATTATAATCAATCAATAGAAGCAAAATATAAATTTTTGTATATATCAGTACTAAACATTAACCGATGAACATTATTTGTACCCATTTCTTATTTAAAATATTATATATATATATTTCTTTTTTTAAAAAAAATTTTGGAGGGTAAGGAAGCATTGTCCCTACGTTAAAAATATTATATATTTTGACCAAATAAAATATAAAAAATTTTATTAAAATTTTACCCTATCATGAATTTGTTTTAGATTCGTTACTATACTAATTTCTTTGTTAGGTGACTGTCAAAAATTACACACCATAATTTATTTATTTTTTAGAACCTTTTTTTTTACTCAATTTACTATTTAATAACCTATTTTGTTCACAATTCGTGTAAATCATATATGTTCTTTTTTTGAGATTTATTAGCAAGTAAAATAGTACAATGATAAATTAAATTTTCTTGATTTAATTTATATATATATATATATATATGTTTCGTGTTAAATTTTGTTTTACATTTACCCATCAGGTGACTAATTAATATATATATATATATATATATATTTATATATATACGATTTTGCTAAGGGGCATTTTGGAACCCACCTTAATGTGTGTTCCAACCGTTATCTTAACGAAATTCTTGCTACAGTGTTCATGCAGCCAACTAAGCAGAGCAAGAATTCTGTTACGATAACGGTTGGAGAGCGCGCCTTAACAAATCCATATATATATATAAATATAAATTATATTTTATACACCTGTATGTATCTGTGTGCACCATTAGTGAAACGTCATTTCACTAATAGTGCACACAAGTGTACATAGTAGAATTTATATATATATATATAGAGAGAGAGAGAGATGATTGCACTAGCCTCTAGGCTTCACGCTGGTAATGAACGCGACCTCGTTGGGGATTGTCCCCCAGCACTGGGAAGGGATTTATTAACTCATGGAATTAAATGATGTCAAACATCATTGTGTGTAATAAAAGAAGAGCAGCCAACGATGAGTTAGCATATGGGGCTTTAAGTGGGATGTGAAAAGTATATATTATATTAAAAAAATGTCCGATTTAAATATTTAGGATTTTATTATTTCCAACGTAATGCTAAATTTCTCTCCAATTTTTTTCTTTTGGCTCTATATTTTTTCCCTGCTTTTTTCAGATATTTCATCAATCTAAAATTAAATATTTATATTTTTTTTGAATCGTCCAAAATTAAATAATCTGTTTTTGAAATTAGTAAAAGTTTCACATTTTTTATATTTAAAATGAATTGAATAACTCTTTTAATAAAATTTATTAAATCAAATAGGACATTCAATTCTAAACG
>JAOXNR010000030.1:16570449-16616287 GCA_028571225.1 Parsonsia alboflavescens
CGTAAAGCCCTTTTTATTATTTATTTTGTATTCCATTTAAGTGTATGTAAAAGGTTTTTTGCGTTTTCCTCAAAAAATTTTTTTTTGACCACAAAATCCTTCCCAATTGGCAATATCGTTGTTTGTAAGTATGCTTCTGATGCAATATATGTGATGGAATTTAGAAATAATCTTCGGTCATCCAGAAACCGTGACAATGCCTATAATCACAATCAGAAATATTTAGGTAATTAGAGTGAACTGTTCACCTGAGAAAATCTCCAATGCCTAAGTTAGTATTCATTGAGAGTAAAATTGAATGAATTAGACTTATGTAATTTATGTATGATCCGATAATATATATCAAATGACATGTTACCAATGAGGTGAAGTTACCTTGTTGGAAATAATTTCAATTACATAAAAGTGGGCATTTAGGATAATTGTGAGATAATATCCCTTCAATTGCTCCTTGAATCATGAAATTTTCTTTATATAAGGTACCTTGCCACGCACACATGTGGTGAAAAAGCTATGAGTTCGTTGATGACCTATGAATCCACTTTGTGACCTTCTGATGAGCCTTAAAAAATCTCGATGAGCTTCTTAAGGTTTATAACCCTTGTTAAGAGTCATAGATGTTCGATTGTGACATCGAAGGTGTATAAGATAAATCGGAGTTTATTAGGTTGAAGGTTGCTATCTAGTGAGATCTTTTCTAAGCTCATCGATAACCTAGGAGGTCGCTAACTCTCCTTTAGTAAAGTTGCATCGAATCTCTTATATTCGGGTCAATATTTGAGATTATTTGGGGCAGATTGTTTGGATCATACATGTTTTATCCATCAATATAAATTTCATAATTTTTCTTAGGTTATTTGTAAACTATATTTAAAAATTTTTAATTTCAAGTATGATATTTAGATATATGATCAATGCATAATTATATATATATATATATATATTAGATTTTATCATTATTTTTCTTTTATAGTTGTAGATGGAGAGATAAGGATACTTTTTGAATAATATGTATAGTTATATTTAATTTTTTTTAAAAATTCATGTAAGAAAATAAATATTAACGAATTATTAAAGTTTGAGACGGACCACTTCCATATTCTTTCTTGCGTTATGTTGAATCATATTAACTTAAAACATAACGTTATTATATTTGGGTCAAGGATACGAAATACATTAATTATATAAGTGACGTGGTTTGATATAGATAAAGAGATTCATGCACACAGTGACATATCTATATATACAATTATGTGCTCAATTGTCCCCTCTATATATATAGATATATATATTTCCAAAATATGTTATATATTATATTAATTGCCCCACAAAATTAAGATATTTACCCTAAAAATCAGTGTAATTATACTCTTGCTTTTATAAAAAAATTATTCTACATCCACCACAATAAATACAAATATATACACGAACCCTATTCATATAACAATTCCTTATATTAATATAGATATACTTGAGTAAAAAGTTTATATCAAGATATAAGTCCTTTTTATATAGTTTTGTTAGTTTTTATTTTTTCCTACCATTATCCCTTTTCATATTTTTTGTTCTATAATTTCTTGCATAATTTAACTAAATAAATTGGAAATAATAAGATGAAGCAGTAGATTTTTACTGAAAATAATCAATAGAGCTTGGGAAAAGAAAGAAAATTGATTGCCCCAAAAAAAAAAGGCACTAAAATTCATGACAGTAACGGTAAAAAAGAGGCCGGTCCAGATGACAATATTAATTCGATACGTTATATATAGAAGGCCAGCTTTGACAGCCGAGCCGGAGCCATGCAGGGAAAGCCAACGCAGCAATACCCAATAATATGCCAAGCAAATACAACAGTACAAAAATTTTAAATTCTTTCTCGAATTGAAATTCGGAGAAACGAACGCAATCACCCCCTTGAATTTTTCTCATTATTGCAAGAAATTCCCTCAAATTATTATTTTTGTGCTTTAGGATCCTAAAATTAGTTCAATGACCTCAAACCACAATTAAAAAATTCTGTAACCAATTTATTTATATATATATATATATATATACACATATATATATATATTAGTTTTTAAAAAATTGAATGTTTTTTTTTGAAATATTTAATTTTTAAATTTTCACAAATAATCTCCCTAAAAAATATCATCTTATTGTAAATTACTTGATCTAAAGGCCCTTTTCAATTCCTCAAAAAAAAAAAAAAGAGTTAAAAATGGAGAGTTAATCATACATCTAAAGACTAATATTTAACTTATAACATGACTAAATATATCGAGTATTATCTTTATTATTCTTGATCTTATCTAATTCAACCATATAATGAAAACTAATCAATTAAAAAAGAATACTTAGAATAATGAAACTTTACTTTTGATAATGAACTTTATGGATAAATATTTTCTTATTAAATTATATATTAATTTGTTCTTAATTTTTTGGAACTATTTGGTAGTTATTAGATCATGAATAATTCACAAATTTTATCCCGAACTATAATAAATCAAAGACATAATTATTGTTCATAGCATTTGATAAGCAACATTTTGTTTCTTTTCCAGCTCCCCTAGAGAAAAAATCAATTCAAAAGTATTTTTGGACTGAAAAAGCTAAATTGATAATTTTTTGGGGGCATATTTTAGAAAAAAAAATGATCAAGGAGTATTTGAGTTAATTAATAATGATAATCCTCTCATGACTTTTTAATATTTTCTCATATGTTTTTCCCCTACCCCACCTGAAAAGGAAAGAATGATGACGCTCCTCTTCCTCCTCCGCCTCCGCCCCACAACGCGGCACCCAAAAGTTTTTTCAAATTTTATCTTCTCATTTGGCCTAAAATACCCTTAGTATTTCCGTTAATTCTCCCGTACACACACTTCAGTTTCTTTATACACTGACTGAAGTGGCGAACTCTTCAGAAAAAGAAACGCCTTGGATTTTCTCTTTGTTCTGCACAGCCATAACAATTTCAATTCTGCAGATTAATTTTCCGAATATCCAAAATCCTACCCAACGATTTTTCGCGAGCCGGCTATTACTCTGTCAACTCCTTGATGTGTAAATTCTTTCTTGCTCTCTTCCCCTTTAAATCCCTGTTTCTGTGTGAATTAATTGTGTTATTTATTTATTTATTTTTTGATGGAGAACAGGTTATGTGAATTCTCGGGATAAATTGGAGTAGTTTTGGTATTCTGACCTTGTGAAGGTTATATAAGGAAGATTTCAAAGGGTAGCTGATGATTTTAGTTGAATTTTGAATTGAGTGTTCTTGCTGGTCTTTCTGGATTCCCCTTTTAGGAGTGTTGTATGCGTGGAATGTTACTCTCCCTAACGGTCACTTTCATTGCTTAAAGGCATAAAAAACCTGTGCTCTCTTTTTCTGGTAAAAGCAGTTTATGAATCTTTAATTTGTTTCTGACAATCTTGCATCTATTGGAATGCCTAAGGTGACTGTGTTTTAGTGAGAGAGAAGAGGAATGGGGGGTTTGGGGGTGGGGGAAGAGATTCAATTGAAGACTTTCGAGATGAGGATTTTAAGTTTAGAGTTACAGATTTTCTTGAAATGTGAGGTGGGGGTTTCCCTTCCAACTCTTTTTATTCTTAATTGTAATATGGTCTATTGATTTTCTTCTTTCTGTAAGGGCCTTTAATTTTTTTTCTTTTCCTGGTTCTTTGTTTTGTTGATGGAAATCCTTCTTTAAGCAGACTAAAGAGGCAGTAGGTTTTCTAGGGTTCTGAGCAACAAGTGGATGAGGGTAGAATGGTCTTTTTCATTCCAAGAGATTAGCTTCATGGTAATCAGAGCTTCTGACACTAAAACTTTTCTAATCATCAGGAGTCAGAAAACATATTGATTAATTCTTTCATGCATGGTTTTATGATGGTCTGCGCATCTCACTTACTCTTTAGTTCATAGATACTTAACAGAATACTAATAAAATATGCCAACTTGAATATTCATATTATTCAAGCTTCTTTTGTATTTAGAATTTTTTAAAAAAAATTTTTTATTGAAGATCTATTCTTATTATCTTCTCTGATTTTCTCTAAACAGTGACCATTTTTTTTCTTTTCCAGTAGGATTTGAGAAACTTTCCATGACAGATATTGGACATAGATAAGAAATTGAAGGCACATAGAGATGAGGAAGTTCTTCTTTTTCAAATCATCTTCATCTAACAGTGGAAACAATCATGTTTCACCACCATCGAGTGATAAGCAAGTCTATTGGGAAAAATCATCTGAAAGCAATGAGAAGTCAAGAATCAAGAAGCGGGCCACTGAAAGCACTCCATCTCTTAGAAGAAGTCTTTCATCCTCTTCTGCAGCCATCTTTGACGGGGCAATTGGGCGGAAAAACCTGGTTGATCAAAGTGCGTCTCCATGTAGTACTAGTTCACTCAGGCAATTGGGCCACCATTCATCTCGGTAAGTACTCAGTTTTTCATTTTTTAGTCACCATTGTTTGGAATGTCTTTCATTTCTGTTCAAGAATTAATGTTCACTTGTGTTTATGATGAGATCCCTTCCTTATTGAAATTCTTATTTTATTGGACTTGTGCTCTATGCTAGGACTCGTGCTCTTACTCCTGAGAGGCCAAATCGATCAAAATTCTTTGGACCATCTGCTTTTGAAGATGCTCGCAGGGTTGAGAAGCCTGATAGTGCAAATTATGATTCATCAGAGTGCTCTTCTTTCTGCTCCAGCAATGTGTCAAATGGAGTTGTTGACCGATACATAGATGGTGAACAACAGGAGAAGAGCCCACGAAAGACTAAATTTTCTGTGAGAAATCATATTGATATTGGAAATGGCATCAGAAAGCCGCCTCCGGTGTTCCAGTATGGCCATCCTGCTTCTCCAACCAACGGTAGGAAGCAGAATCCAAAGTCTCAGTCATTCAGGGAACCCAATGGCAAACAGCTTCATTTTTCTTCTAGAGATTGGATGGAGAATGGATTCTGGAATGAATCTCCACGGCGAATTGCTAAACATGTGATAGAGAGACTCTCCCAATCAAGGGGTTTGCCTCAGAAAAGTACTAGAGAAGTAGACTCTGATATTCCAATTACGGTTGAAGATATTTACAGCGGAACCTTGAGTAGTAGTCCACGTAGAAGTTCTGATGAAGTTCCTCAAAAGAATTGTGCGCTTGATGAATTTGACGAAGCTGCTGATAGATATCACTTAGAACGAACTTCAGAATTTACAGGAAGAAACTGTTTTGTTTCTGATGGTTCCACTTTTGTGAATGAAACTCAGCTTAATGAGGAGGGTATGGATCTGGAATTATTTCATAAGTTCAAGGAAGCAGAGAGGCGGGCCATACTTTTCTCAGAAGAGCTTGAACAAGGGACTTGTCTTCGGGACAGTGGACCAAGTGCAATGATGCAGACAGTTAGCGGCTTGAATGAAGAGAGGGTGGATATGGCTTATGAAGTTTTGTCTATCTTGAAGGACTGGCTTTCTGATAGAGGTTCAATGAAGGAAGAACTCAAAGTAGCTAAGGCAGAACTAGACCTGAGAACTCGAAGACTGGAGAAGGAAAAGAATGAGTTGCAGTCTGCACTGGAGAAGGAATTGGACAGAAGATCAGGTGAATGGTCACTTAAGCTTGAAAAATACCAGGCCGAAGAACATAGGCTTCGTGAGAGGGTCAGGGAACTGGCAGAGCAGAATGTTTCCCTGCAGAGGGAAGTTTCTTCTTTTGGTGAGAGAGAAGCAGATGCTAAAAGCAGGGCCGCACATTCTGAACAACAACTTCATGGCATGACTTCAAGAATGGAGGAAGCCAGGGAAGAGAACCAAAGCCTGCTGCAAAATGTATCTGAGCTCACAGAGAAGTGTAGAGGATTAGAAGAAGAAAGGGAATGCATGCGGAGAAATTATGAGGACAAGGTGAAAGAAAGTAAGGACTTGCACAGATCGATTACTAGATTACAGCGGACTTGTAGTGAGCAGGAGAAAACAACTGAGGGGCTGCGAGGACTTTGTGAGGACATTCAGAACAAATCTTCCAAGGAGAATGTTGATAACCAGGTAGGGAAATTGCGGTTGGAACAATTACGGCTGACTGGACTGGAGCATGCATTGAGGAAGGAGGTGGACTCATATAGACAAGAAGTTGACTCTCTTCGTCATGAAAATATAAACTTACTACATCGTCTAAAAGACACTGGTAAAGAAGGAGGATTTTCAACATTCAAGCTGGATCAGGAATTATGGAATCGTATTTGTTGCCTGCAGAACCAAGGACTTTCTATTCTATCAGAAAGCTCTCAGCTTTGTAGTAAGTTACTGGAATACATCAAAGCAAATGCCAACCACAGTGCAAAGGCCGCAACAGGTGCTGAAATCAGAGGTTTGACCAGCCAATTTGTTGTTGAATGTGAAGTGAAACTCCAAGGCTTCTACCGAGGAATAGAGAACATAACAAAGAGTTTGTCAGTGGCATCCAGTGTGTTGAATGAGAAGTCCACAGGATGTCATGAAAAGTCTCACCAGGTCAAAATCGATTCCAACCGCCATATTCTAGGCAGTGAACCTTGCAACTTGAGCAATAAGAAAACAGAGGTAATTTCATTTGGATCTCTTTTTCAAAAGATCTACCTTTTTAATTTTCATTGTCATGCACATTTTCACTCTGCTGATATTCTACCCATAATAACAGGATGTGTTGCAATCAGATCTCAAAGCAGAAATTTTATTGACGACCTTGTTAAGGGAGAAGCTTTATTCCAAAGAGCTTGATCTTGAGCAACTACAAGCTGAACTGGCAGCTGCTATTAGAGGAAATGATATTCTCAAATCAGAAGTGCAAAATGCTTTGGATACCATTTCTTGTTTAACCCATAAGATGAAAGATCTTGAACTTCAGGTAATCTGTAAAATCTAATCATTCTTCTGCAATGACAATGTAGGAACTTTTTGTTGGTCGTAATTTGCTTGAATATTGAAATTTTTTAAATAATTTTGATTTTTAACTTGTTTGATGGTTAAATGTGATTCTTTGGAAATTCTGAGTTTGTCACATGATTTAGTCCGTTTTTAGTAGTGAACTTCTGTTGGATTCTGTATCCCAACTATGTTTAGTGGGCGTTTATAAGATGGTTCTTTCTTCTTGATCTTCTTGTAGTTTGATCAGAATTATTTTTAATGATATCCGGCTTTTATCTTGCTATTATGAGGTGGAAATTGAATCTGACGCATGAGTTTTTTCTTACATTTAGTTTGTTTCTGTTCTTGTTCGTGTCTCAACTGTCTTTTTTTTTATATTTAAGAACTGGCCTATTTAAGAGCAATTTCTGTGATTCCTATATACTCCTGGATATTATTTATATTAGGTTGTCCTAGTCCACATAGGCAACTTAAAGAAGCAATCTACTTATTGTCTTGTTGAGATCTGAGGAGTTTCTGCAGTGTCTTAGAGGGTAGACTTTCCTAATCATTTCATTTCCTTAGGGCACCATGAGAATTCCTTCATTAATCTAGAATTATCACTTTTTGTCTCTGTGTTAGATGTTATGCTATAAATTCAATCTTTTTCTGTAAGTTTAAACTTTTAGAGCCTATGAAAATTTAACATGGTGTCTGAGCTGGAGATTCACACATGAGGAGGCATGTTAAGTGTATAAACTAAACCGCTTTCTATAAGGTTGAACTTCTAGAAACAGGTGGAAATTTAACATTAAACAATCAACCTAATTAGGGGTTTTAAAATTTATTTCTCTTAGCTGTAAAGTTTTCTTGGTTTCTCCCTTTTATCATTCTACTTGCTTATCAGTATTCTATGTCCATTCTTAGCAGACTTCTGAAGTTATCCTACTTTTCATGCCTTTCTTTTTGCACTTTATGAATGGTTAGCACTTTAGTATAGGACTAATGTCCCACTGTGTAACTATTTTTTGACACGAACATCTGCTCCTGATTTTAAGGTCTTACTCCTAAAAGGAGAAAAAGAAAAGGAATTTCCTATTTTCAAGCCTTTCTTTGCAAACTTCTAAAAGATAATGTTCACCGATTTCACTCCTTTCTTTCAGATGATCAAGAAAGATGAGAGCATCAATCAACTCCAATCTGAACTGCAAGATTGTACAAAGGAACTGGCTATTGTTCGGGGCATACTACCAAAAGTTTCTGAAGAGAGAGACATGATGTGGGGGGAAGTCAAGCAATATAGCGAGAGGAACATGTTACTGAGTTGTGAGCTCAATGGACTGAAGAAGAAGATAGAAGCGCTTGATGAAGATATACTCCTCAAAGAAGGCCAAATCACTATCTTGAAAGATGCTCTTGGCAAACCTTTTGACCTGTTTGCAAGTCCAGATTCTGTGGATCAATTTCTTGTCAAGTGATAGATCAATATATAGATAGATACTTCATCATCTACACTAAAACAGTTTAGATGGTGCTGTTAATACCTAAACAGGATATGTCTTTTGGTTTATTTTCTAGATTTTTGACTTCTTTTTTCTTTGAATTATAGATTTCCCCCCTCTTTAGAACAAGCATAGTAGATACAGTGATTGGGTTGTCATCAACCTTACAGTTGATAATTTGTTTGCTTTATAAAATATTATTTCTATATGCAGTAGTGTTTTTGGTAATTGATTTTTTTTTTAAAGGTTAAATAGTAGATATAAAATAGGAAATAATTAAGAAGTGAACTACTATTTATTTAATCGATGCCCATGTACAATCAGGTTGGTTCTTACCTGTTGGGCTGTTAGCTATAAATGGATGATGTATTGTGACATATTTCTCTTAATATCTATAAATGAAATGTTATAGAGGTACTGTTAAGTTTTTAATCGTTAAAATTAACGATTAATTACATATATATATATATATAAATATATATATATATATATATATTAAATTAATAAATTTGATCCAATATATTTATAGTTAAGTTAACGATTAATTATATATATATTTTAAAATAATAAATTTGATCCAATATATTTATGATTTAATTTATCTTTTTAAGGTATAATATATAAAATATATTTACAAAAAATAATTTTTTATTGAAAATTTTATTTTTAAAAAATAAAATTCGACGTTGATTGTTAATTTTCATTGTTAGAGTTTTAATTGTACATTTTATAGCATTATCCCTCTCTCTATATATATATATATAATATTTATATAATTTATGTATTACTTTATTTTCAAATAAACTCAAAACTTTTGCAATCGGGAGGGCTTTCATAAATTTAAGTAACATTTGATTCTAATTTTTTATTTTATTTATTTTCACTTCGATTGCCTCCACTAGTTAATAAAGGATTAATATTTTCAATTCGATGTACAATTTTTTTTCGTTTATAATTAAATATTTATATTTTTCTTGACCTGCTGCACACTTATGAAAATAACATTTTGATTCTTAACAGTTATTCATGAAAATAATATTTTATACATAGAGAATTATTATTTTGAATCTAAAACGTTTCCCATTGTTCACACATAAGTTCAATAATTTTGATTTTTTCTTTGAAAGCTAATAAACCCTTTTGATGAATTGATTATTACTTTTAACATTAAAATCGAAAAGTTTAACTACGAGCTTGTCATTCCACTGTATGGAGTGTCCCCAAAAAGACAACAATGTTTGAGTACAAATAAATTTTTTTTTTCATTTTTAAAATATAGAAATATATAAAAATATCTCCCTTTTCATTTATATGAATTTTAAAAATTAAATGCATATGTCATACATATCATCCATTGTGCTATATAAAAGATTTTTAAGTTTGAAGGGAGTTTTGAAAAAAAAAAAAAAAAATATTACAGGTTGATTGGATTTGGGGCAATCCCTTCTTTCTCTTTCTCCTTCAGGCACAGTGAGAGGTGTGAGTGTGGGGATGGGTGTGGTGTTTCTGTGCGAGGGGCATTGATTTTAAGTGGATAGTGATGAAAATGGCAGGGATGTTGAGTTTGACGCGGAATGGTAGTGGTGCTGTAGTAGGTATGATAGAGATGCTTTGTTGCGTTGCTGTGTTGTTTTTTGGCAGGGATGCTGCAAGACGGCTAATGGGGTGGTGTTGGGTGAGTAGAGGTGAACGGTAGAGGTGCGTAGCTGCTTTGTTTTTTGTAGGGTTATTGGAAGATGGTCGATGGGGTGTCGGGGAAAATGGTGACATAGTAAATCGGTGGAAAAATGATCGTCGTTACTCTTGTCGCCTGCTCAAATTTTATTTTATTTTATTTTTATTTTTATTTTTTTTCAAAAGTTCCTCCAAATGACTTCGTTTCATCGCAAGCCTTTAAAAAAAAAACTTTACATTTCTCTTTAAATATAATACTCTTGATATAATATTCAATTAATTCAAATTTCAACTTTATAAAATTTGTTCCCGTTATAACAATGATAAGGCTTATTGGTAAGACTTATTTATATAAGTATATATTTGGAAAATAATTTATTTTGATATAATTTAACATTTGTATTTAATTGGAGGGGTAATTTCTTTCCATAAAATTTTTTATAATGTATATATTTTTGAAAAATAAATCCAAACAATTTAATATTTATAATATTTTAAGTAGTTTTAAAAGTTAGAACAACATTTTATTAATGTCTAAAGTTTAAAACTTTCATTTATCAAATAAAAAAAATGTATTTCCATAATCTAAAAGTTATTTAAATTTAAATTTAATAGAAAAAAAGGTCTTTGTTGACTCTACTAAGTAACAACGTGGTTATATATATATTTTCTTTTTTCTTCTTTTATTTTAATAAAGGACAAATTACACTGCAAATATATTGTGATTAGTTAGTATGAATTCTTATGTTTATTTATATGATATATATATATATTTATATTTATATAAATATATATATACACATGATATATCTATTATGTGCGACGCTGTACATGGTCCCTATGCATCGCTTGTCGCATGACATCATTTCATTAAAAAAAAAAAATCAATCCAATTGCATCTCAGATCTAAAAGTAGAGACGCAGATGGCACCCATCCAATCACCAACACTCAAATCTTTCATCCACCAACAACAAATTGCAACAAAGAAGGAATGAATTTGCAAAAAAATTTTAAATCAAGAAAGATTCAAGCCAAAGAGTTCACTAAAAGTAGAAAAATTTTCATCTTGCATCACCAGTTCCCAAACAAATTTGCAGAAAATTGAAGAAATTGTAGCTTTGTGAAACATTTGGGACCAACAGAGTCCAAAGAGGTCGTGGCCGACAGCAAACTAGAACTAGACATTGGCAACCACCTTTCGCCTCCACCTATTGCCTACTGTAAATTTCTTATTCATTCATGGCGCTCACCTGGTGCTCCTTTCTCATTTCAAATCAGAACAACTCTGAACGTTAAGGAAGACCACTTGAGCGAAAGGAATTGATTTATCCAAACCGAATGACCTTAATGGCCTTGATCGACAAGGAGGAGCATCTCAAAGTATGGGACAAAGGATCAAGCAACTTGTTGTCGCCCCCCAAACCACCTGCTGCTTAGATCTAACCTAAACCCCCACCACCACCACAACCAATTTCACCTCTTGATTCTCAATTTCTCAGACCCTTTGCTGCAACACCCATCCCGTTCTCTTCCTCCAATTGTCAATTTTTTTTTTTTTTTTAAAACAAAACAAAACAACGTCGTTTATGTTTTGGCACATAGGATCGCGATGTGCGAATTCGCACATATTAGAAGGCTTGTGTATATATATATAGGAAAAAGCTACAATGTGCGCCTTTACTGTGTGCGGTACAGTTAAATGACGTTATTCTTTTTTTTTTTGAAATCTCATTGGCGAGATTTTTATTTAAAAAAAAGAACGACATAACCAAGAACGTCAAAGGTAGAGAGAGATCGAGGAATGGCGAGGTGAAGGCACCGCTTGAATCTGCTTTTGACAGTCATGGAGCGGCACGGTGAAGGCGAAGCTTGTCGATGGTGTAGGAGATGACAACTATGGAAGGTGCTGTGTGATTTTGGAAAAAAAAAATTGCAGATTTGGAGATCGATGGTGCTGCTGGTGCTGGGGAAGACCATCAGTGGCGAGAGTCCCGATGGCAGCTGTGGTGCTGGGGGCGCTCATCGGTGGCCGTTCCAGTGGTTGCTCAGTGTGGTGCTCTCTACTCATTTTGAATTTTTTTTTTTTGTTTTTCAAAATGACATTGTTTTACTGGTGAGTTTTCAACAAAAAAAAAAAAAAACCCGAAACTACGTAGTTTTAGTTGCCACAGGTGCACATGGGCTAGGCACAGGCACCATCACTTCTATATATATATATTGCGTGCAGCCACTATGTTTACATAATATTAGTTAATGAATAACAAAAAAATAAAATTATATATTTATATTTGAAAATGCTATACATAAAATTATATATAATTACTCAAATCTTGATTATAACATGTCGAACTGTTAAAATTGTATATTCCAATAGATGGCATCATTTGATTTGAGGAATAAATCTGGATTTCTTTTTTAATATAATGGTCTGGTTAAGACAGAAAGGATGAATTTTGAATCCCAAGATTTGAAACTAGAGAGTAAAGGGTGCCACAGATTAGGCTATAATGGATCAATTAAATGGAATGGGGAATCGTACAATTTTTTATATTGTTTTACCAAGACAATTTTGCATTTTCAGATATGAATGGTATTGTGATAAATCTTTTTTTATATAAAAATTAAATTCGTGAAAAAAAAAATCATAAAAAAGTATAAATAAATGGAAAATATTCATGTTTACAACATAAAATAGCGTATTTAAAAGTTACAACATGTGTTTGTTCCGTGTGACAACGTAGTCATAAAACTACTCCTAAGAACAGTCACTTGAGAAATTTGAAAAACTAACGCTGTTTCTATGCCTTATTTTTTCTATTTTTTTTAATGTCAGAACAGTTAGGACGTATGAAACTGTTCTGCTAAAAACTTCATCTCAATGGCTTAGAATATGCAAGATCGAATCGAATTCAATTTTTTCTTCTGATCAATTGATGACCTTTGAATGCTCGGAGTAGAATCAAGAAACAATCACCAACAAGTTACAACAAGCCTTTCAAGAACAGTCACAAAAATGCTAGTCCATCCATCAGAGCCTATGCCACAAAACTTGTTCATCAATCTTGCTCAGTTTTTCATCGTTTAATCTCTTCCATGTCCTGATCTTTTCTACACCTGTCCAGACCTTTTCTTCTTTCCCCAGTTCTGCCAATATGACCCTTGCCCTTCTTGGCCGCCCGGCCATCCCATAACCATGATATCCAAAGCCTCCACCGTAACAAAACCACAGTCCATTTAATTTTCCACAGAAATCATTCGTGTGATCATGACCGATGAATACAGCTTTTACACTATCCATAGAAATGAGAGCCTGCAAGACTCCTGAATTCACCGAAGAGCATGCGACATACTCTCGATAGGTGCCAACAATCTCCTCGATGGGCCCTTGACGAATCTCTGGAATTGGAATATGGAAGAACACCAGAGCAGGTGGAGGAGTTGTCCATGTCAAAGAAGTTTTACCTAATTGATCATGAACCTGTTCTTATTCCTGTTAGTGTATGGCCTGCAAAAATGGTAATAATCTAAATTGGCAAATCTTTCCATGAATGTCAGAGCTATTCACCAGGGAGTTAATAGGGAGGAGATATGGGCAAATCATTCGACAATTAGTACAGTTAACAAGCAAAAGAATGTAGTGTCATTTTGTTGCAGTGAACAGTTGGAATACCTTGTACTTGTTAGAAACACCACGAAGCCAATTAAGTTGGGATTCCCTGATCCACCCATAAGTTCGTAAACCATTTACAGTAGCTCTATCTCCAGAATCAAGAAAGTATAGGTTGAGTACACTGGTGTTATAAAAAGGAGAACCTGGAGCACCCCATACTCTCAGGTCGTAATTCCCAAATCCATCAATATCCATCATCATACTTTGGTTCTTTGAATCTGTAGTATTAACTGATGGAAAGGTCTGTGATAAGGAATAATCCATGAGGGAGATGAAAGACATCAATTCTTCACGATTCAAGGTGGATTCTTGGTCATGATTCCCCAGCACAACAGCCCAAGGAACTCCAGATTCCAAAACAGGGCCAAATGCTCCAAACAGAGATTCTGCAGCATCAGTTGCGCTTGTCCCAAAAATGTTATCTCCTATACAACAATATTACAGAGGGTCAAAAGGTCATTTATTCCTATCTGAAATTTGTGGCATCCTTTTTATGATCTTATTCTCTAGATAAAAGGAATTTTACAAAGGAAACAGAAATATAAGAAAAAGGACAAAGTGTGCTCAAGAAATTAAAAACAAAAATCTACAGCAGTTCAGAAGAAGATCAATTTCAAAATCTACCAGTACTGTGCTGGGACAAAAGTGAAAAGTTGAAGACATGAAAAAACTCAAACTTTCCAAACAAATCATAACTAACTGAAACATCATGGTTTGGCGAGAAAATAAGAAAAGGATTACTTTGAGGATCATATCTGTGTTAAATTAGTATTGGTAACTAGCAAGTTTAGAGAGGAAAATCACCATAAGTGGACAAATGACGAATCAAGAGATCAGTTACCAGAAAAGATAGCTTAACAGGAAAGAATATAGATTGAACTTTAGCTTATTTCTTGACTGACTAGAAGAAAGTAGTGTAAAGAAAACAAGTTCTCACACTTGAAGTACAACATGTTGTTTTTAGAATGTGTTCATCTCATTATGCAAAAGCACAGATCGCTGTAATTTATCCTTTATCCTTCAAATAATACAAAGAAAAGGTTAAAACACGAGAATTCACTCAAAACATGGAAAGTAAAAAGGAAAAAAAAGTTTCAGGATCTTATTCTGTAGCACCAATAAAAGTTTTCATTTATTATGTACACCAACTACTAAGTAATTAAGTCAATCATTCTTTCATATAAGACTTAGATATACTTTTCAAGTGAAGGAGAAACAAACAAAAGTTGAACATATAAGAAAACTTCATGGCTAGTATTTGATAATCCACCATTCAATGTATCATCGTTTCTTGTAATTTTCCCAGAAAACAACCATTCTCAAATTGAAGCAGTTTCCCATATCCCCCAAGATTCCACTCCTCCATTATCCAATGCAAACAAAATGGATGTGCACATCCCATATCACATGCAAACAGTATATGATTCAAGAAAGAAAATTTGAACAAATTAAATATGACAAAAAAATACAACACCTGTAAAAGCAACAAAGTCAGGCTTTTCAACTTCAATCAGTCTCCTGAGGAACTGGGTCGTATTAAGATCGGAACAGTGCTCAAATTCAGAATCCAACACGTCCCTGCACCGAGTCAAGAATCCATTCCCATAATGCATATCAGCCACCTAAAGAGCCCAAAGCCCATAAAAGAGAACTTTTTTTAAAAAACAAAAGATCTTGATCTTTTGAAAGAAAAGGGAGTGGCAGTTACTATTACCACAACAGAGTGTATTATTTTTCCAAGTAAATGGGAAAATAAACAGGAAAATAAGCAATATCTTCAGATATTGAGGTGATATAGTATTTTTCAATGAAAGTAACGGTAATTAGTAGAAAATAGCAAGTAACCTGCAGGATTTTGAAGGTACCGTCATAGCTGAACCGTAAAGGGAGCTCCGGATGCTTCTTGAGCCTAACCCGTTGGTGATTAAGTGCAAGATTCTTGGAGATTACATGAATATGAAGCAAATGTAACAAAAAAGTGATCAAGATCAAGTATAGGAAGCTATAGATCCATATTTTATGGGAATCCATGTTCTCAACTTTTCCAGCTGCAGCAGACTTTCCACTTGGAACTGAGCAACCACCCTTGGTACTTTTTTTTTGGTTGCTCTTCTCTCTCTTTCATTTTTGCACTTTCCATTTTTAACCTCTTGGATTTAATGACAGTTTTGCCCTTCAGTTCCGATGCAGTTTCAATCAATGCCATCATTCTAATTCTGCATTTTGCCACTGCAAACTAAAATTTCTCAAATATTGTTTTTAACATAGAATGCATAAAATGAGAGTGTAACATTGAGTACTTACCCAAAAAAGATAAAAAGGGTGTAATATTGAGTAATATATTATTCATACACAACTTCTGTAAATCATTTCAAGTAATAGAATTATTATTTTCTTTTGTTTTCTTAGAAAATTACTTATAATTACCTAAAACTAGAATTTATAATATTCGAGGGAAGGCGGCAGCAAGCAAAGATGTGACAAAGCAAAGAAAAGCCAACACAGGAGAAACTAAAAGGAAATGCAAGGAAATGTACAAAACAGTAGCCGTTTAATAAGCTTATATCCAATAGTATAATACAAGCCGGCAGATCGGTATCACTAATGCAGTATGGCATTAAAGATTCAGAGAAAAAACAAATACAAAATGACGCAAAGCAGCTTTGCGATGTGGTTCAACCATACCATACAAATAACCTACTACTATGACCAATCACAACCATACCACGTACAATAGTGCGTTTACCAATCCTTGAGCAGTTCTCCAGCAAGTTCCCTATAACTGACTTTCCTTTTCTTTTCAGGCATTGAGTTTGGATCAAGAGTTTGTATCTCTTTCTTTGTATCGGGAATTGAACTTGTGGCTTTCTCACCTTGCAGTGAGGACTTCTTTTCATCTCCAAGAACATGATCCATGCTTTTGGCCTCACTGTTTCCAAGGACCGGAATCATGTTCTTTAACATGGCTTGAATTGGGTCAATCATGTCTTCGAGCTTCCCATTCTTCTGGGCAACATTTTCATTGCCCGATTCAACTTCGTGAATTTCACTCGCTTTATCTCCTTGACTGCTTTTTCTCCCGGTATCTTGTAGTATGCTCCCTTGCTGTGAAGATACAGAAGTTTCCATTTCCTTGTTCTCCCGGATTTCTGGACTTTGCTCCCCAAGTGTCTTGCTGCTTTCATTATTTTCTGCATTCTCTGAGCCACTTCCATCTGAATCATTTTCATAAATCTTTGCAGGTTTATTTCCCAAACGAAGTCTTACTCTCCTGGTCTGTTTGATCCCACCTCTCCCTTTTTTCGAATCAATCCTAGTAGATGTTCTTCTTTTTTTTATACCTTCTTTTTTAGGTAAGGTAACAAGTCTGGAGGTATTAGGCATAGCTCGACCTTTTCTCTTTGGAACATCCTCATCGGATGATGACAGACATCGTACTTCTGGTGCACTGAAGCATGACATGGAATCTAGTTTTGATTCTTGATCACCACTAAAGAAAGGAAAAAACAACAAAAAATCAAAACTAAAACATTTTACATGTGCATAACTTGCTCGGTGATATAAATGTTGATCAAAATCAGATGTTATATGCAATATAAGCTATTTGCATAGTAAGAAAACAAAAGAAAATTCACTGCCATCATAAGGACTGCAAACACACATCATCAATTGATATCAATTACCTATTGCATATCTTTTTGAACAAACCCCCCGGCGTGAACAAATAAAAAAAGCACAGATCAATCCCTAGACTGCACAAGCATTATGCTCAGAAAAGTTTACCTTGTGTATATATTCATGTTACCTAACATCGTGTTGGAAAAGAGATCTTTTTTAAAAAAAAGAAATTAAAAACAAACATGAGTTCAAAAAGTATAATATTAAAGGAAATTCACAGTAAAAGCAGTCATAATAGTCCGACAAGGAGAAAATTTCAGGTTTGTGGTAAAAGAGAGGAAACCAAGATGAAAACAGAATTGTATTTCTGGAGTACGTAACACAATTTTACAAATCCATTCTAATCGATGAGGAAGGATCACATAATCTGCACTGGGCTATGATACACTGACATAGTTTTTTAAAATGGCCAAAATGATCTGTCATATAAGAAATAACCTTTTTTTCCATTTTCTGATATGTTATCAAATTGGAATCTTTCGTGTTTTTTTTCTATTTATTTTCAAAACTAAGAACCGGGAATATGTGGACAGTAGTAAATTTTTTTCAAATACCAATTAACAACATTACAGCTGGAATTAACTTAAAGCATTCATTCATGAAACCTAACAATATTCAAAGCTCAGGTGCAGATATTTTACGTCTCAAGTTTCATTTAAAGATAGTTTAATGCAATCGCCACTAAACCAATAACAGTTTGAAGAACAGAACCAAGTCAAATCAAGATCATGTCATGGAGAACTAGCGTCATTCAGAAAAAAATGCTTACCTCATCCCAGAAACCAATTCTTCCAAATTGTCAGGCTTTAAACTATAACTTTCTTCTGGAAGTTTCTGTTCTGCCTCCAGGCAGTCCTCCAACCACTTAGATGGAATGACATGCAAACTTTTACAGAGCAGAAGACGCCTCTCCAACACTGATAAACTGTCCAGAAGAAAGGGAACCTTGAGGACCCTTTTTTGAAAGATGACACCAGTGCTCTTGCATTGGTAAGAGTGGGAGTTTATAAACCATAAACCATATGAATCAACCATCAAGACTAATTCTCTACCAAGAATGAGGAGGAATACTTATAATAAGAAATAATCAATGAAAAGAAAACTGAAACCCACTACTATTTTTTGTTTGTTCTATAAACTCTATTTCTTGCCCTGGTCCAAAAAACTCAACTTCTCAACCTGCCTCAGTACCCAGGGAAAGAGCAAACACAAAAATTTAATTTTGGCTCTTGCATTTTTATCATGATAGCCCTCAAAGGTCTTATAAGATTCTGTCAAAAAGATCATAGTGGTACACCCCCTCATAGCAAATGCACTGATGTTCTTTTCCAGGGGATGGGGGGGAGGAAAAGGGAAGGGGGGAAGAATCAGGGAGAATGTGAAGCATTCCATTCCACAGATTGCTTAACCTGAACACCCTGAAAATTTACTACGAAAATGTTTGAAAATCAGTCCCAAAAAAAAAATTGTGTATTATTTGTGACAAGAGGTGGATGACATATATTGCAGCTGCAATTTTTAAGAACTTAACAAGGGTTTCTAGTGATATCATAACAATTTAGAATATCAATCAACAAATAAGGATGCTGAATTATGCACACCTGTTCAAAACCATATTCAAATTCATGTCAAATCCTGGTATAGACATGATAACCACATGAGTAGCGTGAGAAAGATCTTCACCAACACTACCACCACCAAAAGAAATCTTAACTGTCATCCTCCTCCGTGCAAATTCCAATAAGATTTTCCATTCCAGTTTATTCAAACTACAACATGACGAAAGGCAATCAGACTCATAGCCACAAGAAAAGCATGAAATTTATTCAATTTGTACCAACGTAGAGAAGCCTGAAACTCTTACATTGTCTGTGGTGGAATGTAAAAGTAAATGTAGCAACCATGAAAGTGACCCCATTTAACCTTTGGACAATATTTCTTTTTGTAATAATCAATTGTTTTAGGGTCTTCAGCATGAATGTTGCTACTCAAGACCTAGCAGAGAGAGAGAGAGAGAGAGATGAGTGAACGAGGTATTCACGCAACCAGACTTTAAATATGTAACAACTTTGATTACTATTCTGCTCCAATTCTGTCATGGCAATTTACAGCTACAGGCAATTCCTACTAGTGTACCTGCTTGAGGTCTTCAGAGTCAACATCCAAGTAGTAGGAATCTGAGAATTCATCTATTTCTTCTCGTAGTTTTTCTTTAGAGGGTTCAGAAAGATAAAGAAAGTACCTTTGAAAGAAGAAAAAAATATTCAGAATTCCAGAACGTTCAAATAACTGCAAAACAACCTACGAAATAAGCACTGACTTCGGTTGCGATGGCAGGAGCTTCTTCTGCAAACAACAATTCAAGAGCCAAGAATAATGAATAACATCCCCGCAAAGCTTTGCCGCTTGAAACTTGATTCCTGTGACATGAATGTTACTCACTATTAATTTGGTACATACATGTCAGTGAGTGCATGACCAAAAAGCTCCAAAAGGGAACGAGAGACACCTCTACTTTCTGCAGCAATGCAGTGTGTCACAGAGTTGTTCAAATTCATTGAGAAGCTACCACCATTCTCAACCACCATCTTGTGTAACAGATCAAGAGAATGAGATGATGGCACATTTGCAAAGTCTCACATATGTTAAGGACAATTAAACTATGAGCCCTGATTATAATTCTGTTACAGTTACACTTTGTGCTAGATTAGGGGTGGAAATGAGAAAATATCTTTGAGGATGAATACCAATAGTCCAAAAAAATCCATAAGACTTCTGTAGCACCTCAGCATGAAAAATAACAATAAGACAGAGCTATATAAAAATTTAAAATAAAATAACAAATATGTTAGAAAACACATTTGAGAATAATTAATACAACTGTATGAGAAGATGTTGTAAACGTAGACACATATATTGATTGCATTGTAGGGCTCAGGTTCTTTTGGCTCACTTGCATCAACTAAAATGTCTTACTGTGAAGAAAATTTGTGAAGGATACAGAAAACCATTTTTGAAAAAATTAGTGTTTCCCCCTTCACATTAGAGATGTCAGTCTGCATGAAATGAGAAGGAACAAATGGGACATTCTTCTTCTCTCCTGTTCTTGTGGACTTCAGTCGCTTATGTTTATGATCTTGCACATCCCCAAGATCTGGCCTCTGTGTGGTACCATTGCTTGAATGGACCAAGTCAACAAAAGCTGAAATTCAGAGCATAGAATATTGCATGATTCCAAAACAGAGTTCCGAAATATTATGAAGTTTTAGAAAATATGAAATGTTCAAGAAGAAAAAGAGAGATTCTGAAATTCCAATTACAAACTAGGAAATTTTAAAATGTCTAGCTGATACTCACTCTGCACATCAAGGCATTCATACCAAGGTTTATCAAATTTCACACGATCAATACGAGGAAATCTCAGGCTGTATGGTGCAGCAAATACCTGGAAACGGGGAAAGCTTGGACATTGTTGAAGGTTGCAATGAGACTTTCAGAAGCAAACTAAATTAAAGAATAATGCCTGCGCATAATCATGTTCCTCTCTAACAGCACGATGGCCAGCAAAATGCCAATAAACATCACCCTCAAATAGAAAAATCAAAACAAGAGATTTCTAATAATACTCCCAAAATCAGTAATATTTCCATACCTCAGATTTTATGGTTCGAATGTCACTGGTAATTGAAAATATTACTGATCTGCATTAATTAAAGGCACAAGTGAACATAGATAAGCATTAAAGAAAAAACTAATTCAAGTTTTGAGATAAAAGTTCACTTTTCAGGACTCTCAACCCAAACATCTGGCCTCTCTTTGGAATTATTTGTGATCTGATAGAAGCTTGGTGGTGCCTTCTTTGGGTATTCATATTTTCTGTGAACAGAGATCGAGGTTTTGGCAGAGGAGATGTTAGTGCTTCCCCATCTACAAAGACAAATGAATAGTACCAAAAATAGTTCATAGTTGTTTACCCTTTTGATTCGTTTACTGTATTTCATATTGCAATTTCATTATAATTAAGAATTTCACTCTGCTTCCAGATGCTAATTTGGTTCAAATAAAAGAAATCAATAGATTAGTAAAGTCTTCTTTAATACCAAAATTTTTTTAAAAAACTTTGAGGGCGAATTTTGCTAGAATTATATTCAAATAGTTGAAATCAAATAGAGTATGCATAGATATATTTTAAACTGTTTCCTTAGTTTCAAACTTTTATAGTAAATAATTATCAGATAAAAGATAGATGAAACAGCTTAGTTGTTTTGACCTTATATGTTAAGACTTCAATCACACCAAACAAGCTCCAAGGGGTTCAGTTGCTTTTAGTTTCTCAGTGCCGCTTTGGGACACTTTTGACTCAATATTGTTCCCACTAGATCAAGTTTCAAGATTGAACACACTACCAGCTAGATGAAACAGCTTAATTGTTTTGACCATATATACTTCAGTCATACCAAACAAGCTCCAAGGGGTTCAGTTGCTTTTAGTTTCTCAGTGCTGCTTTGACTCAATATTGTTCCCACTAGACCAAGTTTCAAGATTGAACACATGCCAATTAAATATTACCTAAAAAACGGTTTTAACTTTTTGACAACAGCATCAAGCTCCTCCTCAGAAAGACCAGTACCCACTCGGCAAAAAGAAACAAATCTGCAATACAAAGTTGAAAAAAAAAAATCAATATTCATGATAAATCCATATTACAAATGTAAAGCAAATCTGGCATTCAGGATAAATTACAAATGAAATAATTTAGTCACTACAAACAATAAAAAAATGAAAAGCTACACAAAAGCAATGTTCTAAAAAGGCCAAATTTCAGCCTTTTATCCATGAATGCCATAAAAATGGTAATGATGATCAATCGACTCCGACTTTCAGTATAACTCACCTGATATATTTGCCATAAATTTATGACAGATCTAGAACCTATTGTCTAATATCTCTATATGTCAGAAAGGCCTGCAAACAGGACTAATGATTTACTTGTTTTGGTTTGTAACTAATAAATGGAGTCCAACATCACATCTGGTCTATCTGATAACAAGAAGTTTAAACCTGTTTCATTGCTTTATAATAGAAAAAGGACATATTTGTGTGTGTTAAAGCTGTGTAAATTCAGGAATGCACATTGCCCAGAAATTTCATCCCTAGGAGGTCAGCTATTATGTTTGTTTGTCTGATGATACACCAAAATTCAACAAATAACAAAAATGCAGAAGAGTAAGAAACATTAGTGCAACTTGAGCACACGTGGGAATAACATTCTCTGAAGGTGAGACAATAATAATTTGTTAATGGAGCAAGCAACCACTATAAGTGCAATTATATTGCAATGGAAGTTTCATGAGGGGCACTTTACCGTCTTGGATGTGTATTTGGCTCTGGACGCTCTGCAAGGCCCACCAAGAATTGTGCTACCTTTTTTAACATAAGGACATAAAAAACTCATTACACAGAGATAAACAAAGAGAAACAAGATGTCCATGAAGAGAATATGTTTACCTCACCACCATGTCGTCCAGAACCATAGTAGCCTCCTATATTGAAAATAAAGTTAACATTGAGCAGCCATTGTAGTCCTACAAACTCAAGGCTAAAGTAAGCACTTCTTACCTATAACTAGAACATCTAAATCAGAACCAGCTCTGACATACTCAGGCTTCAACTTTAGCCATTTTCCACTCCTATCACTTGGATCCCACTTAGAGTTGAGATCTTTCAGAACAATTCCTTCATCTCTGTGAAATGAAAAACAATTAAAGCACAAACAACTTTACATGGTGTGGGGGTAACTCTAGTTCCCAACCCAGATCAGTGATCACTGATGAAGGGGTGCAATGCAAACTACAGTATAGCCATTACCAGGATTTCCAGTAAAAGAAGAGCATTTTCTATCCTTACCAGTGTAAGTTGATACACAGTATTTAGAAAGGCAAAATTAGAACAAAAAAAACCAAGCCCAGTGGAGTTTGATCAATATGCTTCTTGGGAAAATCATTCTCGTTTAGCAATATGATTCATTTATTGAAGCTTTGTTGCATGTCCTTAACCTGACGGAATTCTTCCCTTGCTCATGGAACAAAAAGCAGAAGTGAAGAAAGAAATAGAGAATGTTGTGTTCCCTAGACTTAGCCTGTCGATTAGGAAGAAATGCATATTCAAAGTGCTAATATAGGGTGAGAAATCCGGGCAATCCTTGGCCTTTGTTTGGTTTGGGTGTAAAACGAAAGTACACAACAGAGGGAAAGTAAATGTGGGAGGTTATTTGTCGGATTCACTTGCTTTGATTGACATGGAAAATAGAATGGAAGTAAATTGTGGAGAACCAATTAATTTTCAATTGTAGTGAATTCCACTTATATATATATATATATATATTTATTGATTCCTAATGTGCAAATAAAAGAAATGTCAAGGAGGAAAAGGCTCAAGAAGAAGATGATGACAGTTATGTTCACCATATGGATGCAGTGGGGGCTTAAAGATGTTCACAATACATTTGCCAAGACTTGGATGACCTCTCTAATTCTATTTTAGACTTTCTCTAGGTATCTGTTGAATAGATAAAGAATAATTTTCCCCCATCTATATTTATTCAATAATACCTGAATGTAAAATAAAGAAGCAGGCCAAATAGCAATCATATGTGGTTCAAAAGAATCTCAAACAGCATAAGGGAGTCAAAGAAGTAGAACCAGAACATCACTAACCTATTCTCAATAGTTACTTTGAAAAATTTCTCCACCTCTTCAGCACTGTGAGCAATATGAGAATAACCTGGTCCCCCTATAAGGCAAAAAAGCAAGACCAAATTAGAAGTTCCTTACTCTGCCAAAACTTTGAAAGAACCCTTAGAAAGCACAAACAGGAAAAGAAGAAAACAATATGCAAAAGAAAGATGTCAGATGGTTTTCATTAACAAGCTCCAGTCTTGTTTATACACTTGCACAGAGAAACAAGTAGTAGATAAGTTGAACACTCCAGTGAAGCAACTCGGAAAGTTGTATCACATACCAGAAGGCAGAATTCTATTAAGATTACCATTAGGAACCAAAATTTCCAAGCGGCCCTTTATAGGTTTGACAAATTTGCGAAGCAGATCGTGCCGCTCTTTCAATGTCTGATGTATAACACTGGTATCTCCCACATACAGAATATCAAAAGCAATATCTACATGTAGTTTATGTTAATGAAAAATGTGTCAGAAGTAAAAAACAGAAAGGTCCAGGGCATACTTAAAAAGTTAAAACACAGAGATACTGCCACTCGTCAGTCACTTGGACCAATCATAGCATCATTTGAAAATGGGATCATCATCTCTACTCATGAATTTCATTAAGGATACAACACAGCTGCATTGGAAGTGAGAATAAGATTAAAATTGAAAAGAGATAATTGCCACAATATGGCTATATTATTTACAAAATGATACCTGACGATCACTATCAAGTCCCTCCTTCGCTGCCTTTGCTGACAAAAGGAACAGAGCCGAAAGAATAAGAATGTTGCATCAACAAGAGTAAGCCATCTAGATAATAAAAAATGAATAGCACAAAAGTTCCGAAAAAAAAAAAACCTATTTCTTGGTTGGAACCAAATTCAGCAAAACAGTTAGTGGATGTATTCCAAACCAACATTTCACCATCAAGTATGCACCTGATAAAAAGAAGGTAATAGGTAATATTCCTAGTTAACTTTTATGAATATTATTTATGAAGGAAATTCATGACATGTTGTGATAGCCAAAATGTGAAAAAGCTATTGTCCACAAAAGCATCTTGAAACTCCACATTGAAGTATCATAACAAAAGAAAGTCAAAAGAAACTCTGCCAGTTATGCAACAGAACAGAATGACAAATATGTAGGCTCAGTTTCAGGCAAGGACTTAACATGTCAAACTTGAACTCACAGGCAGAAGGAACACAATTAACCTGCTCTAATATCACAATGATGCCAGGCAAAAAGCTTTTCCACAGAACAACCGTAGTTTCTGCTAGGCCATACATGACAAACTAGGCAAAAATAGCATTAAATTGCAGGAATTTCAATCTAATAGAGAAGGATGCATAATCAAATAATTGTCTAGTGTGGAAGTCAGGTAATAAATATGATCAGACTAATAAGAAAAATGCAAATCTTAGAGCCAGTCAGTCAGTGCAAAGACTAATGTTAGTTGGCCTAGTCACAAACTGTAACCCAGTCTTTGCAGTAATGAGATTTGCATTTTACTAAAGAAGTAACTGGTCCAGTATGCTCAGTGAATTCCTCAGAATAGTTGGAAAGGTTAGAGCATCAAACTGAATAGAATTAAATGTTTACACTTTCTTACCTGTCTACCAGAATGTTCTGTGTAATGATATCTGACATTGCATGTCCATACTCTGGATGATCAAGAAAATTTCTGCCAGACAAAAAAGACAAGATATAAGATTGAAGTTTCATTATATTTGTTGGATCCTCAACGGCAACATATCATTAGCACATAAACATGGCATACAGATATAAGCTTCAGATTTCATCCCAAATTTTCCATGTTTATTTAGGTAACATCAGTATGCTATTTACCAATCATATTTGGTGAAACACTAGCAAATAGTTGAATTTCTGCAGAGAATAAAATGCAACAACTAATTAGGGAAAAATTACCTTGAGAAGAAATGTATTTCTGAGTTATTTTTATGAATTTGGATGCGATCACCGTCGAACTTGCATTCAACAACAACTTCCTTCCCATGAAGCTGTTCAAGGAAGAAATCATATATGTTCAGCAATAGAGTAGATTCATAGGAGAACTAGCCAGTCTCAGAACAATCACCAAATAAGTATGAGAAAATATCAAAGCAAGTAATGTCACAAAATGGAGACCTTTTTCCATGCAGTGTTTGCATTGTTGACCCTCAGTGCTAGTTGAGGGCGGACAGCTTTTCCAACTTCTATGTCCTTTAAAACAGAAGAAAGCATTATTAGCTGCAACATGATTCATTTCTACAGCACAACTTAAGGAGTGCAAATAGGTAAACAAACAGATATTGATATTATGCCAAGCATATAAATTCAGGAGTTTCCCATTCATATGTATGCCTTTTTCATTCAGTCAATAGAGAGTTTACAGACAATTCTATGTAGTTATGATTATGTAACTGGATCAAGCACAAGGTGTAATGCTTTAAGTTCCAAGATGCAACACCTATGGTTTATTTCTCCCTTTTGGCGTTATGCTATGAGTTCTTTACCTATTAACTTATTCTCTTCATTTACTTTATTGTTACTTGATCCTATTTATAACCTGGATTCCACATTAAGGTCCTATTTTTGATACTGTATCCTGTTCTATTAGATTGAAATTCCTGCAATGTAACCTATTTTCTGCCTCGTTTGTCATCTATAGCCTAGCAAAACCTAAAGTAGTTTTATGAAACAACTCACAGGTTTGTCCAGAATCAATTTGTAATTAGAGCAAGTTTATCATATTCCTTCTTTCGCTGTGGTAGAAGTATTCAACTTTAATGGTCTCCTCAGAAAAGAAAGAAAATATCAAAGAACATTAGGGGAAAAAAAGATTCTTCTGAAATTTAAGGTTCTAGTGAAAGCAATGCTGAAAATCCATTGAGGAAGCTTAGGAGCGAACTATGATTATTAAATGACCTGACGCTTGTGCCGCTGACTGCGATCCCTTAGCTTTTCACAAACTAGTTTCAAATCACATGTAACATTGAACAAGTCCTCTGCATCAGGATGGAATTCATGAAAGATGGTTTTCTCACTAATTCCCAACTTAAGATCTGAAAAGCAAGATGAACACATGTCACAGGTGATGGGACAAAGAATCTAATTAAAACTCATACCAGTCAAATAAAAGGAATTGAGTCAATAAAAAACATTTAGCACAAACCTTTGAGAATTATCATAATGATCCACTTCATTTCTTGTGCATTTGTTTTCCTGCTCAAGTCTGAAAGAATAGCAATCTTCTCTGCTCTGTAACAACAAAGTGAAGAAGGCTGTGAAACTGAAAATAAAACTCAAAGGACATGAACTATTTAACCATACAAATACTGCTTTTCAATACTTTGAACAGGGGGTATTGGATATAAGCAAATGCACACACACAGAAGAGAGAAATAAATGCTATGTACAAGACTACTAGGCAATCCAACATCATAAAAGCATAAGGATGTGGCTCAGAAACACATAATGCCAAATTCTTATACAGTAGAGAGTATTTTTATGCACATAAAAGCTTTTATAAATTATGTCAGCTGAAGCTCATCAGGAGCCAAAAGTTTTTCAGTGACATGTATAAGCAAAAAGCCAAGAATTCTTGACAGATTCTTATGTTGTCCTCTAGAAAGAAAGAAAGAAGACTCTATCTGGATCAAAAACTATGCCAAATTTTTACTCTTAAATTCAATCATCCAGTCCACCATAAAGCCAGAAAAGCACCACAAGAAGGGGCTTGGGACCTCTTTCTACCTACAAGAGACATCTTCACATCCTGAATCCCGCCTGACAACCGGTGGATTTGGAAACTGAAATATAAGAAGTGGATTGAGTACTAATTTCTACCGAGAAATCCATATGAAAACCATGACCAGTGCAAAATAGTATATAGTTGCTTTTGTGGTGAATCATGTTCTTGGGCTTGCCGGCCAGGGGATGCAAGACATTGCTGTAGAATTTGGTGCCTAATGTGTCTAAGCCCTCATTTAACAAGCTCAGATTAGTTATTGCTACATTCTATTACAAATCTCCTTGAATTGCATACCCTTTTTACATAAGCTACAGATTCCCTATCCTTTCCCAGCACAAAATCCAAACAAGTATTTAAGAAAACTTCACACCTCAAAAACCCTCTTGCATTTCAGCAGGTGTTCTATACAAGTTTATGTACGTCTTGCAGGCCTTTTTGTGAAAAGTCTTGTGAACATCAAAAGGGAGTTATTACTCTATATTGGTTATTCAAGTGCCACATAGAAAGTTATGAACAATGTAAAGCATTTCATTACCTATTTTCACTTGAAGCCAAACGGTCAAGCAATTCATTTAACTCCTTTACTTGAAGTTCGCCAGATGACATGCCTTGCCTCCTTTGCAGCACCTACTCGCAAGCCAACATTAAAGAAATTATAAGCATGAATCATATCTACATGAAATAAGTAAACTTGACTAGACCTAATTCCAATGGTCATAACATAATGTGCCAAAAGTATAATCAACACTAGATTAGAGACATAAATTTAGTAATCTTCCAACTGTGGATGGCAACTTGTGGAGCAAGAGGAGGAACAGAAACAACTGCATGGCATCATCTCTTTCTAAAAGCCAGTAAGAGCGTCTATGAACATCTGGCTCAAACACATACTGAAACTTTTAGTAACAACTTTTAAATGTTTTAATATGAGAGTTAACTACATGTGAGAAAGAAAATATTAATTTGACTACATTCAATATACACCAGAAATGCATCAGAAATCCAAAAATGAAATAAATAAACTGGCAAGATGCCTTCTTGAAATGGCTAAGTCACATTAATCATAAATTTGAACCATTATGAAGAAAAGATGACAAATTTTCAAGCAAGTTGCATTTTATGTGCTCCAAAGATTCATAAGAAGAGTATATGCAAGTTGACCAAGAAAAAAATGTAAATCTGAATTTAAAAACAATAAATTTTGTAATAGAACTCCTATTAATTTTGAGTGGAAGAATCACAGGCTACGGAATTAGAGCACTACATTCTAACTAGCTCACGTTAATACAAAGAAGAGGAAAAAAAGAACTGATTTTCTTTTTGTCCCCTGATATGCTCAGAAAAGCTGAATCTGATTATATAGAAGATTCTTTGTACTGCAACTAGTCCTATCTTTGGCAAATTACATCAGCTCTTCAAAACTGCACTTTTGTACCTGAACACCCCTAACAATGTAAAAGTACCGATGAAGGTGTAGAAAGGGCTACAAAAAAGATTCTAGTTTAAGCAATTGATTCAAACACCTATCATTGGTTTGAATGTTCTAGTTTGCTAGTCATTCATCTCGATTTCAGTTCAATTTATTCTTCTTTCTAGGGTCCTGGCACCAGGTTTGATTGAGTTGAAATATGAAGGAGGGTCTTGCATATAAGTAGAAAATTTATGTCCTTCTGTTTTGTTAGGATGGAAAAGGAAAAGTGGTGGGAGATAAGAAAACAAGTTCAAAACATTTAAAATTTACTGCAGAGATTGAATGACAGATAAGACGTGGGATAAAAAAAATTCATATAAGTTAATAAGTTTTCCCTTCTCCCCAGACCCTCTACCCCTCATACCAAAGAAAAAAGGAGGTTGAAAGACATGGTATTTGGTATTTGTTCCCCTCTCCCTCCACAAACCAAACCATGACTCAAACAGTTAGCATATAAAACAAAAACAGCAGATTCATGGTAATTTTTGGAGCCTTTGGTTTTTGTTTTAGGAATTCTAACTTGTGTAGGTGTTCTGAGTTTTCATGTTCAGTTCAGAAATAATCTTTTTCCTAAGAGTCAAAAGTCTACTTCCATTGGGTCGAGAAAGGTCTTGGAGGCCACAATCAATAGAATTATTAAGTCTATTGATTGTTAATACAATCTTTGCATATTTTCGTTGTCATTGAAATTGTGTGACGCAAACAAGCTCAGGCGGTGTTGCCTTAAAGTCCTCCTTCCCTTCTCTTTTCTTGTCTTTCTTTCCTAACCATGTCCAACAGTTCAGCATCATTTTTCATCGTGAAATTTTCTTCACGAGGCCAAGAAGAGAATTTCCATTGTGATTTCTTTGTCAAACAGAGAAACTCGATAACAACAATTCTGAAGAGTGTTGAAAAATAGACATTCCATTCATTTAAGTTAAAATTCCCATAAAAAATGACGGCTTGAGTTTGATTTCTTAAATCTTTGGCGAGCAAATGAGGTCACTAATAGAAATAGTGCCACCAGGAGCTTCTCACCAACAAAAAAGGACATGTACTGAATCATGCAAATGAAAAGGAAAAATTCAAGAAAACCTCAAAGGCGACGAGAGAGAAATTGCCGGCGGTAGAGCCAGTTTTGGGGCCACCTCTGCGCCAATTCAGGAGACGTTGAGCATCAGGGGAATCACGAGACATAGCAAGAGCATCAATGAGGCACGTGGCCAGCACGTGCTCCTTGAGTCCATAGGAGCCGCGTTCCCGATCAAGCGCCGGCAAGATAAGACGGATGGTGCTGAAATAGTCACCGGGTTTTCTGCAGAAGGCGTCTAGGAATTTGCGGAACTTAGAACGCTTCTTCACTGATGACTTGCTTTTCTGCATCCAATTGAATAGGCTCACCATCACGCTGATTTTTATGCCTGATTCTTCCATTGAAGACATTTCTTCCGTCTTCTTCCAATCTTACAGATTCTTATACGAAACAGGGTTGCTTGAAAGGTTCAGTCCTTACCCCAATAAATTCTTGTACTCTGCAACACTTACATCCCTGACTTTAACGGCTAGTTTCGAGAGAGTATTTTCACGTTTTCAGAGAGGAAATTAGAGGAAGATTGGTTTGCAAGTTCTGGGAAGATTGACCCAGTAGTGTGCGTTCTTGAATTTTTTCTTGAAAGAAAAAACTTTCTGGACACGAGAGTATAGAAGTCAAACCAATGGTCAATGGAAAGCTCTGAAAATGAGTGATCAAATAGGAACTTTTCAAAAAAAATTAAATATATTCAAGAAAAAATGCTTCGTCCCTCCATCAAATATATATCAGAGTTCTAATCATATATGCCCTAGGACACAGGTGAGGCTTGAAGTGACCCAGGGAAAAGCCTTCCTCTAGTCTCTACCCTCTCACATGTATCCTTTAATTTATATTTTGCTAAATTAAAGAACTTCTAATTCTTTGAGGGGTTTCATATTCTAGACTTTCCCCTAATCAAAGAACTCTAATGATATACTCATGTTTAAGTTTTTTAAAAGATAGTTAAAATGTATTTTAAAAGAAAAAAAAATTTAATTTTTATAAAATGATGACTTGCGACATTACAAATTCCATAACATCACATTTATGATAATGATATGAAGTTAAAAATGGATAATGATAACATTTCAAATTCCATATTTATAAAAATATTTACTCCGTTCTGCTTTATTATAAGATCATAAATAAATACTTCTAAATGTCTAAATTTAAATATTTACTTCTGTAAAATAAAAGTACGTATAAAGTGTAAATCACCATTTTACATTAAAAAATATTAAATATAATTATATTATGTAAAAAATACTCTATTATCCTTATATTAAAACCTTCAAATTTTAACCATCAATAAAACTAGCCAATTTCAATTGATCCGAGTAAACAAATAGATAATTTTCAGTAATCAAGCAAAAGATTAAATTATTTATGTGAAAATTGGGAAGATTAAACTAATAGTCAAGGGCAAATATTCTCCTTTGGTTATTTGAAAGAATCAAGACAGTTATAATACACAATCCTAAATACATTTTAGATACCTTACTTTTTTGCTTTTGCCACTAACTCTGATTCAACAACTTATTCTGTTCACCTTTTATAGTCTATACAATCCAAGATAGCATTTCCAGAACCTGGACAGAGAGCCAGAACAATCCGCCAAGTCATTCTCGAAGCAAGAAGAGATATAGGTAATGAAGATCTTGAACCCATCTGTTTGCCTATACAAATTGTTGTCAGTTGTCATCCCCAAGGGGTCGTCCGCCCTAACTCCTAATTCAAAGTCTGGCAAAAGCAACATCTTCTAACTCAGAGATACAGACTTCCAGAAATCAATGGGCTTCCGATGCTGAAAAGAACATTGTTCAAGCTATTTCAGAACAATGGGAATGTAATGACATTAATATCGACTCCATTACACATTTCTGCTCACCTGGGATATTGGCATTTTTGCTCTAACTGCATCGATGGCTGAGAAGTCGATGTCTGCCACAGCAATACCAGTTGACAGACGATCTGAAAGAGCAAAAAGTTTCAACAATTATATTGAGGAAAGTGGTAACAGAAGTTGCAACTGCTTGGGATTGAAGCTTAACATTATAGTAAAACTAATTCTTTCAGATCAATGAGGACCACGGGATTCCATTTGTCCATATTGAAATGGAATGGACAACAAACAACTGCCTATACAAATTAAGCATCAGCAGATGCACCCTACTTACTTGCTAGTCAAACATAGACATACAGTACTAGAAAGAAATCATGACATTGAGGAACAGAAGCAACTGCCTCTTGCATAACAGTGAGTAGATTTGAGCATCAGGGAATACAACCCTAAACAAGACAATGTAGTGAAGGAAAAACGTGCGAGAGAGTGGGAGACAGTAACAGGAATGCAGAAGCCTTTTGTAAAATGACAATTAAGGTATCTTATGTACCAGGCAAGTCACAATTAATGAAGCACTACCTGATAATCGGCCGATTACCAATCCCCATGGATCAATTATCAAGGTGTCACCATAGCTTTCTCTTTTGTCATTATGCTTTCCAGCTTGTGCAGCAGCAATGACCTGGTATGATGTTTACAGATGAAGTTAATATGAGTAGGAACAAGAATATATGTATAATATCAAGCAGACAGAAAAATAACTCTTCTTCAATGAATAATATACTTAAAAGGTCAAAGATAACAAAAACGAGGGACTGTTAGTTGGTATCCCGAGGAGTTTTGATGAATTAAATGCAAAGTTCTACTTAAAAGTATTAAGTGATTGTAACAATAAAACCTTATAAAGAGATGTCATCTGCAAATCATATTGGGTTTAAAGTATTGATTTCATTTTAATGAACAAAAAGCATATCCATTTTATAAACCTGACAATAAGAATTCATTAAAGGTTATAGAATCTTTCATACGTAACATTGAGTTTCAATAGCACGAGCCCGCAAAAGAATCTCCCAATGTGCTAGACCCGTTGGCTTTGTGAAAGCAGAAGGAACCAACAAGACCTGGAGACATAACATGATCATATCAAGCACAATATCAGGTGCCAAAGATACCTCTTTACCTAGAAATACATGAACAAATGAAAAAGAAAATCAACCTGGCAATTATGATGAAACCTCAACAGCTGATAAAGCTCCGGGAATCTCAAATCATAACAAACTGTCAGACCTAAACGTCCAAAGGGGCTATCGACTGCAACAATCTCATTTCCTATAAAATATAATGAGTTCAAATAGCTACACAAGATATCCTTGAAAATACTTCAACAGATGTAAAACTGAACCTTCAAAGAGAGGCAAGCAACTTGATACAGTTTTTTTCAAAATACTGCTATTCAAGCCCGAATTTATATTTTACTCTCTATTTATTTATCATCTTGGTAATAGGAGAGGAAAGAAACACTTCTAGGCAACACTAACAATTATGTAATTTCTTTCACATGGTCATGCAGAGACGACATGAACGGTAAATATAATATTAAAATTCTATAACTAATCCCAAACCATAATTCAAGAATACAAATACACAAATAGAAGCATACCTGCTTCTGTGAAGCTGCTCTCCTTGTAAACTGCACTACCAGGAACATCCACATCAAACCTTTGAGCATTCAAGAAATCACAATCAGATACCAGAACGCATAAATTAACGTGGGATAGTTCTGCCTTAGGTTGGCTCTTCGAGCACCTCAGAGAGAATACATTGAACCATATTTTGGGTCTCCTTATGCATGTGTAACATTGAATGTTACTGCCAATTAACAGGATGCAAAATCTTTGAAAGAGGATATTCAGAAATTAGATAAAGCCAATGCTACAATAATGTAATAATGTTAAAGGTCTTACATGTGCATCTTCCGATACACGCTTCTAACATTCCCAGCATCATCAATTAAAACATGAGCATTACGAAGGTGTGCATCATCAGACCCTTTTTCTTGAAATCCTCCAAGTGACAACCAGATACCTGAATCCCTTTAGCCAGAAATGCTATGATCAGCAGCAGAAAATCATTTCTTTCGTAACCAAATAGAGAATGACTCCATTGAGTTGAATGATAGGTAAGAAAAAAATTGATGCAGTTACATGCTAGTTAGGCTGAAGAGACACATAATCCTGAGTTTCATTTGCATCTTAGTTGACACTGTGTCATGAATATAGGATATATGATAGGAAGAGAAGAAAATTGGCCTATCATGGTCTTACCTTGCAAGAGAACAATAGCCTTTAATAATAGGTCCATCCAATGGTTCAGCAACCTTTAAGCTCTCTCCAGTTAAATTGCCCACAAATGAAAAATTTTCAGGAAAACAAAGCAATTTTGCACCAGCTGCAGCTGCTTCCTTGAGAAAAATATATTTGAATAATTAATTTGAGAAGTAAGATGCCCAAAAAAAAGGGAAAAGAGAGTAAATCAACTATATCATTTCATCTAATTTGATAGCAATGATAGACAAAAAGAAAAAAAGACTGAATAAAAAGAGACCCAAGAAGTTTCTGACGATTTTAGAAACGTGATTTTCCTTGCATAAGTTTGAGTAAATCAAAGAACGAGATAAAAGAGAATCAGTGTTTCTTAGGATCATCTATTCATCTATTTTTTGTTCTTTGTTTAAAGCCTGGACCAATAATATTAGATTGGAGGAAAGAAATGCTTGCAGATGATTTTGAAGCAATCTTCTCCTCTCTGGAAGAAGCAGAACTTTAAGCCAGTCCTTAGAAAATGGTCCTAAGAATGATTACTGAAGTATATAGACACGCAAAATGGACATCCAAGGGACAGAAATGAGCAAAGTACAAAAGTTGGGTTCTTTCTTTTCCTGGTAAATGAAAGTCTATTTCTTTCCACAAAATTCTGATGTTAACCCTCAGGGCATTCTTCCAATTTGATCCCCTTAACATCAACCATTCAAAAAATCCCAAAAAGAAGTAATGCACTACCGGATGGCTTATGCATCTTTGTTCCTCTGTCTATGTAGCTTTTGCAGAGCAAATTTTAATTTTCGATTCATTAAAAGAAATCCAAAAAAAAAATAAATCACTACTGGCTTACCTTAGTACTTCAATTATTTCTCCGAACTCAATTTCAAAGTCAACTCATATTCTTGATGATTAAATTCAAAATAATAATACTAGTTCAAGAAACATAAAACCTTTGCAACTTACAATTATGCATCTACCATTGAAGAGGTTATATTCATTCCTCTATTTTGCTCAAATGAGCAAAGAGTTAACCATGTACCGAGCAGATACCTTCACAAGACGAGAGCAGGTAGTGAAGTTCGCGGCGAGGTCATTAACAGAGGTCATCTGCGCGGCTGCAACTCGAACAGTGTTGTTGGCCATGGCTACCGAATCTCCGGCGGCAACTCCTCGGAGAGGGAGGCGGCTGAGGGATGTGGATTTTGTTATTGGTCCCGCGCTGGAGTACTGATGTAGAAACCGACACAGCTCCATTTTGGATTTATTTGCCCCCGGCAATTTTAACATCAGAAGGAAATTATCTACGGTTCCAAATGCAACAGATAGGCGAAAAAAATTTTTTAAGAAAAATTAAAGAGATTCAAACGAATCAGACTCGAGTTATCAGAACCATTAATTTAATTTAATTATTATTATATTAATAATAACGTCAGAATGGGCCGTTAGCATCCTTAACATCACTTCGACGAGTGAGTTGTTCACGGAAGAATTCCTATTCCTACTCGTTTCTAGATATAAAGGAAAATTGAGAAATTAAGTTTTTTTTTTTTTAATAATTGATCACGTTCGATTCAATTCACGTTCATCTCATTGTTCCATTAAAGTTTCAAATTATCAAGATTAGAGTATAAATGAGAAGGAATTGAATTCATAATCACTTTCGAATCACTCAACCATATCTGAATATAGATAAGTATGTTCAAATTTATTTATAGTGGAAATGATGTGTTTAATTTTTAATTAATATAGAACTAATTAGATTTTATATATAAAACCCCTCAATCGCAATTTATAGATCCATTTAAGAAAAAGAAAATTATTCTAAATACTTATTCACTTTGAATTTTAAATTTTTAAGGGAATATGTAGTGCAGTTTCTCTATTTCATTCTTTTTAAATCTCCTATTAGAATTAGAATATATTCCCTTTTTTTGACACAAATGCAATGTTAAATATAATAGGTTTATTTAATTGATACTCCAGAAAATAATCGTATTTCTTGCGGCAAATTAAGTTCTTCATAAAATATTTTGGTTTTGTGAGTTAAAAAAAAAAAAGGGCAGATAAGGAATGCTCATGAAAAAGTGTTCCGCAATTACATACCATTTACACAGCTGTACGTGTCATCATTTGCAGAAGACAGTTTTAAAAAGGGTTAACCCGGTAAAAGAAGCCCATTTGGGTCGAACCCCATCTTCTTCCATATTCAGGCATCAAGAAGTTGTAGAGTAAAAAAATTCCTGGAAGAGGATCGAGAATCGAGAAAGAAGGAAGAAGAAGAGTAGAGGAAGGCGGAATATAGATGTTATTTCAGGTAGGAGGACAGGGGACTCGTCCCACCTTTTTCGAGATGGCCGCTGCCCAACAGCTACCTGCCAGTCTTCGAGCGGCAGTCACATATTCTCTTGGCGTAATCACCAATTTCATGCTTTGGCCCTTCAGAATTCTTCACTGGTTTCTAATTTCCATTTAAGTCTTTTGCTTTCTCAAGTTCTAAAATTGAGTTTGGTTTTTTTTTAAATCATAGGTATTGGCTCTGAGAAGGCCCTTTATCCACAAGATTTTGGATTACGAAGACGAGTTCTTTGCTTTGCTAATGCTCGTCCTTGAAATGCATAGCTTGCGCACCACTGATGCTTCCTTTGCCGAGTCTTTGTATGGGTTGAGGAGAAGGGCGGTTAAGATTAAAGTGGGCAAAAAGGATATGAGTAATAAGTATATAGACTCTGCTGATGCAATTAGTCACAGCTCATTAGAGAAGCACCAGAAAGTTCTCTCAGTTGTGTTTCTGGTAGAATTGTTTTTTCTTTCCTCTGTCTCCTTAGGATTCCGTTCAGTGTTCTGTTTTTTGAAGTAACTGGGAAATTTGTTTGCTACATTTGGTGTTGGAGGGTGTTTGTTTTAATGTGGATGATAAGGTAGATATAGATTACATAAGGTGTTTATGTGGATGATGATCTTGGCTGAATAATTTGAGAAGTTATTTCTTTTACATGTTATCTTGTCATGCTTAGTTATGCTCCTGATGCATGGTTTCTTCTTTGTTTCGGTGTTCTCTCAGGAATGTTCTTGGTACACCTTATGACTTCTCAGTTGGATACATTTTTTGTAGGTTGTATTGCCCTATTTTAAGTCAAAGTTGCAGTCTGTGTATAATAAAGAAAGAGAAGCTACTCTTCAAGCAAGTTTATGGGGTGAAAGTGATGAAAGATTTGACAATATTGAAAACTTTGACGGTGGTGTTGAATCGTTTGATTCTAGCAGTGGTTCTATTCGACAAGTATCTGTGCAAAGACGCACAATAAAGAGAATGAAGAAGATCATAGCTGCCTGCTATACATGGCTCCATGCTGGAAGTGAAGGTCCATATTGCTTGTACTCCCTATTCTTCTGACTGAAACTTGGTTTTGCTTGTATTCTGCAAGATGATCCTAGCAATTGTAGTTTCTTTAAATCATTCATTAACACTTTTGGTTTGCTTGCTCTCTCTCATGACTTCGGGTCATAATTAAGAGAATCCTGGGGTGATGGAATAAAAGTAATGGATCATATATGAAAACTCAAAATGTTTCAGGGAGGTGCTCCAGAAATGAAAATACATTTTAGAAACCAGACTAAGTTGATTTTGTAGCATAGAGGATAGTAGGATACATCAAATTTTTATGTTGTTGTAGACCTTTCAATGAAGGAATCATGGAGACATGAATATAATTTTGATAACTCTAGAAACCTGAGGAGAATGAACGTGAGTCAGTAGCAGATTTGGCCTTTGCTACATGAAAATAGATTTTGAGAAATATACAGATAGATTTGAAATCCAGTAAATCATGGAAATGGACGATTAGAAAGAGTGCCTTAAAATGGAGATGAATTTTATAATTTTGATAGGCATTTTTAATTTGTAAACTGTATAAAGATGATTTACTTTTTGGGCCTTTTGATACAGTGAGGTGATTTAGAAACAGTATCGTGGGGTGGGGGAACTCTAAATGCTTCAGAGCGGTGCGCATTGGAAATTATTCTTTTTAGAAAATCTGATGAGTCCCATGTGAAGGCAGTGCTGGGTAACATAGTTTCGCTGAAGATGATTATGACCCATTGTGAAAATGTCGTTAATTCTTTTACATCATATGATTACAGGAGTGGAATGTTATGTTTCATCTCTCTTTATATTTACATGATGCAGATAAATCATTAATATGACTCCTTTCCTATTGTGCAGGATTCTCATTTGCTTATCAGCTGTTGTATCTACTAGATGCTACAGGGTTTTTTTCTCTGGGATTACATGCTTTAGGCATTCATGTTTGTAGAGCTACAGGGCAAGAGTTGGTAAGATATTGATATGTGAAGATTTTATAAGATTTACTTGTCCTATTATTTATTTAATTTGTATGGACCATGCAGGCCATAATATTTGATTGAAGGTTAATGAACTGTATATCTGAGTATGCATCTGCCTTTCAGGCACTTGCCATGAGCTTTCTAATTTTCCTAAATAAGATATTGGAGCACTTATATTTTTTTATTTTACTATCTCACTTCTTTAAGCATTCTTGCATTCTGATGTCAAGGTAGATGGATACATCTTCAAGAGTTTCTAAAATTCGGAGTCGAGAACGTGAAAGACTTCGTGGCCCTCCTTGGCTAAAGGTATTTGGTCCCTTGTTCGTTGGTTTTTTTAATCATCTTTGTATTGTAATTGAATATTTTCTAGTTATTGTGGATCATGTTTGATTGTGCTAGTTTATCAGGAGATGTTTCACGTCTACTGTTATCAAGAAATGGCAATCAGTATCCGCAAACTGCCCTCTTGATTAATATTATGATTTTACCTTTGCTTTGATACTTGAGATTCATTATCTTTTAAAAAATAAACAGTTCTTGGGGTCTTCTTTGAGTTTTCAAATTTGCGTACTGTATTTCAGGCCGTTCAGGGAGCGCTTCTCTCTTGCTCATATGCAGTTCTTGATTATGCACAAACAGGTTTAATAGCTGCAGTATTCTTCTTTAAGGTGAGCACTCATGCTCCATCTTTCATTATTTGTAGTCTGTTTAGTTTTTGGATCTTTTCCTTTTCATGTGTTTGGATATCAACATATCTCTGCCTGTGCATCCAGGAACTCTTACTTCTCATTATTTTAAAGAATCAAGTATGCTAATATATTTCTCTGATAATGTTGGGAATCTGCCTCTATTTGGAGAAGGCTGGTGGGGATTTATGGAGTCTTTAACTTTTGTAGGTGCTTTAACTTATGTCAGCATGTAAATTGTCCATAACATTTGAGTGTTGACATGGATGTCAGATGATGGAATGGTGGTATCAATCTGCGGAGGAAAGAATGTCAGCTCCTACTGTATATCCCCCACCACCACCACCTCCAGCACCAAAGGTGTGGTTACATTTTGACATCTTAATGCAGCTTAATTTCTGCTCTGATTTTCACATGTTAAGACATTCCAAACACCCCCCCCCCTTTTTTGTGCGCGCGCACACACACACATTGTTTGTAAAAGCATGCACTAAAGAAAATCTTGTTATTTTTAATGGTTAATAGGACTGGGGTACCAATTTAGTTTTAATCTATGTTTATGGTGATAAATATCTAATTCCTTTGACTCGTCTTTCGACAAACAAGGGAAAAACAACCAAGAAAAGAAAGATTATAAACTTTAGCAATATGAAGTAGAAGTTACTGAAATTTCTTCACGAACAACATATTAAAACCATTTAGGCAAACAGAAGAGTTAAAAGAGCTTTCGGGTTTTGTCAAGCTTTAATATTTGTTTAATTTGGATTCATTTCTGGATAGGTTGCAAAGGAGGGGATTCCACTGCCAACAGATAAAACATTATGCCCTTTGTGTTTACAGAAGCGAGCAAATCCATCAGTAGTTGCTGTTTCGGGGTTTGTCTTTTGCTATTCTTGCATATTCAAATACATCTCTCAGGTGTGTTTCTCAGGACCTTAAACACAAAGTTATTCTGGAGACTATTGCCCCACATTAATAACTGCATTTACTTTTCTGTACAAAAATTCAGTATAAGCGCTGCCCAGTTACACTGATGCCCTCAACGGTGGAGCAAATAAGTAGGCTTTTTCGTGATATGTAGAGTGTACCTGCCATGGGTTAGTTGGACTCATGTACACCTCAATTTTTTACGTGAAACATTTATGAGTTGCAATTGGAGCCATTCATGTCAGAGGGAAAAGTTGCAGATGGTGATTTGGTCATTCAGATAGGAATAATAGTTCTCTTCATTTCATTCATCCTATTATGTCATTATTTATCCCTTTGACCATAGATCTTTGTTAGATGTTAGGTGTATTCTAGAGTTAGTCAAATTATGTACATCAATATGTAGCTTGAATTGCCAATAATGTCATCTGCCATCCATTATAGATGAGGAAAGCAAAATTTTGTACAAGGATTGACTTACAAGCGGTGTACCAACAGTTTGGCATTTCACGTTTATGAGGCATCAGCTTCACCAAATTTTAGTAGCTTCTGTCTTGGCTTAATGTTTCTGGGACTGGTCTCTTATTTAACTGTTTATCTTGTTGGTTATGTCTTACTAATCTGGTGAATATGTGATCATATTGAGAAATTGTGTGTTGCAACATCCCAGAGAACAAAAAAGATTCATTTCATTACTGCAATATGTCGGCTGATACTTTCTACTGGATTATGTTCATAATTGATGCTTTATTCATGAACAAGCAGGAGACACCGACTGATATACAGGTTTTCTAGCAGAATGTGATGAGATAGTGAAACCGATGTTTTTAGTTATCACATCACACTAGAAAAGCCTGAAAAAGAAGCCTTCGTTCTAAAATTACACACTAATGATGAATTTCCATCCCTTAAAGGTAGTTGATTTTTTGAACTTCGGCTGCAACAGAATCCACTGCTTCCTCTAACCTATCCTGAAAAGAGCTGTTCCGGCTGTTACTTTTACCCTGCAAAATCAAGACAAGTTATTGGCAGTTCAAGATCCAAACTTTTTACTTCTTTAGAACAAACTAGAACTAGACAAGTGAAAATACCCTTCTGTAGTGCCCTGATTTGCCCGATCTGTTTGATATTCTAGTTCCAGAAGAGCCTAAATCTGCATCCGCAGCCTGCCCTGTGTGCCTCCAGTAACTTCCGACTGTACCTATAATAGGTGTCTCCTCAGGAGAGAAATTCGGTGATTGTCTTGGAGTTGGGGATGAATTTCTTGAAATCTGTTTGAGTTCATCTGCTGTCCATGCTCCTAAAATTGGCCTATCCTCGAAGCTTTTAGGAGACCTCGTTTTCTTTGAGGATGAATTCCCAACTGAACCTGGACTGTTATCCTTAATGGGATTGTTTTCAGATTCAATTAACCAGCTTGAAAGACTAGTATCGGCAGCAATCACATCAGCACTGGCTCCACTGGAAGTTTTCTTGGATTGCTTGACAGTGGGCTCCTCGCTGAAAGGCATGATAAACTGGTTCTCCAAGTTCAGATTTTCTTTTCCAGCAATGGCCATTGTGAATTCGTCCGAATTATGAACATTTTCCTCTTCCTGATTCTTCACTGACTTGGCATTGTTTGTTGTTGCAGCCTTCCATTGATTCATATTTTCTATCGGGTTCAGTACAGAATCAATATATTGGGTCCTATCTTTGGCACCACCTTGACCATTCAGGGCTTTAAATGGACTGCTGACTTCTTTATCCCCAGTTTCAGATGTAGAAGATCGTTTCCTAGAATCTATTGACAAAGAAAACAATGACTCCGACGATTCTTCTTGAATCATTGGACTTGTATGAGAATCTTTGACCTTGCAGGTGCTATCAACTTCGTCAACCAAATGGGTCTCATTCATGGCTGTATCTTCACATTCATCATCTGTAGCTGCACAATTCTTGTATCGATTGTTTTTTGGATATGTGAAAAGACTTGATTGACTTGAATCTGATCGGTCCTCTACCAGAGTTTTGCCCGGTTTCCCATTTGTTTTCTCGTCACCAGTCTTCTCTTTCTCAAGTGAATCTGAAAGAACTTTCGCTTGATTTTTGCCTTCCTCTCCTCCTGTCTTCTCGTCCTCAGGCTTCTCTTTTCCACTGCTCTCCTCTTTAGGCTGTTCTTTCTCACTAGAATCTGAAAGAAATTCTGGCTGATTCTTGCCTTCCTCTACGTCAGTTTTCTCCTCCTCTTTCTCCTTTGCGTACAAAAATGCCTGCAACTCATTTTTCCTCTGTTTCCTTGTTCCCCTCCCTTTTCCCACCTGACCCGCCAATTCATTTGCACATTCTTGGCTTTGAGTCTCACAAACTTCCTCATGGACTTTCAGATTCGAATCAAATGTAACTTTCTTTCGGGGGCAGCTGTTCAGTTGCTCTTCCTTCTCATCTCTGCAATAAAACAGAGAACTCCAAATTAACAAACTTCATCAAATTTTCCAGGATTTTCAAACCAGTAGCAACAAAATGTCATGAAGCATAGAAAAAGAACACAGGCAGAGATTGATAACCAACGCACAGATTTTTCACCAAGTAGAAGCTTACTCAATTTCTTCACCGGTTTTCAGAGGATCAGCAATCTGAGCATTCCTTTCAGATACAACTTTCTGCTCAAAGAAGAAAGAAAATATCAATAAAAGACTTCAGAGAGCTAAAGACGGAATCAATTTAGCTTGGGTTTCATTACCTGATCAAGAACTTCAGACCTTTCAATTTTTCCATATCCATTAGAACAGCGGCCAAAGCATGCAGAAAAGCAACCCATAATGTGACCCCTTTTAGATGGTCATCATCATAGGTCTGTTCACTAGAGAGTGGCGGGGGGCCTGGGCGACGGGACGACGGGAAGAAGAAGTGCTGGGAAAGTGAGGAAGAGAAGCCGGGACTTGGAAGGGTTTTTGAGGGGTTTGAAAAAAAATGGACCGTTGGGATATTGATGATGTCAGCAACGGCACCCGGATTATAGTTACAAGTTGGGATTTGGATCTTATCCACATAGATCGCCATATTCACATGGCTAAGAAGAATTATTAACAACCTAATGACATGTTTAGTAGTAAATAAAAGCAGTAAGATTGTTTTGTGGATAATAAATTTTTTTTCCATAAAGAAAGAGTTAGTAATAGTAAATACTAATAGGAGTATTAATCACACACTACCCATTCATTTTCACAATTAAATTTAAGGTAAATTTTCCTTAATAAATGAGTTTTGTAAGCAAGAGAATTTAATTATATTTTATTTGTTGTCTCTAAACTTTTTAAGTTTATATTAGTGTTATACTAATAAAAAAATTAAAAAGGCTTCTATTAATTTTTATGTGAATATATTTTAGAATTTAAAATTTTAAAAAAGATAAAGTAAATTAATTAAAGACAGTAAGTGTAACATTATAAGATTTGGAGTAAACAATATGATTTGTAAAATGAAGATAAAGAAAACTACAAGAAATGGAGTGTATGAGATTTTTTAGGTGTCAAACTAAAATTTCCCTTGAAGTACGTAACAATCGTTCTCCTAAAAAACTTTAAATAAAAATTAATTAATTAATCTATTGATATATAAAATTTTAATTAAAATTTTACTTTAAAAAAAATTAATATCCAATTTTAAAATATTTTAAAATAATAACCTATGTTTTAAATAATGAGAGTATTAGAAGTCATTTAATCTAATTTTATTTATAGTTATCTGAATTCACCAACCAAACGTTTCGGAGGTTGTACTAAAAATATTTGGGCCTACCTAGTTTCTGTCGTAATCAATTGTACTATAAAGCCCATGTGACGACCTACGGCTCTATAAACTATTGACTCGACAAGTTGTAGGATCGCTGTCATTGAAGCTGTTATGGGTCTGGCCCACTAATCTAAATGGTATTTTAGAGGATGGTAAGTTGTTTTTTCAAGTGAAAGCCCGAAAAGGATGGCTGGACCGCCCAAGGCTGCTCATTGTTTCCTGGGGCACAAGAAAAAAAAAAAACCCAGACACAAAACAAAATCCTCACACTTATTCTGTCCCCATTCAATGAGCACAAGTTAAATGGCTTATTCATTAAATTTGTCACTTGTTTTCGGTTTAAAATATAAAATTAATTAATTTAATCATTATACTTTATATTTTTAAACAATTTAGCTATTATATTTTATGTTTTCAGAAAATTAAGACATTTTATTATGATCTGATTGAATAATAATTATGAATGTAATCAATTTTCAATTATAATATCACATAGCTTTTCATGTGACCAAAAAATTTCATATTGACCGAGAGATATTCGTCAATTTGTCAATTTCTTCTTTTGTCCAATTTTTTATCGACACATGATTTGAACAACAAGGTACTAAATTTTATATTTAATTTAGCCTATAAAGAAAATTTTAATGACATATCTAGTCACATGATATTATTAATAAGAAATAATTATATTTGTGACTATTATTCTATCAAATAACCATAGAGTGGCTAAATTGTTCAAAGATGTAAACTATAATGGACAAATTAACTAGTTTTGTAGTTTAATGGCCAAATTGAAAAAAGTTGACAAGTATTCGTTAAATTTATAACGGTCGATTGTTAAAAAAAAAAAAATTCTTTTATAAAAAATTATTTTTACAAATATTTTTTTATAAATTAAATTCTAAAAAGATAAAATAAACCCGACTAACTTTGATCGATGGAGACTTAACTAAAACATTTCATAAGATGAGTTTCGTAACCCTTTATAGCATTTTTTATTAATAATAATCCTTACCTTTTATTTATATAGATAGGATTGTTCTATTGCTTAAATAAATTTTGTTTGTCAAGCTAAAATAAACATCAAATTTAGATTTTAAAAATAAAAACGTCCAATTGTAAAATAGAAGGGATAGCACCTATTATCAGTTATTCAATTATTAATTTTAATTAATCAATATAATTAGCAAATAACCTCGTAAATTAAGTCAAAAAACTAGTCAAGTTAATGATGCCAAAAAAAAGAAGAAAGAAACAACAAGCATTGAGGATCTTCTTCATTAAAAATAAAATAAAATAAAATAAAACTTGAAAGAGAAGAGATTTAAGGATTTTGGATCTCCTGTTACACATTACATCAATTAAAATTTAATACATATTGTTAAAATATCAAGTATTCTAAAATTTAATTTATCTTCTTTAATATTTAATATATTAAAAAGCAATAATTAAAAATTATGTATAATATTTTTATTAATAAACACGTGTAACAGGAGACCTACCTGCAACCGGATGTAGGTATCTTGGCA
>JAOXNR010000030.1:16616387-16642349 GCA_028571225.1 Parsonsia alboflavescens
AAGACTAAACTCACTCTAGTTATATACTCATATTCTGACTTTTTATTTGGACCAACCTTTTTCATTAGGTGAAATTTGCTTATATTCTTTTTATTTAAACGTAATAAAATTAAACTCTAGATACTAAATTTAAATTTATGTATTAATACCCTCTATTCATCAAATCACATGTTTACTTTTACTTTTTCTTTTTCTTTTTTTCCTTTGACTTACTACTCCTTTAATCTTTCCTATACTCCTTCCCTCAATAATCAACAGTAACACTAAACTAGTAAAATTTGAAACATATTTACTTTAATTATGAAATGTGTTAATAGATTTGAACTCTTTAAAAGGGATTTTGAATTATCTCTAGATATTTGTCAATTAATTTTTAATGGAGGCGAGTAGTATTACCTTGTTATGGTTAATGATAAAATTATAAAAGTTAAAAATGTAAATATGAGATTATTAATAAAAATGTTCATTAAAAATATTTATATTTTATGAAATTGGATATTATTCAATCCTCGATTATTAAAGCATATTTCCTCCGTTTCAAAATGATCGTCTCTGATAAGAAAGATTTTGTTTCAAAATGATTATTTTCGTTTTCACATTTCAAGATAAAAAGTATATTTGAATTACTCATCTTACCTCTATTTATTAATCCTTTCCAATGACATTTATTATATTTACATATCTGAATTTTAAAACCTACCAATCACATTATTATTAATCTCAATTTTTAATAAATTTTGGGAAGAATAAAATTATCTAAAATAAATAATATTATGATTACCTTAATTTTAAAAAAAAAACTTTAAACGACAATCAATTTTTAACCGAAGGGGATATAATTGTGTGTGAATAATAAAATCATCATGAAGTAAAACCAAACCTATTCTCTTGATCCAAGAAGGAAGATTTGTAGTGGTATTTTTACTACTAACGGTAGCGGAAAACCAAATTAATAGTACTTTTTTTTATTAGGGGAAAGTTTTAATGGTGAAATCTCTCTCATTAGATCATAAATCCTTTAATCCAGTAGGATATAAATTGAGGAATATATACAAAAGGACAAAGATCAAAAGAAGAGGATTTTCCTACACCACCTCATCCTCATCCTTTCTAACTTATCCGTCGCAAATTAATCATACTATTGCCTACCTCATATTATCTTAAATTAAATCCACGTGTTAGCAAAACCCGACAAAAGATGCTGGACTATTCTACGTCAATGGACCCCACATCTTTACTTTATTCAATCTTAAAAATCGAGAGTTTTCTTCATTCTCCCATGATTTTCCTCCTTAAAGTTGAACGCAACGAACTGTCTTCCCAACCAAATGGTGGTGTTGAAGGTTGAGTTCACCTTACTCTTTGTATCCATTTTTAAATCTCTCCCTTGCTTCCTCGTCAATAAAGGCTTTTTGAGAAAAGATGCAATTATTCCTCGGAAATTCAGAAATTATTTACACATTCTAGTGCAATGATAATGCATCAAATAGATATACGATAGTCCTTCTTCCATCCCTATTGATAAATCACCTGTCACCATTTCATCAAAAATATGGTTTTTTTTTTTTTATCTAAATCAGAAAAATGTCTAATAATTAATAAGAATGACTTATATTTAGTAACGAGAAAAAGATAGTTCAAAATGAATTATAAATAATGATGGAGGGAATAACATTTTTTTTAAAATGCAAAATTTTAAAATATTTAATAAGATACATTCTCCGTATTGAATTTTTCATTCTGACTTCATAAATTTTAAAAAAGAAGAGTTTTTCTTAGTTTAATTTTAATATACTTCTTGACCAATAATTTAGGTGATTTAAAATTTTTGTAGAAGCATTAATTTAGTTAAAATATTCAAATTCTTAATCAAATTACCAAAAGAGAAAAACAGATAAAATAAAAAATACTTATTGAATCAAAATTAGAAGGAAAAAAAAAACTCGTGAAATTTTCATTAATTATTATATCTCAGTTTTATTTTATTCATTGAAATTATTATTATTATTATTATTTTTAGACAAATAGATTTCTAAAGTATAGACTTTTTATTATTCTTTATTAATTCAAAGTCGGTTTAGTGTTACGTACGTATCCTCTAATTCTTAGTTGAGAAATAATTTAAAATTTTATCCATATAATACATAAGAGAGTCAAATTCATAATTTCTCATCGGATAACCTGTGAATTACCTCAAGTGTCGTGTTTCTTTTCTAAATCAGACTCTACAAACATAAAACATGTGGAAGAGAGTGAAATTATTAATTAATTTTATTTTTCTATTTCTTGAGGTACAAACCATCGAGATGCGGTGACCAATGCATGGATGGATCAATCCTTCGCCGATTTCCATGAAAGCTATCGTCAACCACGCATCATATGATATTTGCTCTGGAGAGGTTGCCAAAACCCTTTTTTCTGCTTTAGAGCTTGCGTGGTCACTCTTTCTTTCACCACCAGACACATTGCATAGATAGAGACACCCGTGAATATATAATTTATCACCCTTCCCCAGCTAATCCCACATTTCCTTTCCCCCCTTTTTTAGACTATAGATTAAAAAGAGAATGACGAAAATTTTTTTTACCTCAAATCAAGAAAGAGATCAATTATGCACCTGTAAATAAATATTTTAATAACAAATATTTAATTTTGAATATATAAATATATATTTGAAATTAAATGAAAAAAATTCTATCCGAAGTTTCTGTTTCTATTTTCAACCATTCAAAATCCAAATTTATAATTTAATTCTATCCGAAAATAGCTTTTCCACAACTTTATACATGAATTATTTTTATTCTTATATGAGTTAGTAATAATTTTGTTACATTACAAGTAAAGAAATTTGAAAAAGGTCGTTGGATCATGCACATTGGTCCCTTTTATTGGCTGTGTCTTCTAATGGGCAATCAAGTGGTTAGGAATTATGATCATTTGATCAAAACTTAAAATTTTGAAGTAAAAAATAGCTGTAGATGATAATGAAAGGATGAGAAGAAAGAAAGAAAGAAAACCCACATAACAGGACCACTTGAAAAATCGTAAAGAAGAGAACAAATTCCTTTCATCACCTGCACAACAAGGCTAATGATTTTTGGACCTGTAAACTTCTTGTAATCTTTAATAATCGCTTTTATACATTTGTACTCCATTGTTAATTATCACTGTATTTTTCAGTGACAACGCAGAGTACTACTCTGCTTTTTGTGGCTAATGGGGAAAATTCAAGCCAGACATTTTCTTGTTGATCAATGAATTGTCGTGGGCTGATTGCATGATCTTTCTTTTGTGTTTTGTTGGAAGTGGAAAAGGGATTCTTCATTTTTCAATGGTTCAGTTCCCAATGGTTGAATCCTTTTTTCTGTTTTTGGATTTTTGTTCAGAGTGAGGAGAAGGGTTTAGTTTGCTTTGGGTACTACGGCTGTTTATCTTCTTCTTCTTCTTCTTTATCTCCTCCTTACTCAAAATATGCATTTTCTCTGTTCGTTCCGTTTTTTACTCTTTTCACTGTGTGTATCTGAGAAGTTTCTCTGGGAGAGAGGGAGAGGTGCTTTTCTTGCCTCAATTGTATTTATGACAATTCTCTTTGGTTAAAAATTCAAAGAACAGGTGTCTCTTTGCATGCTGCTCTCTTTTTCTTTATCATACGTTTGTTTGCTGCTCTTTCAGCCACCTGTAGGGTGTTTGTTGCCTGGCTGTGGCTTTATTCATCTCTGTATGTCTTGTTTGTCTTCTTTTTTTTCTGCAAGTTTTCTTCTTTATCTTCCCTCAAAGATGGGAGTAAGGGATAAAGACAGTTATTTCTGAAGAAAGAATGAATCTTTTGAGAGTTACCATCTGTATGAGCAATACCCATTTCTGAAAAATGAAATCTTTCTCTTTCTTGAGAATTTTATGTCTCAATTGTGTACTAAATTATGCTTATGGGATTTTTTGGTTGATTTTTGCAGTCGGTGGAAGGTCAATCTGGGAACTGACAACGTGGGTTATTGCTTTAAATTATTGGTTGAAGCTCCAACCTTACTTTTCCGCTGTTAGTAGAAGAATAGTCATTCAGACCAGTGGAAGATCATCACCAGTAAATGCCTCATAAATGCTGATACTTAAAGAGTTTGAAAGTGGTTATAGTTAATTTGTTGAAATCACATGATATATATAATTCAAGAAAGTTTTTATAGTCTCTGTAAAGTGGCTTTTGCTCTTGGGATTTAAGGCTAATTTGTGGAAAAGAGATGGAGCCCTCGGATCAAAAGTCTCTGGAGAGAGTAGTTTCACAGAAAGCTCTGCAAATGGGCAGCTCTTTTCCTTGTAAAATTTGTGTGATGGGTTTCCTTTGTGGGGTTTGTCTTACTTCATTGTTTCTGGCTGCTCTTACTTCATTCGGTGCCTTTCAGCTCGGAGGCATTTCTTTCTCTACGTTTTCGACTGGATTTTCTACAATGAATTCAGGTGAATATGAATTTCAAGAACTGTCCTGTTTCTTCAATTATTGCAGAAAACGAAAAAAGTTTCTTGATAATTAAGAGTCTGTAGTTCATTGGTTCTGCTTCAAATTTCTGACCAGAAGGGCTTTAGAATTCAGATAATGTTGTGAACTTTAGTGGGAAATGGCTATTCTTGCAGATTCTGCTGTAGTTAGAGACTGCAATTCTGAACAAGCGGCAAAGGAAAGCATCAAGTATATGCAGGAAACCACTGTTTCTGGAAATGATGAAAGAGTTTCACAACTCTATTCTGTTTGGATCAACCTCCTAAGTAAATCAATAAACCAGGAAGATCACTTAACAGGAGACAGCAAAAGACTAGAGGGAACCAATATACCAAAAGCTCCTCACTTGGAAAACTGTAAATTGAGAGCGGAATCATATCATCGTCTCGACACAAGGCCTGAGAACCAAAGCTTTCCCCCTTGGACAATTTGGAAGGGAATGCTGGATAACTTTCAGCCATTGGCTTCCGTAGAACAACAGATTTACAGTAGGCATCCATCGGTATCGGATGGAGCCTACCCTCCTTGGGTATTTACTTCGTTGTTTGTCCAAAGAATTGAATTGCATGTTCTAATTGTCAAGGTTTATTCATAGAAACTTTTCAATTTACATTCCTCTGTAGATTGCTGGATCAGATGAGGAGAACTATCCATTGACAAGGAAAGTGCAACGCGATATTTGGCTGCATCAGCATCCACCAAACTGCAGAGATCCAAGCATAAAGTTTCTGGTAGCTGACTGGGAGAGAATACCTGGATTTGGAATTGGAGCCCAGTTTGCCGGAATGTGTGGCCTTCTCGGTATTGCAATAAATGAAAACAGGATTCTCGTAACAAATTACTACAATCGAGCAGATCATGATGCTTGTAAAGGTACCTGCCATAAGAATTAGTGAGAAAAGCTTATTGTGTGATTTATCATTGACATCTTTAATGTGATGTTCTTCATTCACTAAATCCGCATAAAGGGTTTCCTAGGTATTCCTTTTGACATCAATTTGATCACTTTCTTTAGGTTCATCACATTCTAGTTGGTCTTGCTACTTCTTCCCAGAAACATCCCAAGAATGCAGGGAACGTGCATTTGAGCTTTTGAATAGCAAAGAAGCAAGGGAGGGAGGAATTATAACGGTGAAAGAAAATTATACTTCTAAAGAAATATGGAATGGAAGGACTCCAAGGCAAGTCTTAACACTTAACTTTATATGTAAAATATGTGCATATAGAAGCAAAGAGCTCATTAACTTCTTTGATTGTTTCAGGAAATGGGGTAATCCTTGGAGTTATATGCAACCAACCACAGATGTAAACGGAAGTTTGATTGCTTATCATCGGAAAATGGATCGAAGATGGTGGCGGGCACAGGTATATTATACATTAGTATGATTCTCGAAGTTAGGAATGGAACAATGGTGTTCCTGATCAGTGTTATTCTTGACATGTTATCCTATTCCTAGGAATATAATGTTTCCAATTATGTTATTTTCAGGCATTACGGTACCTGATGAGGTTTCAATCTGAGTACATGTGCAACTTGCTAAATATTGCCCGTCATGAAGCATTTGGATTTGAAGCGGCAAAAATGGTTCTTGCAACCCCTTCCACAGTTTTGCGAGAGGTTTTGCAAGTTCCCGTGTTTAAATAAGAGAGTTCATCTATGAAGCCTCAGTTACTAATACATTTGAGTCCTTTTTCACTTCTCAACAGGATGCTGTAGAGGAGGCCAGTTATGACATAGAAAAATATGTATGGTCAAACCACAAACCATGGATTCCTCGGCCTTTGTTGAGCATTCATGTAAGAATGGGAGATAAAGCATGTGAAATGAAGGTGGTGGGATTTGACGAATACATGAATCTTGCAGAACGAATCAGAAAGAATTTCCCCCATATGAACAGCATTTGGCTTTCCACTGAAATGCAGGTGAACATCTTCTTCCTCAGTTAATCCCCTAATATGTAATGGTATTCTTGATGTTTTTTTCTACTCAAATTATTGAAGGTCCCTTCTTTTCCTTTCCAGGAAGTCATCGATAGATCAAAGCAATACTCTGGTTGGAAGTTTTACTACACCAACGTGACACGACAAGTTGGAAATATCACCATGGCAGCTTATGAAGCCAGCCTGGGAAGAGAAACAAGCACCAATTACCCCCTTGTTAATTTCTTGATGGCCTCTGAAGCCGACTTCTTCATCGGGGCATTAGGGTCTACCTGGTGCTTCCTAATAGATGGGATGAGAAATACAGGAGGAAAAGTCATGTCAGGATACTTAAGTGTCAACAAGGACAGATTCTGGTAACCTCTTACCTGGTTTAGTTACCGACTGTATTAACAGCTACAGGTGATGGTCTTCTTTGTAAATGAGTGTAAAAATTTTTGCTTCATATCATTGTGGTTCTGTACCTTTAAACAAACATGAAATATGTAAATTCACACACAGATATCAACTGCCTTAGTGTAATAATGACGACTTTCAGGCAAAATTTCTGTTCTCCTCTCTGATATTTGTCTTTTTCAGTTCTTATCTCGGTCTCAGAAACCCATGTATGGTCTTCTATCCAAGCCCACATTTCTCATTTTTTCTTCAAATGTTCAAGCATTTACGCATGCAGATTCCAGCTTGCCAGTTAGGGTAAATAAAGAATGTGAGAAGATGTCACGTGTAATAATGAATATTAACATGCTATAAAAGGATAAGGCAGGTATAGCTGTAAATGAAAGATAAAAAGTCAGCCAAAACTTCCACTACAAAATAACTTTCTTCCAGGAGAGTAAACTTCGGAAAAAGAATTTTGAATCTAAAATGAAAGTTGTTAATCACAGATATAGATACATTTGACAACCGCAGGAAGAAATAACCAAGTAAGTAACTCATAAGAGGTAAATGACGTTCTGATTTTCACATCAAATAACAATACAACACCTAACGAAGATCAAGATATTCTAATGTAACAGAGAAAATCCTCTGAAAACTCCCTGACAATCTCCGTCTACCCCTAAGCGGGTAAAAGGTTACAAGGACTGAGCCCTACCCCCCCTCTTGCAAACCGGATTCTGAAGCAGCAAACGTTTATCCATTTCTTTGCTATTCTTCAACCTCCTCACTCAACGTACGTGTGTTGTCTGAATTTCTGGGTGGGTGCTTTTTGTGTTTCTTGTTCTTTGCTTTCCTGGCTTTCATCCGGCGTTTTCTCTCAGTTGCATCAACCCAAGTATAGTCAGACGGTATGTGGAAAGGATCAATATCTTCCCTGAAGCTTCGACTTTCACTATCACTTGATTGTCCACTGCGGCCTCTCATCCATGAAATCCAAGATGTGGATAACTCAGATTTAGCATCTTGGAAATGTGCAGGGCTGGAAGGAGGGGTGCAGAACTCCTCTGCAGGCTGCAGATCCTCAAATTTTGTAAATGTTACAAGAACCCTAATGGTTGGTACTATAGGGATAGCAACCTGCAGCAATGTAATACCTCACTCAGATTGGAAAAATACAAGGCTCATGGAAAAGAAAAGGTAGATGGAGTGCAAGCACATTTAGGAGAAAAATAATATCTTGGAACTCCTCAACTACTGACTTTAGTACAAAATGTTCAGAAGTTTCACCAAAGAAAAAAAAGAACATTACAACTTTACCAAAACAATGTAATATAAGCTGCAAGTTATAACCAAAGCAATTCAATATAAAATCAATCAACTTTTTTTAGTCATATTGTTAAGTCAGAACCAACATTCCTTGAGTGATTTTGAATGATGAATCACTCTTAGCAGCACAACTCAGTTTGGATTTGCCTGGGTTCAAGAATAAAAGGCATTAAATATGCTTACCACAAAAGGCATCGATCTTCTGAAACTCCCTTGAGCATAGTTATAGACCATTCAATAGAAATACAAAGACATTTAACCTCATTGTAAATGTCAAAGAATCTTATCGGGTATAAATTACCTTAGAACACTGATATTTCTTTGCAAGCAAAAACAATTCTAGACCAGCCTTCATAAATGACTCCTCTCAAGTAATACAACCATATACATTATGACAGGTAACCAAAACAATAGCACCCAAAATGACCAACAGGGCGCCAAATCCAGGATAAAACTTCACATTGACAAAGACCCACTATCTGGAAAGTTCTGTTTCCATTTTCTATCTTGGAGTGACGATTACGTTTATAGAGATGCCATAGCCTAAATTTGCTCAAAATTAAAAGTGGACAGTCTTTCGTATTTAATTTCATCAGCATACAATAAGAATGCTCCACATTTCCTAAAGTTTCATAATTTTAATTCTGCTTCTTTGTGTGGAAAAGAAAAATACATATTTAGCACAAAAAGATACTCAATCTTCTAAAACAATCAAACCTTAAAATTTGTTTACATGGTCCTAACAAAAATAATATAAAAAACATTTTCATGAAGTGAAAGAAATTTCAGACTCACCTAATTTTACCAACAATAAACCCAGCACAATTTAAGGAGTGGAAAGACCAGAATTCTTATAGGAAGTCTTACATCACAAGTTGACAAGATCAATACAAAAAGGAACGTCTGTATAAAGTACAAAACAGAGTCAACAGGATATACCAAAACATGAAAAGTTTTCTTTCTTTTTCATCTGACCTTACTTACCAATATTATAAATGCAGGAAGAAAGGATCAAAATCTATTTTAAAAACTTTCTTTTCTACACAATAAATGCAAGGGTCATGAATGAGGCAGAATCACTTCTGCAAGACTGAATTTCAGAAAAACCACATAATGGCAAATGAAAGAGTTTGTACATCATAAAGCTTATAATTGAAGCCACATATAGAAATAGTTTCTAGTAGACTAACTAGCATATTTATCACCCTCCATCCACATGCATTAGAAGGACAAAAGGAAACTGAAAATTTCTACAAATTAAATATCAGATTTATGAATCAAAAATCACAATAAAATGAGGACAAAAAAGAGTCCTTCGAAGAAGAAGAAGAAAAGAGTGACCTGAAATCAAGTATAAGATAGAATCATTAGTGATACACAGCAATAAAGAAGAAATGAGTAAAATAGGTATGTATTAATAAATCACAGGATGAGAAAAGCAATCCACGTTCAAAGGAAGAAATACAACAAAGAAGCAAACATAATCAGAAATGCAAAGGTATCAATCATAAATACCTTCACCGGAAATGTGCCAGGAGGTAGTTTTGTAGTCAATAGTTCCCTCAATCTTCTGATTGCTTTCACCTTATTGGCCAATATATCCAACAGAGGTAAGAGTTCTTCTGTTTTCAAATGGAAATCGGGTGTCAGCCAAAGAACTGGTCTTACACCCTTTTTGTATTCGCTTTCCGTCTTTGAATCATTGACGCTCCCTTTCTTTTTTTTCTTCTTGTTGCTTTTATCTTTGTTCTTCTTATGATCTCCAAAATCATCCTTGGTATGTTCAGATGTCAATTTATGACTGTCATTCGCCCTCTGCTTACCGTCTTCAGGGGTTAACTTCGAGAATTTCTTTGTAATCTTAGAATCTTCAGGATCATCTCCTGTATTTTTCGATACTTTCTTGTTCCAGCCAAACCAGCTTTTCTTCTCCTTGGAAAAGCCATTGGCTTCACAATTTTCAAGTGAACTCCCATCGTAGTTATGGCAATCTTGAACATCAGGTTCATCATCCTCTGCCAGACCATCTGCATTGCCCATACGAAGTGCAGAATCTAATTGTTTTCGTTCCTCAGCTGTTAATAAATCTTCATAATCTTCATTTTCACCACCATTAGCAACCCTTTCATCCTCATTCACTGCAAAAAGCTCCTCATCAGTCATAGCACCAGGAACTCGCCTTGATTTCACACTAACCATCACATGAAGCATATCATAGACCTTGGCCTTCCAAGATCCAACCATCTCAGTTCTCTCCTGCCGCCTCCAGTTCAAATGAGGAACAAGCTCTGCCTGAGTAACATCGATTCCTGGCCTATACATGTTTGTTTGGGACATCAAAGCCACTTCATGGGCAACTTCAGTTTCTGATGGTTGCACTCCAGCTCCTTCCAAAGCATTTGTAATCTCTTTATCTTTGTGAGCAAGCACGATCAATGAACCAGGAGGCAGAGATACATTGCCATCATCCGAAGAATATCCCTCTCCAAGGAAAAGAAAAGTTTGATCAGAGCGCTGAATGCGGAAGCCGTCAAATCCAGCAAGGGTCATATCAGCACGCAAATTGGCACCCCGTTTCCAAATCCTATAAGTGTCCGAAGGGGCAATTCTACCAATAAACGGTATAACAGAGCTCTCAAAATGAAAGGTTATCTCCATGTAAAAATCCCTTATCCTAGCCGCAGAGGCCACAATTCTAGGAAGCCTGCGACACCACTTAGCCCACGCAAGGGGCTGATAATGTCTTGCAATGATCATAGCAATATTCTCTTCCCTAGTGCAAACTGCCTCTTGGAGTGCACTCCATCCATTCTCGTTCTGAAGACTCCAATCAGCACCAGTAGCCATCAAAATTTCAGCTGAGATTGGGTCTCGAAGCTTCACAGCAAGGTGCAAAGGGGTCAGACGGCCCGGCACATCCCGTCGATCAATCAGGGCGGAAACAGCATCAGCATCCTTTTCAGCTGCCAAAGATTCGGCTTCAGTTTCCACTTCCCCAGCTTTTGCCAACTTTGGAAGAGACAAGACGATCTTTTTCAGTGCAACATGATCTCTCTTCGCCACTGCCAGATGTACAGGACTATGTGCATATTTAGACCAATCTTCCATTGATTAGTCTTCGCAGCTTGCAGTATTCCCCCTTTCTGTTTTCCTTAATCTTCACGTAAACTAAAACTTTCCCATTTTCTAATAAAATTGAGTAAAAAGAAACTCACGAAAAATCTAGGGTTTCACTCCCTGAAGAGACTAGATTTTGTTGCATCCCTACTTTAAGCCTTCCCCTAAATATACAAAAATAAAGCACGCCACCACAATTGTTCTTCTTCAATATTGCATCTATCCGAGACAAATTCAGCAGTTGTTCCTATTCATACCGAACATGCCTGATCTTAACTCCCCTCTCACTCAGCTCGATTCTGAACTGCGAATAAAAAGATTTAAAATGCTCAAGCTCAAAAAAAAAAAAAGAAAAAAAAACATATCAACAGAAATCAAAGAGAAAAGGGAAAATCAAATCGAGCCCACGATTCGATCTAGCTCTCAAGACCCACTCCAAATAAAATCATACGTATCACGTAACAACATGAAGAAGATATTTTACCTCAAGAAGTTGAAAAGAACCCAGAGCTGGATGGGATCTCTATTCTCTCTCTTTTATTTCCCGTTGCTTTTCTTTCCCTCTCTCTCCGGGGGAACGTGAGAGATTGGAGGAGAATAAGAAAGAAGGAAAGAAGGGGACGCACTGTAGCTTTTTCTTGGCTTTGCTTTTGTAATTTCATATCCTCAACATCATATCATCGGACATCATCCATTGGAGCACTGTTACGGTGGGGTATAGGGGGCGGAAGAGCAGATGTTAAAAAAGAATCAATGGAGGAATTTTTGCCCCTGGATTTTCCAAGAAATTACCAGTGTACCATTGAGAAAGTGCTGCAGCTGGGAAGTTAGGGGAGTGTAAACGATGGAGCAGGGAAATGGGTATGTGGGGTGCATGGGGGAGAGCCGGAGCTGGTGGTGACCCAGCTAAGCTTTGGCCTAGAGAGAGAGAGAGATGCAGCCAGGGAATAGTCTAGTCATGGTGTGTGAGGCCACGAGGGGACATCCTCTGCTTGTCACATCTTTCTCTTCTTCTTTTTAATTTTCTACCTTTTTATTAGTATTATTTTTTCCCTATGAATTTTAGATGCATTAAAACTTTAGGTTTTGAGTATTAATTACTCAAAATTCGACCCTCACCTCTTTACCCTTTGTTTTGTAATCAATAAACTAGAGTGTCATTGATTCATATAAATTGATGTATCAAATAGCTTGCAATTTCACTTTCTTCTTCTAATCTATTTAGGATTTAAAATACATCCCTAAAAAAAATTAAAAAACACCATGTAAAATTTTTATTAATAGACTAAAAAATGTCATGCAAAATGTGTAATTTACAAGATCTAGATCCCTTGATTGCTTAGGGGGAGAAATTGATCTCGTGATCTATATTTCTCAAGCAACAATTCATAGTTTTAAAATTGTAACATTTCGATTTTTTTATGATATTATAATTTATTTGTTCAACTTATATATGCTATTCAATTATTATTGTACTTGAAGTTATATCTAATCTATAAGAACAGTTTCGATCTTCTATTAAATATTTGAAAGACACGTTACATTATATCAATAAAAAATTAATAAAAATCATACCCATCACGTTTAGTTATTGTTATTAATATATTTAATATATTAGACCTTAAAAGATAAACTAAATCTTAAATGTATTTGATTTTTTAAAAAAACACGTGTTAGATGAAAGTTAAACTAAACTATATGGACACTTAATTTTTAAAGATATAAGTTAAATTTTTATTAATATAATGGAGAGTGAATATACAGATATCTAATAGAAAATTGAGAGCTTACATGAACTGACATTTTGGTTTTGTTGCATGGTAGCAATGTGGTTCATAATTAAATATTATAAATAATGTTGTCTTGGATCTTAATAGTTTAGTATTGACATATACTTTTTCTATTTTTAATGTAATAATTGGAGGGGGGGGGGGGAATCAAAGGTGAAAAACACACTAAAATTGCAAGTTACTCAACACATGGAAATAGCAATATGATAATTAAAGGTTTACCCTAAAAAATAATTGTAATATAATAATTCCTAACTTAATTATTAATTCTTGACTTGAACAATTATGTAATCAACTTAATTTTGTGTGGGACCCATTTTCCTGTTACGGTATCATTAATTTTTCCTTTTTTTTTCCTAATATAACTAAGAACGCATGTACACGAAACGAAGGTTGTTCCACTCATTTTCAATCTGAATATAAATTAAATGAGTATGTAAAAGATTTTACACAAAAATTTACATATAATTGGAGGGGGGAAAAATGAAATTGTTATGAAAAAACGATAAATATGACTAGCTTTCAATTAATAAGAAGGAAAAAAAAAAAAAAGGAATTTCGAATTTTTCCAAACCAACAATATATATTGTTGAAAAATTCTAATTCACCAGGTGTATTATAGTGAGAGTTGAAAGAAAATGCATACATCGTTGTAATTTTTAATATTACTAGGTAACCAAAATCTAATTTCTATTTAATTTGTTATTAAAATAAGGAGGAAGAAGAAGAACGATCATGACATGAATGCGACAACATTGATAGGTTTTTTTCAAAAAAACAATAAGTATGGTAAACTATGCTTTCAAGTTAACTCAAACATATATTATTTGATTGTTTTCAATTTCCCTGCTTTTGTAGTTTTGTGCCGGGGGAGGTTAATTCTAAATTCTCATGTTGTTGGTTTGTGCATCATATAAATAATTAAATATATAAATATATATATATATTGAAATACGAAAACATTTAATGAATAACATTATATTCATATAACTCATATATAGAAATGATCATATAAATTTATATAGATATATTTTACTCCCTCTCTTCCTATTTATAAATTATTTGAATTCGTTTTTTGTTTTTGTCTCAAATTTTAAATTATTATTAATTGTTTTATGGATATTTTATTTGTTTTTTTCAATCCATTCTCTATAATATATAAAACATTTTTATCTTTTTCCTTCTTAATACTCTTCTCTATATGAATTATTTTAAAATTTTTAAAAAAATTTACCTTAATAGGTAAAAAATTATTATAAATAACCTGTAAATAGAAACATATGAAAGATAACATTTAGTTATATGTATACATCTTTATAGTACAGGTATGGACAGGGAAGGAAGCCAGCCATTCATCACGTGAAGATCTGATTGTGTTTTGTACTCGAATCTGGAATCTGGCCCTGACCCGAATTGAAGATTGAACCATGCTATGCTAAACCCTAATTTTCAAATTTCAATTCATTACTCACAGCCTGCTTCGGTGTCAAGTACCCGATTGAGAATCTTTTCCCCCCCTCATGCGTTCCTCAACCTATATAATATATACCCTCATATGGATCCTGGTAAAACAAAATAGGTAAACAAATAGCCCTACATTCTAACAACCTTTTTAAAGATTTGCAATTTACATTTTTCTTTTCTTTTTTTTCTTGTGGCACGGATTTATTCAATAATTAAATATTTCTTCCATCATAAAAAATAAATATTTATTCCATTACTAAATATAAGTCATTTTAGTTTTTTATCATTAATTATAAATATTGTTATTAATTAATTAGATATTTGAAGGTGTTTTTCCTATATTGATATACTAAATTTGTGTTCAAATTTTCTGAGAGAGTGATTAGAGGGTATTTTAGGAGGGATGTCTTAATTTCTGAAATGGATTGGTGATTCATATTTAGTGATGGAATGAATATAATTATTCTCTCTTTGTACGGGATTAAATGTTTTATTTTGACTTGGTAAAAAATTAATAACTATCATGTTTTTTACTTTTACAATGCTATTAATTTATCCTATTCATTAATGTAATTAGTGATTTAAATATTATGTAGGTAAATATAAATCTTTAAATATATTAGATGATTTATTATTATTATTTTTTAAACAAAATATCCAATTTTAAATAAATTAGAATATTTAATTTTGGATTGAGGAACGGTAATATCGACAATGAAGTGAAAAGGAAAGCATTAGAAATCAAATGATACCCAAATAGTCATATGTGCCCACATAATAGCTGAGATCCCAAAATGTTTCTCAATTATGCAATGGTTGACTTCTCCTTGCAAAATTTCTGTTATTTTTGGATATTTGTCTCATAACTCATGGACAAAATAATCATGTGTTATGATGATGATCATTAAAAACAAGCTTCTAAACTTGTTTTCCTCCCCGATTTTAGTTCTTAAAAACACTAAAATTACATCTCCACTATTACACTTGAAATTGCAATTCATACAAAAACTAGAATATATTGAAAGATCGATTTAAATTTCTAACCTGTATTATGAAAGTTTTACCTTCAAAATCCAACTAATCGACTACACCCTTATATACGTCTCAAGTCAAGTTTAGTGATTCATTCTCGTGCAAATTAAGCTAGAGATCGAGGACCAAAAAAGTTTATAGTTTTTGTGGGGCTTCACAACAATAACGGCATTCGGATAGGTGCATTTTGTTTTTTTGGATACACATGCAATGCTCCTTAAAAATAAATAAATAAATAAATAAAACTATGCATGCTGCGTTTATGGTCCCCAGCCCCCATGTGGCCTGGGCTTCTCTCTGACTTCTTTCCTTTATTTTTTCGGTCCCTTTCTTTCCAGATTTTGAACAAAATTATAACTTTGCCTCTCGCCTTTATAATTATATATCCTTGAATTTTTATTTTTTTTAAAATAATAAATATATAAAAGAACTCATGGGGTTTAAAAAGAAATTGAAATCTTGTGTAATAATAATGCTATTGGGCTTATGGGTCGGGCCATGTATAAAAGATAAAGCTCTTTTATTGATTGGCCTGGACCAGAATTTGTCCCATGGGTCTGAAGTCCCTTAAATTAAAATTAAATCTTAATCCCTGGGTTTTTAATATTCCCATCAAATAATAAAGAATCAATGAGACTTGAAATTTTGTAAAATTTGCGATGTTGGGTTTACTGAGTTAGCGAGTGATTGGGCGAACTCAATCTTGGAATTGGATTTGGGCCTAACTGGAATTAACCCATCAGAAACCACTGAGACCCAGTATCATTGTTGTGGGCTAGGCTTAAGCTTAAGATCCGTTGCCATTCCTCACATGAATGGCGCAAATTAACAATATTCATCAAACTTTTGTCTAGTTTGTATTTGGGAATTCTTATTAAATTTTTTAATTGATTTTTTTGAATTATTTTTAAACAGTAATTTTTTAAAGAAATATCTTAAATATTTATTATGTTCAGGAGGGAACGGGAATTAATAGATAATCAAATTATCCACAATCTTCAATAAAAATTATAAAATTTAAGTATTTTTGAAAAATATACTAAAAAAAACGTTTAACGGTTACCTGAAAAAATTTGTTTTGTAATTAAGTAGTAGGTAACGAGAAATGAATAATAACAAGGGTGACCATAAAATAATAATAATAAATAGAAAAAATTTTATATGAATCTCGTTCATACCCCTATACATGAACATTGTGGATCATATTAAATCGAGTAAATAAACTAGGAAAAAAAATCAATGATGGTATTATGTGTTAGTCCCATAAGTAAGTTCATGAACCCTTTGGACAATTATTAGGGAAATTGTATTATGAATCAGGTACATTGAATCTCGTGGTTCATATTGAAGTAGAATACTTTGACATGAAAAATTAAAATAAATAATATTCTTTAACTTGATATAAATCATAAAGTCTGTGTCTAGAGATATAGATCGGATTCATATAAGAATTTTCCTTATTCTTATACCGTGATTCAACATGAGCCGTCAAGTCTATGTATGTGATATAGACTTGGTACATATCATAAATTTCATTTATAATGCCTCTACATATTATATTGAATCATTAACTTAGTTCATATCCCAAACATGAACATCGTAATTATCCGAAACGTACAGGTTCCTTATGATGGGATCCACATATAATAGGATAAAATATAAAAGTTATGATAAAAAACTAATATGATTTATTTTAAAATACAAACTATTATAATATCTTTCAATTAAAGAAGTATATTTGTTGTTGTTGTTTTTTTTTTTTTTTAAATCTAAAAAGATTTATTTTGCCATCAAGTAATAAAATTAAAGAGATGTTTTTAATATAGGTAATAATAATTAGAGATTTTATTAATGAGTAATCTATAATATTGAAAAAAATTACAAAATACTTCATAAGGGAGTTATAGAGAAAAAATAAATAATTTTCACCCATATTTTTTAACTAAAATTTATTTCTAATTTATAAATTAAAACATCTAACATGGCTTTTCAATATAAATAAATCATAAAGACGAATAATAATATGGTAAATGAAGGCTTAAAAAAGAAGAAGAAGCTCAATTAATGTGCTAATATTTTAATTTTTAATTAGTTTTTGTTAAAGTATGATAATAATTCTTTAATATTTGACTTGTTATAAATTGATAACTAAAATCAAACAGAAAAATTATATACACCCATCAAATAAATATTCATATATCTTGAATATTAATATTTCATGCATATCTAAATATCAAGAGTCAAAAAGAAAATAAAAGTCAAAGAACATTTTAAATATGTTATCTAATAAAAAAAAAAAAATATATATATATTTATATTTATATCCAGCAGTATTTTAGCATAATCCTGGAATATCTAAATTATAAGAGTCGAAAAGGAAATAGAACTCTCTTTATGGGTAAATAAAAAGAAAATAGAAGTCAAATCACATCATAAACATAATTTCTGATCCAACGGCGGAGAAAACATTGAAACCCTAAATCAAATTGCATGATCCAACGACAGAAAATCACGAGAATATACAGAAAACCAAAAACATATATCAATTCGGAGAAATCGAATAAACAAAGAAAAGAAAAGAAAAAAAATTCCCAAATCCAAAAAACACACACTACACACACCTGCCTCTAACCTCCGTCGTCCTCAACAATGGACCCTAATGAAAGTAGTGGACTGAGCTCTTACTATCAGCCACAGCAACCATCACAACCACCGCCACCGCTGCCGCCGTCCTCCCTCAATCCCGGCGCCGCAGTTTCAGCCATTCCGGTCACAACTACCGGTGCAACAACAAATAGTTCACCTACCAATGGAATCCTCCCCAACAATCCCACCGCTACTCATAATACCAGTGCAACTTCTTCTCCTGCGGTGTACCCTCATTCGGTACCTTCAGCGGTGTCCACTGGTGGGCTAGAGACTGTCAAGAGAAAGAGAGGAAGGCCCAGAAAGTACGGTACACCAGAGCAAGCCGCGGCTGCCAAGAGGCTTTCTAACTCCGCATCGTCTTCTGCTTCGATTTCTCCGTCAAAGAAAAAAGACCACGCTTATAACAGCGGTGGTGCTGCTGGAGGCGCTGGTACTTCTTCTGCTTCCAAGAAATTTCAGTTATCCTCTTCTGGTAATTCGCTAATTGTTAAAGTTTGTTCCTTTTCTTCATTCTTTTCGTAGATATACGTAGGTATACACAATTACTATTATGTGCATGTGATGCCTTGAGTTTGATTTCCCCGTACTTGCTTAAAATATTCTAGTGTCAGTCCTCGCTGGAAGGATCTAATTTTATATGTAACAGATTTGTTTTCCCCTGATTTAAAGGGAAAATAGTTACTGAGAGATGGTTAAGTTGTTTACAGTCTTTATTTTCTGTATTTTGTGTTCTGTTATAATGGTGAAACGATGTTTTATGTGATTTTTTTTTCCCCTCTTTCTCTCTCCTTATATGAATTGAATATTTGAAAATCTGCTTTCTTTACTTTTTCTGATGTGGCAGAATTTGTCTAGTTGTGATGCTTTGGGTCCCAGAGATATGGAAAATATCAACTAGCATGTGTCACAGGAGACTAGGTCTTAATTCTCGGTATTGGTTTTGTTGGCTTGTCAAACACTGTTGGGTATGGTATGTTATGGTTGCTAGGACCCCTGTAAAAGAAGGTTATCTAGCAGCATTCTAATTATATATCGGAATGCTAATTAATGAATGTTATAGAGATTTATGAGCTTTGCATATGATAGAGATTAATATTTATGAGCTCTTGCTTCTTGATAGTAGATTCATCCAACCTCTTATATGTTGACTCATGGAATCATCTGTCTGCTCAACAATTCGATATTCTAATAGCTATTATAATATTAAGTGTCTACAGATAATGTTGGTTTCTAAACTTTCTGTATTTTGGCAGAATAATTTTTCATGTTTCCCCCCCCCCCCCCCCCTTTATTTCCTTTGATATTGTTATAGAATTTCCCTTCTTCATCATAATATTTGTTTTCCTTCCTCTATAGGGAGGAGGATAAGGGTAGAAGGCCTATTTCAGGATAAAAAATTTAAGTAGGACGGGAGGAGTATAGGGTAGAAGGATTAGGTCATATAAAAATTTATAGGGGTGTCATTTAATTTTAAGTGTTAATTTGAGGGGTGACATAGTTAAGTAGTTCGATAACACCTTTCTTCAGGGAAGGAAAGGATTGAAATTTATGAAGGAGAACTGCATGTATACATATATAAAAGGGAAAACTTGGTTCTAGCAAGTAGAGCATATGTAATAAAGATGCCAAATTGAATTGTATTCTTCCAATAATGGCAATATTAATTCCCTCTTTTTGTGTACTTCTTCCTTTTGTGTGGTGACACTAACATGCATCTATATCTTCTTCATAGCACTTTTTTCTCATGTTAAAATTACATTCAGATTTGTTAAATTGCATGTTTTTGGAAACTTAGTTTTCTTGATAAATTCTTTATTGTCTAATTCCACTGTTTCACTTTTTTTTTTTCTTTTTTAAAAAATCTCATAGTTATTATAGATTACACCAACTATATGATTACCACTAATCCCTTTTCTGTTGTGGTGCAGGCAACTCTGGACAATCTTTTGCACCTCATGTAATAACTGTTGCGGCTGGAGAAGTATGCTATCTATCTTTCACGTACTTAAAAAATTACAAGTACCAATTACATCTTATCATAGTCTCGGTTTTCTTGTTTACTAGTTATCTTTTTTGCATTTCCAAACCTAGCTTGACTTCAATCTAGTTTTCTGCTTGTTACTTGGATGTTTATCCATGTGTTTGTGCACCTCTTGTTCTTCACTTACTTTGTAGGTCTATGGATATAGACAATACTAGTTGTTTTAAATTATGAAGACAGAATCATTGAATCCATTTTGCTTTGATGGGAGTTCATATGCTGATTCAAGAAAAAGAAGAAAAATGAAATTTTGTTTGAATGAGTGGCTTCCCTCTTGTCACAACATTTTGGGACTTCAGAGATGAATAATATTCTTTCCTTTCTCCCCTTAGTTTTTGCTCCAAAAAAGTACAAAAAAGAAATAGAATCTCTGTTAGTTTAGAAAGGAAAAAATTCTTTGCTGTAACTGCTACAATATTTACTTTCTTGGTTCAGGTCCTTATATGGAAAAGACTGTGTTCTGATTAAAACAAAATTATTTGGACATATATGTGACATGCTTAGAGTTGCATGGTTTAAACTATACTAATGCACTTTGTCCTTGATGCTACTCCCTCTTGCTCTTTTATTGATCACCTTCGGAGATTTTTCTAGGATTGTTTTGTTATAGGATTTGTAGGCACATTAGGTGCCTCTGATGACTGGTCTTTACTGCAATGAATAAGAAGATATGCAAATCCATTTCTTATGTATCTTAATGCTAACGTTTACCCATTGAAACTTTGTGCATCATTGCTCCTTTGTGCATCATAGTTATTACTTTGCAAATCAATTGTGTGTATTGATAATATCTTTGCTCATTGAGTTTATTTGCCGTTTGCTTGTAGTTATATACCATGCTCTTACTGTGTATAATTTTTCCTTTTTGACTTTTTGGTGCTGGACAGGATGTAGGTCAGAAGATCATGATGTTCACGCAGCAAAGCAAGCGTGAAATATGTATTCTCTCAGCTTCAGGTTCAATAGCTAATGCATCCCTCCGCCAGCCAGCTACATCTGGAGGCAGTATCACTTATGAGGTAGAGAATCTGTACATTTATCCCAGTGGGATAATTTTCATTAGTAACAGTAACTTTCTGTTTTGGGGAAAATGTACTTCGTTAGTTACCCCTCTTTGCTCCGTTCGTTGATGGCCATCAGGAGGATGTTTTAAAGGGCATGATAATCAGATGTTATGTTCTCTTGAATCAGGAATTTGTTATTGTTCATATTTTTTTTAACTTGTAGATATAACTCTTTAGCGGTGTGCTTGGGTGACAGGGGCGATTTGATATACTTTCTCTCTCTGGATCCTTTGTGCGCAATGAGCTTGGAGGGAAAACTGGAGGGCTAAGTGTATGTTTGGCTAGCACTGATGGTCAAATAATAGGTGGGGGTGTTGGTGGACCTCTTACAGCTGCGGGGCCCATTCAGGTATTCTGTTCTTGAGTGCATTAAACTGTAATTATGGAATGGTTGCTCCTATTATATATCTGTCCCAACAATTTTATACTTTTAGGATGCATATCTTACTGCTTTAATTATGTGTAAAATTTCACTTGCAATATTTTCTACAGTGTATCAGTTTTTTCCCTTTTTGTTAATATAAGGATGTTTTAAATATACACAGAGTTAATCCCCAGTCAAAATGATATTGGAAGGATTTGGGAATATAGTCTTAATACAAATTGTTGTGTGCTCTTTTTTCCGTTACTTTTTTCCAGCAAAGGGAGATCCTAATGAAATCAAGTTACTTTTGTCTGTTTTACATGTGTTGCTGAAAAGGAGAATCTTTTTGGATCTACTTTTCTTTGCAAAAAAAATTTTAAATTTTCTTCTAATCAGATTCTCCTAGTTTGATTCACATGTTCTGTGTTGTCCTCAAGTTTCATGTTCTTCTACATGAAAAGACTAAAAAATTTCTCATGTACAATCCCTAAGTTCAAGAATGTAGGTCACAGTATTTATCAGGAAGGTTTACTACTATTATTTCTTGCCGCCCTAGTAGCCATCATTTTTGAATTCCTATAATTGTTCTTTACTATTTTAGTTAAATTTCCTTCTCCATCCTACTTGTCCTACTTGATGGTAGTTGTTTTTCTGTGAAAATTATCTTGTATAATTTTCCTCTCGGGTATTGTTACCATTGGATTTTGTTGATGATGTCATTCTCTCTTACATAAAAAATTCAATAAATCAGACCTCGCATAATACTTCTACTTATCAAAGCATTTCATACTGGTGTCCTAGCTTAATTCTCCACCAATAATATCGTTGATCATTTTATTCACAATTTTCTGGAGAAAAAAAGAAAATCTAACAAAATGGTTCCAAGGGTGCTACATGGTGGTGTCTGATAGATATTCATGTATGTGCACGAGGTGGAGGTTCTTTCCTTTGTATGTTACTCTTGTTTATGTCATAAAATAAATAAAGAAAAAGAGCACAGCTGAAAAATGTAGCAATTTTTCTTCTTTCGTTCCCTCTAGCTTATCAAATAGGTTTACATCAATTATTGTCTTATGGTGTGATCTATTTTTCAGGGCCAGCAGTTGTTTGAGATAAATAAACACACACAGAGATGCCTGCATTTATATCATCGAATACTTATTTTAATAATTTTGATTGAAAGATTTCTTGACCCCATGTAGACTGTTTCCTGTTAAAATTTCTTTGATTTCTGTCGATGAACAAACCCTTACATCTTCTGTTTTCTAAATATATACCTCATAAAAAAAAGGCCAGGTTGCAAAGTTGGTTAAATCTTATGAATCTGCCTGGAAAAAATTTAATTAACTAACAAGTAGCTCATACAATGCAACAAGAAAAGAAGGCAGGATTTCTTTTTCATTGCCCTATTACATAGTAAGTAAAACTGAATATGTTTAACAATGTTCTATCTTCCTAAGACTAGGCAAATTGATTTTCACTGCTAACAAGAATGTACATGTTCTCCTGTCCAGACTGCTGATCCTGTCAACAATATCGTATGAGTATCATCCATTTCAGAAGCATTTTTTTTTCATTAGAACTTCTTTTATTTCTTCCCTTCATTTGGATTAAGTATTCCAATCATGCAAGCTATGAATCAACCTTCATTATTTACCTGAATACTCCGGCCTCTTTGTACAAACATCTTCTTGAAGTCTTCTTCTGGAAAATAGAAATATGTCCAGGATGCAGGAATATACATATTAGTAGATGATGGTTACAACATCTTTTAAGTATCTATATTGTTGTGTGATTGAAATTTCAAATTTAAATTTTTTTGTTCATCATATTTTGAAGTTATGCAAATGGTTCTTGATCTCATACCCGACCATCTTATTCTCTGTGGTTGGATTGTGAGTTTATCTTATTTCATACAATCAGACACGAAACTTACCAACATATCTGCAAATGCAAATATCCTGTTCTTCTCTCTATTTTACTGTGGTTTATATGGGATTTCTGTTTTGGTAGGTGATTGTTGGAACATTCTTATTGGACAACAAGAAGGATATTACAGGTGGTGTGAAAGGAGACATGTCTGCCGGTAAGTTGCCCTCACCAATTGCTGGGGCATCATTTTCAGGTGTAGGCTTGCGGTCACCAATTGATTCTTACCAAAATATTGGTGGCAGTCAATTCATGATTCAGCCTCAGAGCTCCCATTTTGCACCTGCACAGTCAATGGAGTGGAGAGACCACTCGGGGAATGACATGCAGCAGTCTCCAGAAAATGGCAACTATGATCACATTCCCGATCTGAGAAGTTAGTTTAGAATTGCTTTATTTGCATATAACTTTGTATAACTGATATTTAGAACGGGAAGATAGAGGCTCTTTTGGTCATCAGGAATTAATTTATACCATTGTACAGGTTATGAACTTCTCCTTCTTTTTAGCAGCTGATACTGTTCAGATATGATGATGATGCTTTAGTTTCTCAGTTTTTTTGGCACATGCCTTGTCTTCGTCACCTAATTTTCATCTTTGTGCTGTAGAATTTGTGGATCTTTTACAACCTGAATGCCTGTCTCTCTCTCTCTGAGAAACGAGATGGCTGCAAACAGGTGAGAGGCCATTCAAATCCTTCTTGATGGTCTTGTTTTGTTCCTGTTTTGTGGGTTTGTGTTTTTTCTAGTTGTTGAATTATTCTAAGTTTTATTCATGGGAATGTTTGAATTTTTTTGTGTCAGCATCTTAGTGACTATTCTTCCACATTCCTTATGGTAGAACTTGAATCCTTCAAAAACGAACCTTCTTCCTTCAAGTCATGATTAGAGATCTGGTTGATGGACATATGACTGCAATCCATTTATTTTTGTCTGTTCTTAGCATATCTTAATTTTGAAAAGGAGCACTGTTTACTTCCATTTGGTCTTCCCACCATGTATTCTTGAATATCAAATATCTTTAAGGTTTAATTAATAAAATATATATATAAATTTTTTTTGGTAACTAATAGGTTTTTTTTTTCTTTTTTTCTCCGTGATCATGTAAGGATATTTCACCAAATGCATAAATAGATTTCCCTCCCCTATCTTATCATATAAGTCTTTTCTCATGATATAGATCGTTCTATGATTATCGATGCTTATTTATCATATTCTTTTTCCTAACCATATGAAGGAAATATTTCCCACCACCTTTATTTCTTCTCTTAATTTACTTTCTCAAAACAATCCAACCAAAATAAATATGGCCCTTTGATGTGGATGTACAAAGCTAATAAGGCACATGTTAGGAAAGTTTTTAATGATCAAGAGAGGCGTGGGTTCATTTTGGTTGTCCTAACATAAGCTAGGCAGAGGAAATAAAAGAAAAGGAAAGAAAGCAGACCTGACATGTGGTATGAGTGGAGATTTGACGTTACTGAATGACAGGCTCCAATTTCCTGCTTTGGGAAGCAGTGGGTTGGCTTCCTATGGACTTTGGCCCATTCCTCTCTAATCTCAGAATTGCTTCCATCTTGCTTTTCTGTGAAGCCAAAAGGCTTTCACCATAAAAGAAGTTCACCGTCCATTATTTAATTTGTACCATCCGTCCACTCTTTAATATACTCCCCTTTTAAATTTAAATGTTTTATTTTAATTTATATTTTTAAAAAAAAAAATATTAAATTTGTTTAATAAAAATATCAACTTTTAATAAAGAAATTAATTAATCTAGATAACATGATTTAATTGCAAACGATATAAAACAGAAATAACATAAAATTTCAAAAGGAAAAAAAAAACATTTTGATTCAATTCATTTTAAACTTAATAATATCATTTTTTAAAAAAATTTAAACAATGAAACATTTAATTTGGATGACTCAAAATAAAGATAAGCAAATTTGATTTCCGATAAATGAAGTATAATTTAATTCAAATTACGAGTTAAACTCAAACTAAAACAAACTTTTTTTTTTTTAATTGGACGTTACCGGAAAACAAAATTTGTCTAATATCAACAAGAAACCGAACTCCAAATGAGTTTCTTGGTGCAAATTTGTTTCTCAAAATATACAAATATTCTTCTTCTTCTTTTTTGGATATAAAAAAAAAAGAAACTTCACCTGTTTGAAATTAAATGTTAACGTCCTATTTTAATTTGTTCATGTTGTAACAAATATATGTGTATATATATATATATATATATATATATATATATATATATTCAATATTGCATTATGATTTTTTTTTTTTTGGTAAAATGATTAAATTAGTCCCATAAATTTTTGATTTTGACCATGCAAATTTATATCTTTCCTTTTATCTTTTAAA
>JAOXNR010000030.1:16642449-16664161 GCA_028571225.1 Parsonsia alboflavescens
TGGTTTTTTGCTGTGTGAGGCATCACACAGTGCGATGCAATTTTTTTTTTCAAAAACTGCAGAACAAAACGACATCATTTTGATCATCTTTCTGAAAAAAAAGGGATGCACTGCGTGACATCGCACACAACAGAAAACCTATATATATATATATAAATATAAATATATAAACATATATATAATTGGAGCATTCCAGGAGATGTACCCTTTAACATTCCATAGTATTATTGTGTATATATATATATATATATATATATATATTTTTTATATAGCACACCTTATGAAATGTTCCAATTAAGTCGTGTTAAAAATTAACAGTTAGCTATTAAAAAATAAATACTCATATAAAAATATTTTTTATAAACTATATTCTAAAATGATAAACTCAACCTTAATTATACTTGATGCAATTTTATTTATTTTTTTAAAAAAAATTAGCCGTTAACTTTGATCGTTATAAATTTAACTGAAACAATCCATGAAATGTGTTGCGCAAAACTCTATAACACTTTCGTATATATATTATTTTTTTTGACGGGCCAATTTGTGGATCCACAAATTATATTCACGGTAAAGCAAAGGAAATAAACACATGCTTTATGTGTGGAAATTGTGAGAAACAATTTAATTTGATGAAAAAGACAACTTTTGCTTGCTCAATATTTCCTCCCTTTATTGAGCTAAAAAAAACCAAGTAATATCATAAATAATAGCGAAATAAAATATTCATATATGTATACATATTACCAATGCTTCCCCCCGCCCCCCAATAGTCTTTTTAAAATCATACCTTATAATCATAGTCAACAAAAGATCGTAAAAGAACAAATTGGCAATAAAAAAGTCCTAACTAATCGCTTCTATCCAGAAAGTATTGATTAGATTCGAGTTTGAAATCTTCGATCTTTATCTACTAAATTGTCTCTAAAGGAACCAATCATGACTTTCTAAACTTTAGGGAAGGTGCTTTTCTTCCCCTGTACTCCATAAAAACAATTAATACCAATTCATGTGAATTTATTTAATTAATTTAATAACAATATATTTAATTATAATTTTTTAAAAAAACGCTTTGAAGCATAAATCATCAAGTTAAACGTTAAAAGGTAAGTAATTTTTTAAGGTAAATTTCAAATAATGTTAAACTGGTACTACTACATTAAAATTTTAGCTTACAATGATTTTTTTCTTTTTTTAAATGGATATTCATTAAACATGAAATAAATTACACAAATGAATCGATGGGACAAACTTATCATTTAAAAGTAATCGATAATACACTACACCTAATAAAATAGATAAGCAAAAAACTAGAATATATAAAAATATTCTATCTAAATTTTTGACCTAATCATCAAACAAAGTCACGAGAACAATCACTTTTTGGACTTAACAAAATGATAAGTTTTTAAATAGATATTCAAATCCAATTTATAATAAATTTAGTTAGATTAGCTACTAAAATAAAATGGATATCCATTTATATTCAACTAACTTAATGGATATATTACTAAATCTAGTAATTACTCGTTTAAAAAGTCAATTGGTTTTTTTAGCCGTTATTTTCTTCTCCCTCCCAATTTTATTTATTTATTTATTTCGAAAAAAATGGAAAAGACTACTTTTTACTATCAAATAACTGCCGTCCTTGCCCACGTCAGCCCCACCCCCCATCGGCTACTCACGACTGCATCTCCTAATCTCCTTATCTCCTTAGGTCTTTGTTTAATTTATTTTTTTGATTTCTTTTGATTTTATTTAAAAATATTAAATATTAATGATTAATATATTATAATTTATGAAATATAATAATTCTATCAATTTTTTAAAAAATTATTGAAAAAAGGTATTTTTTCATCCAAATAGGTTTTAATTTTAAAAAATATTTTTAAATTATTACACCCAAACACAAAACAATTTAACTTTTGGAAAAAAAAACTTTTATAAAAATTAATACTGAAAAAACACTTTTTATTAAGCACATTTTAGCCTAGTCTATTGCCAGTTTAATGTTTTAATTTTTAACTATATTAAAAAAATTTTATAATTTAATTTATAAAAATATAACAAATTATGTAAAAAAAGAGTAAAATAATTAAAAGTACTACTATACCAGTCATTCTAGCCTAGTTTTTGTTCGAACTAGTATTATTGCCATATTTGAATAAGCTGTGTCTTTGGAAAAATTGAATAGATATCATGGATATCCAAATCTATGTACTTATGCAAATTGCCAACCCTAGCTATTATTAGTTACTATTTCATCCGCCTCGAATTGAACACTCCATATTAATTTGTATAAATTTTTAAAAAAATTAATTGACTTAATTAATTTTATTCAAACGTAATAATATTAATATCCTAACAATTTTTGTTAAATATATATTATTTTAGTAGGTGTTCACGCATCTCGAAATTTCGTTTATTGAGAAGGGTGTTGGTGGAATTCAAATTCTAGACTGTCTGTGAGCTCGTCACTCCATCCACTGGGATGTCCCTAAACCTTTATTCAAACGTAATAATATCTATCTACTAACAATTTTTTTTTTAATATATATATATATATATATATATATATATATATATTATTTTAGTAGGTGTTCGGGTCAATTTTAATGACATTCCATTTATTGAGAAGAGTGTTGGTGGAATTTGAATTTTAGATTGTCTGCGAGCTCGCCATTCCATCCATTGGGATGTCCCTAAAAAGACATCTCCTAACAAAATTTTAACTATTTAGAAAATGTAATATTTATTTTCATATAATTCAAAATAGAAACAAATATATTCAATTTTGAATGAAGAGAGTACATGAATTGAATTATTAATATTATTATTATTTACTAGGTTTATGAGAAAAGAGAAAAGGTTTAAAAAATAGTAATTTGTCTCTGCACCTTCCTTTGAGGAGATTTCTGCAATAAATCAAGGATGGGAAAAAGGGCAATGGAGAAGAAGACCACAAGTACGTTCTAACGCAAATCAATTATTTCTTCTTATCATATTTGAAAATTTAAATGGATATCATGATATCCAAATCTATTTAACTTTATCCAAATCCATTTACTAGTTCAAATTGTCATTCCTATAACTTTTCCACCATGATCCATGAAGAGCAGCCAACCACAATACCATGGATAATGCAGGCAAATCGTGAGTTCGACTTGATCTTCTTGTATACTCTAGTGTTAATATTGAAGTATAAAATTTGGATCATGAAAGAGGGAGGGAGGGAGATCCTTTTTATGGATATCATAATAAATGGAATGACTAGAAAGTTGACTATAAATGTCAAAATGAGTGAAAATTAATCCGAGCACCTTTATATATAAAGTGAGAGATGCTATGAAGTGTTAAGTAGCTCAAATTATGAAATGCTTCACTTCATCTTTTAACAATCAACTGTTATGTCAACTTTTTTTTTTTCCCCTAAGAAAATAAATAAATTATTCCATAAAAAAAAATTTTTTAGCTATATTTTATAAATTATGTCTAAAAAAACTAAATGTTAGGATATTTGATTATATTTTCTTTTTAAAAAAATCAATTAATATTAAAAACTTAACTGCTTCAAAATATGAATGCGTAATGTTCCATGGCATTTCTATAATATTATTTTGTCTTTGGTTCAATCTTCGACGTATGGAAACAGGAAAATCTTGCCTTTTACTTTGACGGAGGTGAGAAACGGTGACGTGGAAGGAAAAAGCAAAACGGTCTAGGTTCTCTTCACCTAGATACACGTGGGCCAGCACCTCCCCTGTATCACACCATATGCGCTTGCTGGCCACCGTTTTTTTATTTGGTCCTTCGTATTTTCCCTATTTGGATATGACTACTTTGCAAATTGGAACTTCTCTTCGCACTAAATAATAATTAATGATATTTCCCTTAATACTGGTATCAATTCCACCCCCACCCCCCCTAAAATATTTGTAACAAATTATTGATTGTGGAAAAAAAGGGTAAAATTTCCCATGAATGTGATATTGAGTTATTGCTACGAAAAAATATCTCGAACAAGTTAAGAAATAAATATTGAAAGCGTTTTTACAATGAATTTTTTATGAATTTGTATTCATTTTTTAGTTTGAAAAGATATTTAAGGAAATGAAAGTGGTCCCTTTGAGAACATTTCAGTGGGTAGTATGTAGACTATTGGTCCGGACATTGCAAGTGATATTATGGACTCTATTATCATCAAAAATTTATTTATTCGAGGAAATTTAGAGATTCTAATTGTGTTTAATATATATAAGACTTATTCAAAAATTTTTTAAATTAAATAACTAATATTTTAAGATTTTTAATGACAGATGAAAATTTAATATTTTCTTCTCTTGCCCCTCTCAACAAGTGTTACCAAAGTAAACATAAATGTTTTATTTACTTTGTTTGCAAGTATTTTGATATTATTGAATGAAATTCTACGCATACGTACTTGGTAATAACCATTTAAACTCTACCAATAAATCTTTCTTCATAAAATATTAGTTTTATTTTTTTCCCTTTTTCTTTCTAGGAATATGATTCAATTTATAAATATCGGATTTGCTAAGGCACGCTCCAACCGTTACCGTCAAGGAATTCTTACTCCTCTTGGTTGGCTGCATGAGCACTATAGCAATAATTCCGTTACGGTAACGGTTGAAACTTGCATTAAGGCGCGCTCCTTAGCAAAACCGTATAAATATAATACCACTAGTTATTTAAGAATTATCTTTTATTACCGTAAAATTCTATCAATAATTATTCTCTTTATAAATCATTATTATTTGCAAATATGATTGCCTTATTAAGATCGGTATTGCAAGTACATTCATTTAAAATATCATATAAAATTCCATATAGCAGAAAATGATTTTTATTTGATTAAAACATAATCTAATAATTTTATAAAAGAGTATTCAATATTTTTCTCTAAAAATTTGATTACATCTATATATGCTTGCCTTATTTTAGTGAAAAGTAAGATTCTATAGGTCACCACTAAGAGTATAAAATAACAAGTATCTAAATTTATAAAACATAAAAATGTCTAAAAATAGAAAAAGTACGATAAAGTTGCGATCACACTATCAATCAAATTAAATAACTTTTTTCTTAATAAAGAATGCTTAAGCACTTGTTCAAATGTCTATAAAAGTTGAAGGGGTTGGATGTCAATTTTCAGAAGTTCGCGAGAAAAAATAAGCAAGGAAAGAGGAAAGAAAACACTGGGTTTCCTCTCATCTTCCTCCCCGTTCTGATCTATGCAGTATTGTAACGTCCTAACTAAATGTCGTTCGAAAATTTTTCAGTAATTTTCTTTATATACCAGCAATCCTACTACCCATAAAAATATATTCTTTTGCTACCTGCAAATCTAATCTCACGCTTGGGGAAAAGCCATAGATTTTGAACGTCGATTAGAAAAATAGGACAGTAGGGGGGGGAGGGAATATATGCAAGGTTTCTCTTGTGGATTCTCTCTTCTTTCAACTGTATGCACAGAAAAGCTATCAAAGATGCAGAGTAGAACTGGTTTTCAGCGTGTATTTTGAACGGTTGTTGGTGTTGTTGACTGCTCGGTTCTAGTGCTTCCAGTAAATGGGGTTGGGGTGGGAGGAGTGTCAATATTGATGGGCTTATACTATTGCATCAGTCATGTGTGTCTCCCAGATGTGATTTTTCTTTCCCTCTTCTCCTTTTATAGTTGCTGTCAATGTAAAGAGAATTGTGGGGTTTGAATAGTTTGTTTCCATTGATATTTTTCTCGGCCTCACCCATGAAAATTTGTTCAAAAAGCAGCGGCAACTGATTTTTGTCAAACTAGATGGAGTTGGGTTTGGGAGGAAGATTTTGAAGTGGATTTTCTCAAGAGGTGTTCTCTTTTCCATTTAAGCTCTTGTTCCATCTCTTTTGTTTATTAGACTAGATTGGGTGTATTTGATCTCTAGGGACTTGTGGGATTTTGAATCTTGATTTTCTTCTGGTGGTTCACAGACTTTTGTTTGTTTGTTAGCCCTTCAAACAATATTCTTAAAAAGAGGGACTCATTGAAGACTCCGGGACGGTTCTTAATAATTGTGGTCTTTGTACATTTATGAACATAAAATAATTTTGACATAGGAAAATCTTTTTTTCTTGGAGATCAATCTGAAAGGTTGATTTTTTTATCCTGCCCGGTGGTTATTTTGGATCTTGAGTCACATGAGCATTTTGGACTAGAAATGTTGAAGATTTGCTTAATTATTGATATGTTTTCTGGTTTATCTTCCTGAGAAACAAATGTAATTGCAAGATAGGCGTTTTGATTGCAAGGGAAACGACCTTTCACTGATTGATTGAGGGTTCCAACTTCCAAGGCGTCCAACTTTGTGATACAGATGGATTGAAATGGTGGCTGCCATGGCTTCAAGGTTGCAGCTGTTAGTTGGATTTTTAATTGCTGTTAGGGTGTTCTCAGTGTTAGCCATTGAAGATGAATTCTCTCATTGTCATTGCGATGATGAAGGGGTGTGGAGCATAGCCAGTATTCTAGTATGTCAGAAAGTGGCTGATTTCTTCATTGCTGCGGCCTATTTTTCAATCCCCATTGAGTTACTGTGCTTTATTAGCTGCTCAAGTGTGCCGTTCAAATGGGTGCTTTCTCAATTCATTGCATTTATAGTTTTATGTGGATTAACTCATTTGCTCACTGGGTGGACTTATTATGGTCCTCACTCTTTCCAGCTGATGATGGCCCTCACCATTTCCAAAATTCTTACTGCCCTGGTATCTTGTGCAACAACTATTACTCTTATCACTCTGATTCCTATTCTTCTGAAGATAAAAGTTAGAGAACTCTTTTTAAGACAAAATGTATTTGAGCTGGGCAAGGAGGTTGGGATGATGATGAAACAGAAAGAAGCAAGCTGGCATGTAAGAATGCTCACCCAGGAAATTAGAAGGTCACTTGATAAGCATACCATTCTGTATACTACTTTGGTTGAGCTTTCGAAGACATTGGATCTCCAGAATTGTGCAGTTTGGATGCCTAATGAGGATAGAACAGAGATGGAGTTGACCCATCAATTAAGTCGTTGTCTATCAGATGAACATCAGCGTGCACTGCCTATTAATGACCACGATGTACTAGAGATAACAAAGAGCCAGGGGGTGAGGTTCTTGAGGCCAGATTCTGTTCTTGGGGCTGCTAGTTGCGGTGAGGACGGCGGTCATGGTGCTGTTGTTGCTATTCGTATGCCAGTACTTCGTGGTTCAAACTTCAAAGGTGGAACACCAGAGTATATAGAAACCTGGTATGCCATACTAGTCTTGGTTCTTCGGAGTGGGAATGATAGGGATTGGGGCAATAGTGAGATGGACATTGTGGAAGTAGTTGCTGATCAGGTTGCTGTGGCACTGTCACATGCTTCAGTTCTTGAGGAGTCCCAGATGATGAGGGAAACACTGTCAGAGCAAAATCGATTGCTCCAGAAGGCAAAGGAAAAGGCAGTGATGGCAAGCCAAGCTAGGAACTCATTTCAAAGAGTGATGAGCAATGGAATGAGGCGGCCAATGCACTCCATTTTAGGTTTACTGTCTGTTTTTCGAGACACACAATTGAGCGCTGAACAAAATATTATCATTGACACAATGGTGAAAACCAGTTCCGTTCTCTCAACTCTGGTAAATGATGCAACGGAGATATCAGACAAGGATGAAGGGAGATTCCCATTAGAGGTGATACCTTTTAGGTTACATCCAATGATAAGGGAAGCTTCTTGTTTGATCAAGTGCCTATGTGTTTACAAGGGCTTTGGTTTCTCCACAGACATTCCTAGCATTTTGCCCAATTTGGTGATGGGTGATGAGAAGAGGGTATTTCAAGTTTTGCTGCATATGATAGGGCATCTGTTGAATGTTAATGATTTAAGTGCCTCTGTCATATTCAGGGTTGTTTCAGAGAATGGAGTTCAGGATATGGCAGACAAAGTTTGGGATTCAAGGAAACCAAAAACATCTGATGAACATGTGACTGTCAAATTTGAAATTGAGTTTAGCGTAGAAGGCTCTAAACTGGATAATTCTCTTTCTACTATTCATCTGGGAGGGTCAAGGCATAGCAGTAAAGAAGTCAAGGAGGGTCTGAGCTTCAACATGTGCAAAAAGCTTGTTCAGGTGAGAGATTTAATGTCCTACTACTTAATATTTCCTTTTGAGAGCATTTTCTGAGTTCCAGCATTTTATGAGCTATATTTATTTCATTTAAACTTTAAAAGGAAATGGTGCCAAATAATCCACTATAACAGATACCTAATTTATGTTCTTTGCTGTGCATTGCTGATTCATATTTACCCCCATAGGGTATCTGCATTACAAAAATATGGTTTATTTTGGAGCATTTGGAAACAGTTTTATCATTTATGCACTTCAATTTCCGGGGTAAATGAAGAAATGAATTGGGAAACATGTTGTTCTTTATGTCTGTAAAGTAATGCATTTCCTTCTCAATGATATTTTCTTAGATAGGCAACATTTGTGATGTTTTTCCAGTCCTCCGGGTACATAGAATTGCACTGTTCTGTTGCATTGGGTTCAAACAATGGTACTACAGGCTCCTCGTGTCTGTTTTTTGTGTTGGCAATCAGGCAGTCAAAATAGTGTGGAAATAAGTTGAATGCATAAGTATGAAGGGAAGCAGTTTGAGATACACTTGAAACTAATGGTCAAAGAATTCAACATTATCCAGAACAATGGTCACCTCCCCAAAACCTAATTAGTATTTTCATACATAAAGAGTGCTCAAGACTTTTCAACTTATTAATGCTGGAACAGCAAAATATCTATCAAATAGCTATTGATTGTCAGTGGGTTGTACTACGGATCCTTCCAAGCTGTATTGTATATAAAAGTGAACCTGTTCTATATGCCATGTATCTATTGGTCCCTTGGTTGAGAATGTTTTTCTATTGCTGTTGTTTAGTTATAAAAATATTAAGCATCCTGGAAAACTATGACAACTATTCATAAAATAATTTGAGTGATGTTATTATGTTCTCAAATTGGTTGTAGAGATGGATACTCCAAATGGAATGCTAACTTTGATATCACTTTGACCTACGTGTCATGCCATTCCGAAGTGCTAATGTAGTCAATAGCAATTAAAGGTTTTTAATGATTTCCCATAATGTTGGATGAACATGCTTCAGATATTGCAATGCTTTTAGTAACCTGCGGTTGCTTTTAGTAAACTATGCCCTTTCAGTAACCTGCAGTTGCTTTTATTTGTTTTTCAACTGTGCGAGTTTATTAATAGTGGTCATTGGCGAATGATTTCTTTCCTAAGTTTCACTGGACATGGATCTTCATATTTCCTTGCTGTTCATTTGCAGATGATGCAAGGTAACATCTGGACGTCCTCAGATTCTGAAGGTCATGCGCGGTGCATGACTCTAATACTCAGGTTTCAGAAGCTGTCTTCTTTTAGAAGACAATTATTTGAACGCGGAAGTCCCATGGGCTCAGAACCAACCATTTCTGGCTCTATGTTCAGAGGCCTGCAAGTCATTCTTGCTGATGATGATGGCGTTAACAGAATGGTTACGAAAAAGCTGCTCGAGAAACTGGGTTGTCAAGTGACTGCAGTTTCATCTGGTTTCCAGTGCCTGAGGGCCCTTACCCCTTCTGCAACAAGATTCCAGCTAGTCATCTTGGATCTTCACATGCCGGAGATGGATGGATATGACGTGGCAAGGAAAATCCGGAAATTCAGGAGCCGGAGCTGGCCATTAATCATAGCCTTGACAGCAAGTGCAGAGGAAAGGGTATGGCAGAGATGCCAAGAGGCGGGAATGAATGGTCTGGTAAAGAAACCGGTGATGCTCCAAGGAATTGCTGATGAGATTCAGAAAGTACTGCAAAGAGCAGGTGATGTTTTTTGACGACAGACCAATCAATCATCAGCGAAGATAGAAATGTTATAGCTTATTTACTCCACCAGATTCATGCAAAAATCCTGCCTTTGATTCCCCTAACCATTAGTTGTATCAAAGTTTCAGATAGGAAACCTTTTGATTTGCCAGTTCAATGATTCACTGGCTTTTTTTACATTGATTATACATGTCTATGAAAAGGTGATCTGTGTAAACTGTCGTGTGAAAGATCATGAACTAATAATTGACTGGTTACAAGATCTTAGGTGTACTCTTGGGGGAATCAAGATTTGATCTTGAAGTAATTAAAAATGAAAAAGATAAAACAGGAAAGACCTTAGCCCTGGTCATTCTTTGCTTTATTGGCCTGTTCAGAGCATGCATGCCTTAGAAACCATAAAATCAACATCACCGTCATTTGAAGGAAGATGTATGCATGGGATTAAGGGAAGTTTCCTGGTCAATTACTCGTATCTGACCTATCGGTATTATATATGGGATGGGTATTATACATGACATAGGTCATATCACGGGAACTATACATAAGCTTAGTGATCGATCAAACATGTATAAAATGGAACCCCTGTATATCACGGGAACGATACTAATTTTTGGTATTATGGGATAGATCAAACATGTATAAAATTGAAAATGGTACCTATAGGTACCATATAAGGCATAGGTTGATATTGGTATTATGGGATAGATATAAAAAAGTATGGAATCGGTACCATATAGGGCATAGGTGGATATTGGTATTATGGGATAGAAGATAAAAAAAGTATGGAATGGAATATCGTATTCGATTTATCGATATTATATAAGAGATAGGTCAATATATTATGGGATAGACAAAACATATATGAAATAGAACATGAAATAGGTTGATCTTATGGAAATATTTAAAATTTTATTTTTTTTAATTGCGTCTCGTTAGTTTGCACACATCTTGATATTTCGTTTATTCAGAGGATATCGATAGGATTTAAACTCGTAACTTATGATTTGCATACTCGTCACTTACATTGGGATGTTCTTGAATGAACAAATATTTATGAATTAAATACTCATGTCTAAATTATTTTTTTATAAAATATTATAAATAGCCCCCATAATTTAATTTAAAAAATTCATTTATACATTTAAGTACTCACTGAGTCTTTTGTTAGTGCTTAAAAATAAATTAATCAACCGTTAACGTGGAGAACTTTGCAATTCTACCTCTGGGTTCACGTAAAATTTATATTAGGGTTCGAGTTTTTTACCTGTTCTTGGAAACTCAATTAAATTTAATGAAATGAAAATTAAACAATAGTATTTTCTAATATTATAATTTGTTCTTTCTATTTAATACATATAAACTCGAACATAATTTTTTTTTTTTATAAAAATATCTTTAAATAAAATATTATATTTTAAATTAAAACAGCAATATTTCCTTTATCATTGTGAATACTGACTTAATTAATTTGTAAAGTATGTTTAACTGCAAAATTATCCAAATGATAATTATATAAATGAAAATGTTATTGAGTTTCACGAAACAAACCTTATGGGAATGTTTCACTTGAATTTATTTTTTTAAAAATAAAATAAAATTTAATTACGAACCCTAAAATTTAATTTATAAAATTATAAAAAAATTATTTTCTTAATAATTTATGATTAACTTTACCAGTTAATTGAAGCCATTTATATCATCGTCATTCCGCATTACCCATTATATAAAATTTTCATTATTAATAAATCGTTTCCCATCCTTACGATTGTACCATAGAATAAAAAACCACGGAAAGGACCAATTTTTCTCCGTTGAAAGAAAAAGTGATGATTAAGAAGGAAGACGCAGAGAATTATTACAGTAAAGATTTTGATTGGGATCAACTCAGGCAAGAGATTGAGAATGATTCGTCTTTGCTTTACCACTTGCTCCCTTTCTGTGATGGTGAAATTGGCAGCAAAGTGAATGACAGTGATAATGCTGCGGCTGCGATGGATAGAGTAGAATCTTCAACGTCATCCTCGGTTGAAGATTCTGAAGCATGGAATAAATTCCACGCTCGTCACTCCACTGGAAAATTCTTCAAGGTAATGTGTATTTAGAATCCCACTCAATTTTGCTTTCTGGGCTTTAATTTGACAAATATCTTTAGAATCTTGGTTGAATCCAGAACCGTTTTGTTCCTAATGTTCCTTATCCTTTCTTTAGCATTAAGCCATTCTTGATTGATGATGGACATACGTTCTGAATTTGTTAAGGCCCCATTTTGACACGAGATTTAGACATTCTTGATTGGTGATGGACATAGGTTCTGAATTTGTTTAACCCCCATTTTGACACAAGATTATATTTTTAAAACTGCAATTAGTGTTGTAGATAGGTTTAGTTCGGGATACTGCCTGGTTTTTGTAATTGGATGGTATATTTGCAAATCTGTCTTGTCTTTGATGTATTTAGTATACTACTGGTATGTGGTTTCATGGTGAGCTATGCATAAACATTTGTAAGTGTAATCAAGTTGAATTGTAGGCAATGATTAGGCTTCGGAAAACACCCTATGAAATGCATGGGGCTAAGTCAGTGTTAATTGATGTGGGAAGTACTATAAAAGATATGATATTTTGAGATATTCATTGGTACACGAGGGAGAGAAATCCGGTTTCCTAACAACTTAGGAGTTAGTATGGGCGTGATCTTCTAGCTACTATGAATTCCTAGGCTTGGTAGATGGAAATGGAAATGTGCCACAAGCAAGGTAGGGTTTCCCAAAAATTGCAGATTAAGACTCTAGTGGTAGTCTAGGTCAAAAAGTTTGAAGAGGGTTTAGGTTTCTATTAAGTTCTTAAAATCTTCTATTTAAAGAGACATTGGAGTTGCATACTATCCAAAGTTTATTTGTGATCTATCATTGAGGCACATGTTGCAAGAGGTATCATGAAAATTATTATGGAATTGGAAGAAGTAACTAGGCAGATATCAGATTGTTGATGTTGTAGTTCCCTGCTTCACTTCAAAGAGGCTTTAACAAGAGTCTTTATATTCTTATGTCTCTATGTGCAGCGGTCATTGAAAGTGCTAGGCTCTAATTGTTTAATTCTTCACCTATTTCCTTTGCCTTGGGGTTGGGGATGATTTCATCTTTTTTTTCGGAGTTTATACTTTTAGCAAGATTTAGTTTACTATTGATGTTATGCTTGTTTTTGTGGAGCACTCATTAATTAGTAATTAGATCTCCTGGTCCATTGTCAGATTTTAATATTTGGTTTGTTTTCCTGAAAATTATTGGTTGGATCCAGGAGAGACGGTATTTGTTGAAGGAATTTCCAGAATTAGCTTCTTGTAGTGACTACCGTAAAGTTTTGGAAGTGGGTTGTGGTAATGGCAGTACTGTATTACCAATTTTGAGGTAAATTCTGATATCCTTTTCATTGGTTTGAATTTAATTTTTATCAAAGTATTTCGCTTTCAATGAATAAAATTTCTAGAACCAACGTATCAGGTTCTAAAACTGATGAAACCTTGCCTTCTAAAGACAGAGAGAAACAAGTAAATGCCAAGTGCATTTTGTGTTTGAGAAGAAGTTAGAAGAACAAAGGGAATATTTATCTCGTGATCTCCCTAATTCTTTTGAATATTTGGTATATTTTTTATCTGAGGGGTGGCTGTTAGAGAAGGGCATTGGGCAGATACATTAATGGGTCATTTTATATTAAAGAAAACCATGGAAGCTATTTTGTTGACAACAGTAATTTTTCTGCTCCCTTGTCTTCTCTTGCTCTCTATCTTATTCTCTCTTATGTTTATGTTTATAATACTATGGCTGGAGAAAAAATATGAGTACACTAAAATGATTTTTGGTGTCAATCTGCTGATATATTTTCTTGATTATTATGGATATATAATATGCTTGTCAAATCAGCTGACGAATATTTCTTATGTTGTTGCAGATTAAAGGAGACAATTGTTGTGTATGCTTGTGACTGCAGCAATGAAGCTCTCAATAGGGCTAAGGAGATGATTAATGCAGTGAACTTGGCATCAGCCTTGCATCGTTTCTATCCATTCTTATGTGATTTCTCTGCTTGCAGTTTTCCTATGTGGTTGGCCTGCAAATCTTGCCGCCAAAGTTTCTTGCAGAAGCCATATTTTGATTGCTCAGGTTGTCTGATGTGATTTTTTTTGTTAATTTTCTAGTAATTTCATTTCCAATTCTACTCTTCATTTGGTTATTTAACAAAGGTTTTTTCCCCCCTTGAAATTCTAAGGTAATTTTTGTCTCAAGCAGATGCAATCTGTAAAGCCTCACCCTCATGCTCCATGGAAAGCAGCTGCTGTGTTGGTGGAGTGGACCTTGTTACCTTAGTATGAGATCTATTCCGTGTGCCACTTGACATAATAAATTTTATTTTGATAACCCCTGGATATTTTTGTTGTTCGTGTGTTTTACATGTATGTTTTTCATGACAGATATTCACCCTATCAGCCTTGCCACTTGAAAGGATGCCTATGGCCATCCAAGAGTGCTTCTTTGTTTTAAAGCCGGGAGGCATACTATTGTTCAGGGATTATGGTAATAGCCCAACAAAATAAAGGGTCCATGTTGATCCTGAATCCTTTAAATGGATAAGAATTCTGATTTGCTGATCTTTCTGCATGTTTATTTTGGATTTGACATGGGATAGGTCTTTATGACATGACCATGCTTCGGTTTGCTCCTGAACAAAGAGTGGGTTACAGGGAATACATGCGTTCTGATGGAACACGCTCTTATTTCTTCTCTTTGGAGAGCTTGAGGGATCTCTTCTCTACTGTGGGATTCATTGTGGTAAGCATCTCTCCATCATACTTCCCCAGAAGTAGTCTTTTATATTCTCTAAGAAGAATACCATTTTCATGGCTGGAGGTTGCAGGGGCAAATTTAGCCCCAGAATTTATTTTATGTAGGAAGGTAGTCTTGAGATTAGTTAATCTTGGTTTTCTGAAAGGTTGGAAGTTTATTAGTTAAGCGAAACGCATTATTACTTGTCCTGTAGACCTCTGATTTCAAAAGATCTTCCAGATATTGAACTTCTTAAGATTTTTCAGATATTATTTCCCATTAAAAATTGACTTCTTTCATCAGTTCTAGTTTTCAAGAATTCTTGTGCAATAACCATCTAATCTCTTTTCTGTAGCTTGAGCTTGATTATTGCTGTGTTAGATCAATGAATCGTCGAAGTGGGAAAATCATGCGAAGGGTATGGGTTCACGGGAAGTTCCAGAAGCCGAATCCTGATCAAACTTGAGCAGCCTGCATTCTACTTTGTCAAAGCCAAAGCACAGCAGGAGAAAGACGATGAGAATCGTAAAGAAAGCTACAAATCATGAAATTGCACACTATTGGTGCACAGGAGAAGGAAAATTAAGGACAAATGGTATATATACATTCTCAAGAATTTATCCCATTTCAATGACAAAAATGGTTCCTTCATATTTTCAACTTTCTTCACTGAATGAAAGAAATTTCTCTCCTCTTTTATTGTTTCTTCCTGTAGTATATCATGACTTGAAGACACATCAAGGTCCCTTTCCTTCCTGGTGTAAATTAATTACTTAATCCCTGGTGATTGATTGATTCTAGGCACTAATGCTTCATTTTTCTGCAGTCTCAAGTGGTTAAGAAACGTCAGTCGTTTGTATTTGACTATTTGTTCCCCTGTAGCTTTCTGCTTCCGTCTTTCTGTGCAACTTCGTCAAGATTACCATTGTAGTTTTAATGCAAAAATGATTGGGAGAGCAACGATATACTCTCCATGCGCAGAGCTTTTACTTGTATTCACAATCCCTCTCCATATAGAGTGCACTAGCATTTATTGTATAATATGATGCTTATAAATTCATAGGTTTTGATCATTTTACGACACATAGAGCTTTTATTCACGTCTATAAAATATCTGTTTGCAATAAATTTTTTTATAAAACATATATCCCTTTCGTCTCTATTTATAAATTCATTTTCTTTGTAGTACTGTTGTTAGTTTACTAAACCTTATTATCGTATTACTAATCTTTTTTACTTTTTCTTAATCATTGTTGGTACTTCTATTAGAATTATAAATGAAAATGTTTAGTAAGAAAAAATATTATTTTAATCTTGACAAAATGAATAAATGGGTATGGTAGGAAAGTATTAGTCTTCTGGTTTTGGACATACAAGGATCCAGAGATGTTAGTTTCGAGAATGACATCTTTTGGTTCAACTGACGAACAAATCTCTGCGGGGACCTGAAAGAGACATCCAGATCTGGGTGTTATGCTGTCCTACCGTTACCATAGTTGCTGACTTTACCGATCACGCAGGTCTCACAGTCACAGCTGCCAGCCCTAATCGAGCATCTAGGCAAGAGATGCAAGATACTGGCTTTTTTTCGTTTTTTATTTTTAAATATCTGAGTGAGAAAAATATAATAAAAATAAATATAATATCTTTTATTACATCACAAATGAATGGATAAGGTAGTACCATTGTATTTAATATTCTCTTTTTCATTACTTTTTCTTCAGAAGGCTGGAAATTAAATTATTATTTTTAGTTTAAAAATAACATATTTCTTCCATGAGAAATTGATTGTTATTATTATGGTCTGATAATAAATCAAATTAATGACAAATAATTAGTTAAAGTCCAAAGTGACACTCTTATCTTATCCTTTGAGGAAAAAAGGATTAACCGGACTCCTAGTATTCCAAGATCTTGATTAGTTCAATGGGGTTCCAATATGTACTATCGAAAAGTAAATGTATTTATTTTCTTAACACTTGACAATTAGTTTATATAAAGCGTTAATCATCGTCATGTGAATTAAAATATATTAAATATAGCTTTCATAATTATACAATAAATGAATGAGAATATTAATAGAGAGTAAGAATGAAAAAAGTATCAAAATAATGCATTGATAATTATAAAATAATTTATATTATGAGATAAATGAAATATTATAAAACAATTTATATTTTGGGACAACGGGAATATTAAATTCGAAGAGAATACTAAAAAAATTAAAACCGGTTTGGTAATTTTGTTGTAATCCAAACAAAATAAATTATCATAGAATTCCAAAAAGGAGAACACAAAGTTGGGTCAAAGAGCACAAATATTGGACCCAAAACATCGAGTAGTACTCGACGGCAAGGTGCATGCAACCTAGTGGTGGTTCTGCAAGTCCATTAAAGATGACGACCATCATCATCATGATGCATTCTCTCTCTCTCTCTCTACAAAAGTTGATTAATAATATTTTATTAATTAATGGCGACTGCTAATGGCTAAAATTAATCAAACCTCTTCTCAATTATTTTATGCTTTGTTTAAGTCTTTGGTTTGTGGTCCACATTTCCTTAATGCAGGGTTTATAGATTCCCATTTAAAAAGAACTGGAATAGTTCAAAGCTATGGAATTGGAGGACGTATACCTAAGCTAAGTTAATTAATTATTTCTTTTTAATTTTAATATACAAATATTATTAATTGGTAAAGCTAAAGCTACATCTGGGGGAAGGTACAGCTGTTTGGGTAAAGAAAAGAGAAGAAAAAAAGGCCAATCATTCGAGGGTTTAGTTGTTGCCTATCTTGTTAAATTAATGGGGATCGATTAATTTATCATAAACCAATTTGGACACATCCCTTTGTCTAATCTTTCATTATTAGAATGTCTTATCGGAGAAATTTTAAAATTTGAAGCATTTTATCTTATGACATGTACATTCACATGAATAAGGTCAGGCCTACTATTTCTTTATTTATTTATGGTATTCGGGCCACTGCCTGCTATTTCTTTTTCTTGTATTTTTTTAATGATGTTCGGATCAATTTGCAAGTACATCGATATCCGGTTCATCCGAGAGAGTGTTGATGGATTCGAACTTGAGTCCCATGGTCTGTGCGCTAGTCACCACACACCTCGACATTCCATTTATCCAAGAGGGTGTTGATGGAATTCAAATTCGAGACTTATGATCTATGCACTCGTCACTCCACTCATTGGGATGTCCCCAAAGGGACAAGTCACGCCTGCTATTGAATATATAAGTCTCACTTAATAAAAATGAATAATACTCTCTCAATCCGAAAATAAATGTCTCATTTGGACTTAATAAAAAAATAAGGAGTCCTTTGATATTCACGAAGTTACTAGTTTATCCTCGTCATTAATGTAATTAGTGGTGAGAATATTATGTAAGTGAATGTAAAATTCTTAAACATAGGAGTAGGGATGTCAATGGGTTGGATTCAGGTTGACATTGGCTAAATCTACAATCCAACTCTTGAAAATAAATTTTAACTCTAATCCCAACCCCCCCTTTAAGAACCCACACCAATCCTAACCCTGGTAACAATTCAAGTTGAGCGGTTAATTTGGTTAATCCTCTACAATTTTTTAAAAAATATTTCTAAAAAAAATTAATTTTAATTTACTTTTAATAAATTATTCCTACAAAAATAAAATTTAACATCCACAAAATCAATCTCTTAACATTAAAAAAAAGAAGAAGCTTCGACTCACAATTAATATTAGAGGAAAGAGAAATAGAGCTGATGTTTGAAAATCAGAGTTTATAGAAGGGAAAAAATAGATATTATTGAATAAGAGAATGAATGAACATATATTAATATAAATTGACATTATATTATGTATTGTATAATATTATAGAGGTAATATATTACAGATAAAATTTAAAATATAAAATTATATATTGGTTGGATTCGCGGATTAGAGTTTAAGGATAGGTTAGGGTTAAGAACTATACCATTCATAATCCAATCCTAATCCCAACCCTCAACCTTTTTAATCATCCCTAACCCAACCCTTTAGGGGTGGATTGACCTCGAGTTCTCAACCTTAATCCATTGACACCTTTACATAGGAGGTTTTTAATGAGATTTTATATTCAAAAAGTCTATTTATTTTAAAAAATGAAACAGTCAATTCCTGACAAATTAAAATAGAAATAGAGATATTCAATTATGGACAGAAGGAATACTTTTGTCCGCATAAGTTGAGTTTCTAGATTTATATTCTAAGGATAGAATTGATTATTAATTTTGTAATACATTTATATCACTCTCTTCACAAAGAATTGAATATCTCCATTTTGATTTATGTGTATTTAAAAAAATGTATTTGACTTAATTAATTTTAACATTGCAATATCACTCTTCTTGATAAAAGTTTAACTAAATTAAGAAATGAGATATTCAATTATGGATGGAGAGAGTATTTCACATCAAAATGCATTAATAATAACAATACTAAAGACACTTATTAAATTTTATATTAAATTAAAAGAAATATTCAATTTCAAGTTAATATTATATATATATGAAATTTTTTAATTTTCTTTTTGCTCACATATTCGAATTTTTTGATTAATTTTTATACTTATATAACATAACACCATGAATTGAAGATGGGATATTGGATGCCGTTGCCTTGCTGCCATATTCCTGGGGTGTGAAGTAGAACTTCCTTTCCCACGAAACATTAAACTATAGTGTGTAATAAAATATTGTGGGACGATCGGCATGGGATAGCTTTTTATTTAATTTTATTTTATTATATAGTCTACTAAATTTAATAGCGTTGTATTCAATCATTCAGCTAAAATTACTACTTTTCACATTATCCTCTTTCCTTAGTTTCTGTTTGGCATAAGATAGAATATATACTACCAATCTGTGCTTAAGCTTTATACATACTCTACTAATTAATGATAGTATCAGCTCATTAGTACGAAATATAAGTTATTTTAACTAATTTTTCTTGTCACTAATTATAAGTCATTGTTGTTAGTTAATTAGGTATTCGATGATATTTTTTTTATATTACCCCTCTAATGATGTATATATAGTGAAATAATGTTTAAATTTTTGATAGAGTGATGAGAGGACATTTTAGGAAAAAAAAAAGTTACCTTCGTTCTTGCGAACTGGAGGTTTGTAACTTATATTAAGTGATGGAGGGAGTAGTATTTATTATCAATATTTGTGCCAGTCATATATATATATATACGAAAATGCTATAGAATGCTACGAAGCACATAGTATGGAGTGCTCCAATTAAAACTTTAAGGGTTAAAGTTAACGGTTAACTGTCTTTTTTTTTTTTAAATAAAATTTAATTAAGTATCTCTAGAGTTTAACTTTTCCTTTTAAGGTTTAGTTAAAAAAAAATTTGAAAAAAAAATTTTATAGAAAAATTTATTTATTTTTAATAATTGACTGTTAACTTTAAAGGTTAGAGACTTAATTGAAACATTCTATAAGATGTGTTCCGTAAACTCTATAACATTGCCTATATATATGTGTGTGTATAGGAATCATTCTTTTGTAATTTTTTTTTTGGTAAATTAGAAACCCTCTAGTAAAAATTGGTTTTACATTAAGATCATATACTAGTAAATTAAAATTTGTTTGATTATATATATTTTGTTTAGAAATGAATATCTTGTTTTGATATAAGATAATTCATAAAAAGGGCTTTATTTAGTATAACTTTTAATTTTAAGAAATTTCATTGGTGTAAAATCAAATTATACCTGCGGAATTACTGCCATCATTTCTGGAACCTTTTTTTTAAGACAAAGTAAAGTAAGAAGTGGTACATATGGATATGGATGACTTATGCATTGTCGTTTTGCAACTTTAAAAGAATAATTAATGATTCTAATCACTTATGTTATTAGCAAATTCTCTCGTGAATGGAAATGAAATATTATGTTATGAATTTTTTTATGAATCCCGTGTGGTATTAGATCATCTATAATGGTAAAAGTAATTATTTTTATAGGAGTTTATATCTTTATTTTAATTTAAAGTCACACGATTTATTCTATTCACGACAGAACTAACTTAAAGTACAATATTTCTTATCGCCGATTATCAATCTTTTCAAGTTTAGCACAAGGAAAAGGAGTAAAAGGAAAAGAAAGATGGTTAAAAAATTTACCTAGGAGAGAAAAATAGCAACATATTTTTTTATTAATCGTAACACTTTCTTTACCTTATATATATATATATTTTAATGGACATCTCTATAACCTTTTGTACTTTTCCTGTGACATTGCTATTTTAGAATCATTGAGAGTTTAAAATGGTTTAGTTAAAAGATTTCCTTATACTAACATTTATAAAACGTTGGCATATTTTATTATATAAGAGAGTTTTTAGTTTAGCATTTAGTAATGATTTTTTTAGTAATTTCTTATTGTCATTTATGTAGTTAGTATCTAATTAACTTTAGTTTATATCTAGTTTTCTTAGAATTATAGATATAATTTAATTATATCTACAGTTATTAATTTCTTATGTATTGTATAATTATAGTCATAGATATTTAACACACTAGAGATTTAAAATAGAAATTTAGATATTCATTATTTTTTTAATGTAATTTATCTGGAATTGAATGTGCAATTTATAAAATAATTAATTTTTTAATGTAAAGTTCCATTAACTCCCTCCTAAATTTAAGGATTTATAACTATTAACTTAAATCTCATATTACTATTATAAGGAATGAGAAGGATAAAGAAGTAAAAAATATAAAAGTCAAACACACTTTTTAATTTTTAATGAAGTCAAAGTGAGACATTCAATTTTGGACGAAGGGAGTATTATTTTTGTAGTTTATAAACTCTAGGAATATTGTATGGATTCTATAATAATATAGATAAAGGAATGTTATGGATAGTTTATGTTCGCATTTAACATATAGTTATGTGAAATTGATCATGTATTACAATACGAATCCATAAAAAAGCACAATATATA
>JAOXNR010000030.1:16664261-16709838 GCA_028571225.1 Parsonsia alboflavescens
TCACACTAAATAATGGGATTATACATAAATTTAATTATTTTTTACTGGTATACTATTTTACTTTCTTTTTTTTCTCGCCCCCCCCCCCCCCCACCATCCCACACTCCCCCTTTTAATTAAATGTGGGTTTTAAAATTTAATCTCTTCTTTTTAGACATAATTACATGAATAATCAAGTCACGTTTTTCCTTTTAAATCGCCACTATTAATTTTGATTAATTGAAACACTTTTATATTTGATATACTTTGTTAGACTTATTTGAAATAAAAAGATCTCGAATATAGGAGAAAATGGAGAGTTGTCGCACACTTTATGTATGGTGGGTTTTATTGCTCTGAATAAGAAAGAAAATTTCACAATTTCTTTACATAACTCACAACTTTTGCAACCGAAGAATGCGACCACTTAAAATCCTCCGCAGTTCTTTGGAAAAACATCACATTCTCCAAGGATAGTCCATCATGTTACATTTTTCCAACTTCCCAGACTGTGTAGAATCTGGACTTGTGTGGAGTTCTTATTGGGCCTTTACTGGTAATTTTGAAAGGACCTCCGCTCCGTGGGCCTCTCTCTTTTCTGTGGACTCTTTCCTGTCTCCTTTATTATCGATGGGTCAAATACAAATTCACGTAGCCCTTTTAATATAAAATAAAAAAGAATATATATATTTTTTCAGATAAAGGAAAATTTGATTTTTTATTATTTAAAGATTATTAAAGAAATTCTTGACTTCGCTGTTCTTTCTCACAAAAGAAAGAAAAATTTCAACGCCATTTCTCAGTTAACCCACCCCCGCACCACGATCGAATTCTTGTCATCTGTAGTATCGCTGCAGGGGCATAATTCATAGGGGAAGACAGTGAAGCGGGAGAGAAACAGGGGCTGAAGAGTTATGGACGGTGACCTTTTTCACGATTTGCCACCACCTTCAGCCACCCGGGTGCCGGAATTCCAATCTTCAGCTGGGTTTTCCGGTCCTACCCGAAAGGAGTCTTCCCCAACTCCACCACCACCAAAACCGCCAGTTCCCGCACTTAAGAGTGCTCTCAAGCGCTCAAAGCCGTCTTTTGAGGATGCTCCAAAACCGGAAGGTATTTTAATAGTTTTAGAGTTATCGTTGTTTCTCTCTTCTTTAAATTTGAAAAAGGAAAACAAAATGTTTTTTTTAAAGAAAAAAATAACGCATGGGTGTGATTTCAAGTTCCATTGAGTTCGAATTTATGGATCATTGGTATTTTTGAAGACTTCCGTAACTTGAGATAGTTATTGATTGGCTTGGGCCTATGATTCAGAGTCATTTGGTAAAGGTGATTATAGAGTATTTTCTTGAATATTTTGTAATTGATATATGAGAAGGTGTTTGTTTCCTGTGAAATTTATGGTTTGAAGTGTCTTTCCATTGGGAGGTTAGGGTAGCTTACGTCCTTAGATTTCATGTAGGGTGGCGCCCGATTGTTTATCTGTATCTTTTAATAATTCTTCATATTCTGGGGTTCATGGTGGTTTGATTTGATTCTGCTTCTGGTATGACTATCTTTAGGTAATGTTCAATTTGCAAATGTAATGAATGGTTGGTTATTTTTCACAGCTGCTGCACAAGGAAAACGAATTAGGTTTAAAATGACAATTGATGCTTCAGAGACACAAGTCATTGATGCAATGCAAAAGATTGCATCCCATATAACGAATATCTCGAAATTCAGCAAGGCATCAAAACTTGCCATACAATTGATTCAAGCTGGTAGTGTTAAACGTTTAACTAGTGATTACTTCTTTGCGATACTTGAAGGGGCAATGACCTTACCCACCACATGCAATGAAGCCTCACTTCGGGCAGATTATCATGCTTTGTTCTCTGCAGCACAAGATACAATTGAGGTGCAATTTTGGTTTTCAGTCTTGTGCAGTTTCTGTTGTTACCACTTTTGACTTTTATACTTGAATAAAAATACTGTTTGATTTGGAATATTCTCCTGCAGTTATTTAATGAGGAGCAGCAAAATCTTTTAAATTCGTGGACGATGAGGGCTGTTGTGTCTAATGATCTGTTCACTGATGACAGCTTTGTGGTGCGTTTCTCATTCTTTCTTTTACTCATCTTAGAACATGACTGAGTGAAAGAAATCCTGCATGTTTCAACATAAGATTCATCCTAATTCTGACTGGAGTGGCTAAATGTTTTTTGTTTTTTGTTATTTCTGGCTAAGTTGTGTTTTCATTTAAAGAATTCATTATGGATTCTTTTATTATCATCATGATAAGGTAATTGCTGCATGTACTTTTATCATGATTCATAAACTCATTTGATACGTTTGCTCTATATCTTTAATGAGTTGTTACTAAAAATGTAATGCCTTTAAAATATGAGTTTATTAGTATGTAGTTGCGATTGAATTATAATACAGTTAATCTATAGAGAAATTATTATCTTTGGGTTTTCGTCTTCTCCATTCTTTCTTTTGTGTTAAGAAACCCAGTTTCCTAGTCCGAGTGAGAGAACACATGTATTTTTTGTTTTTGGATTGGATTTTTTTTTTTTTTTTTCTGTATAGTTTTTACTTGCTTTAAAAAATAAACTTCACATTTACCATGATGAACATTTACGAGGATAACCTTGAAAAGACAACAATATTGGCAAAAGCCTTGTTGAAGGTTCTTTTCATTCTCCTGTTTTCACTCTTGCACTCCCTACTTGGATGCATTAATAGGTTTTGCTGAGGTATATCCCTCTTTAGTGGATGAATCAATGCTGTTGTTGCTGTTGTACTTTAAGTTGCATCTTTTTACCTTAACTTATATATGCACTTATGTGAAAATCCAAAGAAGAATTTTGATTTGAACTCAAGACCTGATAATGGGCCCCTCTTAATTTCACCATTATTGTTAAAAAATCCTCCAGATAAGCAGTTCCTTAAGCTTATTTATCTGATATCTTACCTAAAGGTGATAAGAGAACATAATCCAGATACTATTGGTAAAAGTGTCTTGAAACAGGTGTACAGTGAAAGGTTTACTGCCATAGAGTTTGGAGGCTACTGAAAGTATCAAGAACCTGCTGTAATCCCATTCCTGGTGGCTCCTAGTATACCAAGTTCACTAGACTAGATAGTTACCTCGTTGCTATTTGAGTTGGAGCATCTAAGTCTCTTTCATCAAAGATCTGGTTGGGGAGAGAGGAGGACAAGTTTTGGACATCATGAGAACCCTTCATGCTGAAAGTCTCCTACGGGGAGCAAGTACCTATTTCAAGACATTCAGCTCAATCATAGAAAACTTGATTTGTTTGTTACTAGTGGTATAATTTAAACCTAAAACTTTGTATGTGCAAAGTGACTTATAACTCATGGTATTTAACAATTCTCATCTTTGATCAGCTGATTGATGTTATTTTTTGTCTTTTGCATGGAATAGTTTTCAAAAGCTTCTGGGAGGATAAAAGAAGCTATATCAAATCTTCCTGGTGCAACAGTTGATGATGACAAAGATGAAGCTGATGCTTTGGATGATGCACAGGAGGCAGTAAATGCTAATAGACAGTCAACGAAGGACTCCTCTGCTGGTTCTACACCCAAGGGCGAGGAGGAAGAGCCTGATCCATTCAGACTTGATGCTTTGATCCCAAGCACATCAAAAAAAGATGATAGAGCAAAGGAGAGAAGAGAAGCAGTGGATAAAAAAAGAAAGGAAGAGGATGAAACCAAGAGATATCTCAAAGCACAGAGAGAAGCACTGATTTCCTGCTTAGAGATTGCTGCAAGACGGTATAAAACTCCATGGTAAGACTTCACTAACCTCTATCTAATGGTTCTATTGTTGTTTCTTAATGATTTCAAAAGGTATTTGCACTTATACCCTGGAATTATGACTTGACTTTCCATTTCAGGTGCCAAACAGTTATTGACATCTTAGTGAAACATGCCCATGATAATATTTCAAGATTTACCTCCAAACAGAGAGATGCAATTGAGAAACTCTGGGCATCTATTCGGGAACAGCATATTCGCAGGAAGCAAGGTAAATCTGTATCTGGGAAACTTGATGTGAATGCTTTTGAGTGGCTTCAGGAGAAGTACGCTTCAGAGAAGATCAGCATTCGGCATGCTGTCGGTGGCGGTGGTGGTCGACACTGTGAACAATGGCTTGGATAATTCCCTTCATCAGGGAAATTTATATTGAAGTGGGGAAAAGGAAGAAACTGCATCTACCAAGAGAGGGATGCATTGATCTGCCATTGAACAGTTGATCCATTGAGTTTACATTGTACATTACTGCATCTGCCACAAGGCAGTTGTGGCTACCATTGGTCTTAAGTTCTTACTGTGTCCTTGTACTTTCCATGGCATAGTAACGGACAGCTTTAGCTGCAACTCTATCCTCTATGGTCTGTTGCATATTTTTGTGTAACTTTTGAGCCCTGTGAGTTCTTGATAGTGGTATGTTGATGTCAGGAATCAGCAGCATTTAACCTGGAATTGGCTGAAAATATGAAAAAATTATTTCTGGAAAACTACTCAGGAGTTTCTTTTCAAAATACTTATTAGTTAAAAATAACATGTTATACTAAATTTTAAAACAACTTTTTTAACAATTTTATAAATAAAAACACCAAAAATGAAGAACTTATGAAGCTATTTATAACAGGAAATAATTGGATCAACTTTCTACCAGCAATTGATGGTCTAGACTAAAAGAAGCAAAAATCCGATGATTATGAATAATATATCAAAAGCGGACATCATTATTTTCACCCAAAGAACGTCAATTTATTTAGTGTGTACTTAACAGAAGTTGAATTTGTTTAAAGTTCACAATTTTGATGAATCTCAAAATATTTTTGGCCAAGTTGGAAATATTTGAAAAGCCTGGAAACGAGATTGCATTCCGTCGATGCGTTCAAGGGATATTGATGCAACCTATGCGTTCTTGTGCTGAGCCGAAAACCCCTAAAATGACCCTCCACGGATCTGAGTCTCCATATATGAAGATAAACCCGTAGGCATCCTCCATAAACCCTAGTTCTTCCAACCTTGAGACTTCGGAGCCATCTTTTACTCTAAGAAAAAGGTACATGTTCCTTTTCTCTGTTCCAGTCTTGTAGATTTGAAATGTATCAATGAGAGGATTAAGAAAAAGCACATATCGAAGGCTTTACGGGGGCTTTTCATCAAAGCTTGTAGAGCTCAATACTTGTGCAAAATTAAAGATTATCTTGCATATTTTGGTTTCCTCTTTAATGCAATTTACAGGATTCTAGAGGAAGACTCATTGTAGCATGAACATTTTCTGTTAAAGACTTTCCTATAAGCTAATTCGGGTAAAAAGCTTGCCGTAAAAACTGTTTCCTGATCTATCAAACCAGTTGGATCATATAAAATACCTGTTTGATGTAAAGGGGGAAACACGTTGAAAGCTTTGTGTAAATCTGTTTCTGTGGAGCTGATTTGGCTCACGGATATGCTTCTCAGATTCTGATTCTGATTCTGATGTTTGTGTAGATGGTTTTTGTTTGATGTTGTATCCGCTGTCTGACTGGCTAAAGCTATTCATTGTCACAGAAAATGTCAAATCCAAAGGTTTTCTTCGATGTATTGATTGGAAAAGCGAAGGCTGGTCGAATTGTGATGGAGTTGTTCGCAGATGTAACTCCTAAAACTGCTGAAAACTTTCGTGCCCTCTGCACAGGAGAGAAAGGGATTGGAAAATTGGGTAAAACCTTGCATTACCAAGGCTCTTCTTTTCACCGCATTATTCCAAATTTTATGTGCCAAGGTGGAGACTTTACAAGGGGGAATGGCACTGGAGGAGAATCCATCTATGGAGCAAAGTTTGCTGATGAGAACTTCAAGCTAAAGCATGATACTCGTGGCATTCTATCAATGGCAAATGCGGGGCCAAATACTAATGGATCCCAGTTCTTCATCACTACTACCAAAACACCTTGGCTTGATGGGAAGCATGTAGTGTTCGGAAAAGTTGTTGAGGGCTATGGCGTAGTTGATGCCATGGAAAAAGTGGGTTCTCAAAGTGGACAAACTTCTGAAAGTGTTACAATTGAGGATTGTGGTCAAATAAAAGACAATTAACTTTCGGAAAGTTAGATTAGATTAGTCTAGATTAGATCAGACTAAATAAAACTGATGTTCTCTTTTTTATGTTTTTTTGGTCTTTTTACTAGAGAGTGTATATGTAAAATGAATTTTCTTTGATTGATCCATTTTGAAGTTGTTGCAGCTTCTATTTGGTGAGTTTAGCTCACTTCATTGTTTCAAATATTGCAAACTATATTTGTTCAATACTAAAGGATGGAGCCATGGGATGTTGTGAGAATTTAAGTTGAAAAATATATCTCTGAATGCCTGAGATACAAATGTGTAGGGAAACAAGATGCCCCTTTTAAGCATATATTTTGCAGATTGAGGTGACTGTGTATATGATGCCTGTGGGTATTGAGCTGGGGTATGGGATGATTAGAGAGAAGATAGTTATTTCTTCTGTTCATATTTGTTTTCTGAACAAGATTGGATCGTATACTCTTGTACTGCTTTTTTCAGCACCTGTTATTTGACATCCATCAGGTTTTATGAGAGTGTAATTACTGGATTCTTTGCATTTGATGGTATTGCTTTGTAATCATGATGTAACATGTTTTGCCAGGATTGTGTTATAACTTAGCTTTGAAGAGAGCATTGAAAATCTCTTTTGGTCTTGTATTAGCTTTTAAGTAATTTTAATTTTGTGAACTATATGCAATAAAGATTTGTGCTATTTTGGAGGATATCATATGCAATGAATTCCAGGTTTTCAATGTTCTCTTATGTATAAGAATTTTCCCTCATTATTGCTTCTGGTTTGCTTGACTTGGCACATGAGACCTCTCTTGTTTTTCCTTGGGACAAAAATCATCATTCATCAACTGGATTTCCTACTAAGGCCAAGAAAATAAACCCTGATCAGGTTGGCTCCAAGGCCTCCGGTCAGGAAGTGCCAAACATCTGGGTGGATGCTGAAACTTCCGATTAGGTACCTTTGTTCTTCTGCAGTGATTTGCTTTTGCCATCCATTCCATTCATCAGCAAATGAATGTCCAGAAAGTGTGCGAATAAGATCAATGAATAACGACTTTGTTCCACCCTGCTGTGGGAGCAACTTTGATTATTATATATGCTTCTGCAGTGCACTCATTAATTTCTTCATGGAATTCTGATGCAGCAGAATCAACATCTGACCAATTGGACTACAAAGGTTTTTATTTTGTATGTTTTCTTGTCTTTATTCTTCTGCTAATCTGCAAAAATTCTACTTTGTGTTCCACCAACCCTATCCTATTCATTACTTTTTTTGTCTTATATGTTCGAAAGTGGAATTTCTTTACTTAAGAAAAACTATTTGAATAAAAATTGAAACTTTTTTCTCTTATTTAATTAGTGGAATATTAGTAAAGTTTATGCATGCTAACAGGAAATATAACTTGTTAAGTTAACGCAAAGTCGTATTCTTTTTAAAAAAAGGGAAAATAATTGCCGCGTGCCGCGTGTTTTGCAATTGTTGAGTAATTGACAAGTAGACATTTTTGTCTTTAGTTATTCTCGTAGATATCTGAGGCTATTTAGGTTGTTCGGACCCCCCTCTCTGATCTTCATTTGTTGCATTCTTGAGAAGGGCTAGTGTTATTATTGGTAAAAGCTGTGGCGATGGAAGGATCAAATCAAGACAGACTAAAAGAGCTGCAGGCTTTTGATGATACAAAAGCTGGTGTCAAAGGACTAGTTGATTCGGGAATAGTTAAGATACCACGAATTTTTGTACAGCCAAAAGATGAGCAAGAAGCAGTCACAGTCAACAACTTACCTGTTCCGGTGATTGATCTTGATGGTGGGCTGAATGGAAACAGCAGTGTCCGGCATGCCCAAATCGTGAATGAAATTAGGATTGCAGCAGAAAAATGGGGATTCTTTCAGGTTCTGAACCATGGGATTCCTCAAGATGTTATGAATAATATGATTGGAGGAGTAAGAAAATTTCATGAGCAGCCAAAGGAAGAAAAGATGAAGTTGTACTCAAGGGAGAAAGAACAGAGAGTTAAGTTCCAAAGCAACTTTGATCTCTTCAAGTCCAAAGCTGCTAACTGGCGAGACACTTTGGTCTGTTTCATGGGTCCTGATCCTCCAATTCTTGATGAGTACCCACCAATTATCAGGTAGCATATATATCCTGTTTCAGATATTTTATAATTTTGGGTAGAATTTCAATTTCTTGATCATCAATGGCCATTGCCCTTTCCATGTTCTGTTTTTACTAGGGATATAATGATGGAATACTCAAAGCATGTCAAGAGACTCGAGCAGATTCTACTGGAGTTACTGTCTGAAGCTCTTGGTCTCCATCCTAATTATCTAAAAGATATGGACCTTGATAAAGGTCACAGTCTCATCTGTCACTACTATCCCGCTTGCCCGGAGCCTGATCGGACCCTTGGCCATGCTAAGCATCGCGATCCTGATTTTCTGACAATTTTGCTTCAAGATCACATTGGAGGACTTCAAATTCTTCATGAAAATCAATGGATTGATGTCCATCCAGTTGATGGTGCTCTGGTTATCAATATTGGAGATCTTTTACAGGTACAATATGTCCATCCTTCAGCTTGATTCATATAAGGTAAAACATGAGAATCTGCGACTAATGAAGAGAGAATTGCCTTCTTGATTTGTCCATATTACAGCTGATCTCAAATGACAAGTTCCAGAGCGTTGAGCATAGGGTTCTTGCCAACCACGAAGGTCCAAGAATATCAGTGGCATGCCTGTTAGTGACTCATTTTCAAGAAACAGACGAGAGATACGGTCCAATAAAAGAGCTGCTAACAAATGGAAATCTGCCCTTGTACAAGGAAACTACCATCAAGGAATTCTATGATGTTTTGTTCTCCATTGGGCTTGGTGGTGCTTCAGCACTCGAGCATTTCAAGATCACCCAAAGCTGAAAGAGAAGAGAAGAGAAAAAAGCATACCAACCACTAATTCTTGATTTTGCCTGTTTATCACGTGGAACTGGTCAAATCTTGAAGTCGTTGAATATAAGAGTTATTGAGATGGGAAAGATGCGTTTAGAGTGGAAAAAATCTTTTATAAAGAATTGTATGATATGAGATTGTGTGCCCAAATAAAAGATGAACTTTGACAAAGTTAGATTTCTTTGTTTCTTTTTTTTTTTCCGTTTTGGGGTGGCCGGAGGGGCCTGTTAAAGAAAAGGCCATAGTAGCTTAGGACCAATAAAATGAAAAAGACGTGCAATAAATAATGACCTAATGAACGAAGATAACTAGAATGAGAAGCCACCTGATATTTTAGGATTTTTCTGGTCTATCTCAGGTTCGCCTCAATTACATTTTCTCTGTCTATTTTATTTTTAAAAAAATTTTCTTGTGATTTTTTTTTTTTGGATGCGATTTCCTGTTGACTCCTAATTTGGAAGTAATTCCAGTGCATCAGAATAGAATTAACTGTTTGCAATACTTTAAAAAATGTTAAAATTCTCAAACTCCATGAGTATTATAAAGTATTCTTTTTGTAGTTAAATATAAGTCATTAATTATTATTTTAAAAAAATTAAATTAATTTTTTTCTTTTAAAATGTATTCTAATCAAATATATTGTTAAAAGAATAATATAAAAAAAAATATCTTAAAAAATTAATTAATAAATAATAAAGATTTATAATTAATGATAAAAAAAATTAAAATGATTTAAATTTGATGATAAAGGGGTATTACTTATCATCTAAGCTTTTGACAGGCAGCATAAAATTTCTCAATAATTTCAGAATCTGTATATCCCAAATCCATCAATCTGTCCTCAAGCTCCCGAAGTTTCAATTGCATCTGTCTTCTGCGTTCTTGTTCGTCAAGGAATTTCTTATTCCTTTTTGTATCCATGGCTTGACCTACCGGAAATTTCTTAGTGGCCGGAGTAGGATCCGTTACCACTCTATTCGATTTGGCTTTGATTAAAATCCTATTCCGCGTTTGAAGAATGGGTCCGCTATACATTGCTTTCTAATTCTGGTAAAGTTAATTCTAGTATTGAAGATTTCGTTTTGAGGTTATCTGGGTTTATCAGCAATAAATAATTATACTTCCCCTAGATTGAGTTGGATTTGGAAGAAGATTGATACAAAGCCTAAACCAACTCGGATTTGGAAGATTTAAAAAGGAGAAAGTTTCCAAAAGGTCTCTGTTTTCCCATTCATACCCGTAATGGGAATCATTTGGAAAACCATTTAATTTGTTTGGTTTTGAAAATATCTATATAATAAAAAAAATAATAACAGAATCAGAATAAGAATAAGAACAAACAAGAACCATTTTCTTGAGCGCAGGAAAAATATGACCTCCACTGGGAAATAGAGATAGGCTTCCTTTGTTTACATCACATCATAGGAGAAGATTCTTGATCCCAATCTGGAATACAGGAGAAGTAGCATACCTGAGATTGCAATGGTGCCTTTTTGTGTAGGGTTGTAAAGGAAAAGTTTATCTACTACTACCAACATAACATGACATATGATGAAACTGAGCAATAGGAAGTTAGACGGCAGAGCAGAAATGAACTAGCCAAAACAGGAAATTGAACATATTATGTAAATTAGAAAAAAGAAATAGGACAACCATTGAATCATGAAATCATGATCCCAGAAACAAAAAGTCATTCGAAAGTCATGTTGTTTGCATAATTTTGTACATTACTTCGACAGAATGATTCTGGACATTACTTCTCTAAATCAAAATCAGTAAACACAGACAAGAGCCAATTTCACATTTCAATTGAATTCCCTGACCTTGCTGCATACATACATCATTCATTTTATTATTCCTTCGATCTTTTTATCCTCAGTGAAACCCTCGATTTAAGGTGCAACATAGGAGCACAAGAAATGCTCTATCAAGTAGAGTGTAAAGTAGCTAAACATTTCTTATTCTGTATGATTGATGCAACTTAATATCATGTATCATGCAGGCATTAACATTAGGCATCCATGGCCTACTGTTGATTCTGTATTTTGTTTGCTACTAGTGGTATAATTTAAACCTAAAACTTTGTGTGTGCAAAGTGACTTATAGCTCATGGTATTTAACAATTCTTATCTTTGATCAGCTGATTGATGTTATTTTTAGCCTTTTGCATGGAATAGTCTTCAAAAGCTTCTGGGAGAATAAAAGAAGCCATATCAAATCTTGCTATTGCAACAGTTGATGATGACAAAGATGAAGCTGATGCTTTGGATGATGCACGGGAGCCCAGTAAATTTGCTAATAGACAGTCAACGAAGGACTCCTCACACCCAAGGGCCGGTAGGAAGAGCCTGATCCATTCAGACTTGATGCTTTGATCCCAAGCACATCAAAAAAAGATGATAGAGCTAAGCAGTCTATAAAAAAAAGAAAGGAAGAGGATGAAACTCTTAACTCAAATGGGGAGGATTGCCCAAAGCCCTATATACTACAATGTGTCCTTACACGTACCCGATATGGGGACATCGGCACACAAAACTCAGGCTTTGACTCTGATACCATGTAAAAATATAGATTTGGATCTAACCAAACCTCAAAAGCTAGCTCAAGGGAGGAGGATTGCCCAAAGCCCTATATACAACGATGTGCCCTTACATATACCCAATGTTGGATTCTCAACAAAAACCAAGAGATTTCTCAAAGCACAAAGAGAAGCACTGATTTCCTGCTTAGAGATTGCTGCAAGACGGTATAAAACTCCATGGTAAGACTTCACTTAGCTCTCTCTAATGGCTCTATTGTTGTTTCTTAATGATTTCAAAAGGTCTATGCACTTATACCCTGGAATTATGACTTGGCTTTCCATTTCAGGTGCCAAACAGTTATTGACATCTTAGTGAAACATGCCCATGATAATATTTCAAGATTTACCTCCAAACAGAGAGATGCAATTGAGAAACTCTGGGCATCTATTCGGGAACAGCATATTCGCAGGAAGCAAGGTAAATCTGTATCTGGGAAACTTGATGTGAATGCTTTTGAGTGGCTTCAGCAGGAGTATGCTCCAGAGACGATCAGCATTCAGCATGCAGTCGGTGGCGGTGGCAGTGGCGGTCGACACTGTGAACGATGGCTTGGATAATTCCCTTCATCAGGGAAATTTATATTGAAGGAGGGAAAGGAAGAATCTGCATCTACCAAAAGGGGGATGCATTGTTAATTTGCATTGATCTGCCATTGAACAGTTGATCCATTGAGTTTACATTGTACATCACTGCATCTGACACATGGGAGTTGCGGCTACCATTGGTCTTAAGTTCTTACTGTGACCTTGTATTTTAAGCAGAAAGCTATGGAAATTGGAAGGCTAATGCCCAGAGTATGAATTTGTAGAATCCTATCCAACTGAAGAGTATTCCTAATATTGTTTTTTCATGGGATAGTACTGGCAGCTTTAGCTGCAACTCTATCCTCTATGGCCTGTTGCATATTTTTGTGTAACTTTTGAGCCCTGTGAGTTCTTGATAGTGGTATGTTGATCTCAAGAATCAGCAGCATATAACCTGTGAAAGACTCATTATAGCATGAACATTTTCGGTGATAGACTTTCCTATAAGCCAATTCCGGTAAAAAGCTTGTCGTAAAATCTTTCTTGATCTATCAAACCATAGTTGATCATATTAAATACCTGTTTGATGTAAAGGGGGAAACAAGTTGAAAGCTTTGTGTAAATCTGTTTCTGTGGAGCTAATTTGGCTCACGGATATGCTTCTCAGATTCTGATTCTGATGTTTGTGTAGATGGTTTTTGTTTGATATTGTATCAGCCGTCGGACTGGCTCAAGCAATTCTTCGTCACAGAAAATTTCAAGTACAATGGTTTTCTTCTATGTATCATTGGAAAAGCGAAGTCTGGTGGAATTGTGATGGAGTTGTTCGCAGATGTAACTCCTAAAACTGCCGAAAAATTCCTTGCCCTCTGCACAGGAGAGAGAGGGATTGGAAAATTGGGTAAAACCTTGCAGTACAAAGGCTCTTCTTTTCACCGCATCATTCCAAATTTTATGTGCTAAGGTGGAGACTTCACAAAGGGGAATGGGACTGGAGGAGAATCCATCTATGGAGCAAAGTTTGCTGATGAGAACTTCAAGATAAAGCATGATCTATCAATGGCAAATGCTGGGGCAAACACAAAAGGATCTCAGTTCTTCATCACTACTACCAAAACTCCTTGGCTTTATGGGAAGCATGTAGTGTTTGGCAAAGTTGTCGAGGGCTATGGTATAGTTGATGCCTTAGAAAAAGTGAGTTCTCAAAGTGGAGAAACTTCTGAAAGTGTTACAATTGAGGATTGTGGTCAAATAAAAGACAATTAACCTTCGGAAAGTTAGAGTAGATTAGTCTAAATTAGATCAGACTAAATAAAATTGACGTTCTCATTTTTATGTTTTTTTTTCTTTTTGGTCTTTTTACTAGAGAGTGTATATGTAAAATGATTTTTCTTTGATTGATCCATTTTGAAGTTGTTGCAGCTTCTATTTGGTGGGTTTAGCCCACTTAATTGTTTCAAATATTGCAAAGTATATTTGTTCAATACTAGAGGATAGAGCCATGGGATGTTGTGAGAATTTATGTTGAAAATTATGGCTCTAAATGCCTGAGATACAAATGTGTAGGGAAACAAGATGTCCCTTTTAAGCATATATTTTGCAGATCGAGGTGACTGTGTATATGATAGCTATGGGTATTACGCTGGTGTATGGGATGATTGGAGAGAAGATAGTTATTTCTTCTGTTCATATTTGTTTGCTGAACAAGATCGGATCGTATACTCTTGTACTTCTTTTTTCAGTTCCTTTTATTTGACTTAAACTAATTTAAAGTTGGCCGATACCTGACTCTTATGTTTTGGGCAACTTAGGATTCGACCTTCAGCTAATAATTATTATTCGAAAGTTGAGATTAAGTTGTCAAAGATTGGGACAATTAGCCAAAAGTCTGAACTATTCTATCGAAGGTCGAATTCTAGGTCGTTCGAATTCAAAGGTGGCTAAATCCTAAGTTTGTCGAATTTGAAATTGGCCGAAACATTAGACTCAGGTATCAACCAAGTCAAGATTCGCCCTTTGGTTGATTATCCCGACCTTCAACCCTTTCTACCAAGAAAAGCTACCTTCACATTTCCAAACTCAATTCCAACCTCCCCAATTGTTTATCTAACAATTTTGCATCCAAATAGGCTTAAAATTTCCTCATTATCAACCAAATTCATAAGAAAAAAAAGGTAAACAAATAATGAAACCGAAGCATGTCACAGTTCAAGTTCAAACGCATTCCACACAGTTCAAACGCAATAGGAAAAAAAAAAAAAAAAGGTTCAAAGCACAATCCACTCAATCTTATAAATGTAGAACACATTAATATCACATAAATGATCATCGAACTATCAAAGAAAAAGCATGAAAGAAAAAAATTTTATACTATGTCGAAGTTCGATGATGATGATGACTTACCTATATATGCAATGTCAAAGTTCGAAGGTGATGGGGACCCACCTCCCAGTTGCTAACTTCTTTTCCGGCAATGACAATGCTAGCTGAAGATGGAGGTCGGTCAGGTTGAGAGTTCTTTGATTTTGACCAGCAATTAGAAGGGTTTAGGGTCAGCAAAGCATTTCTATGAGCAGAAGAGAAGGTGACGGTTTGGTTCAATAATTCTCTGACTAACAGAAACGAGAGCGGTGGGGGGTCGGCATAACTCAGGAATCTTGAATGAAAGGAGTGGAAGGACGGAATGAGAAGCTTTGAAAGTTGAAGAGGGTTGGACAGTTTTGTCTTTTCAATTTGGTCAGATGTTTCAAATTGGATTAATTTGATTTCCATACAAATTGGATACCCAGTGTAAAAGGCTTTATCCGTTTGAGTACAAATGAAATTATTTCACAAATTGGATATAAATGAAATACCCAAATCCAATTTGGATATTTTTGGGAATTCCTACTCCTTTAGTCCTCTCTATTATAATTTGGACTACGATTAAAATCCGAACAATATTCAAAAAGTCATTAATAACCGTTATAAAATATAACATAACTATAAATATTTAAATTAATTTTAAAATATTTACAACTTATAATATAAATATTTATACAAGGAGGTTAAATATTTATTTTAATTTTTTTAAAAAATAAAAATAAGAAAATAATAAATTTAACAAATAAGCCGTTCAAATGAATTTAAAAAAAAAAATTCAAGGAATAAGAATACTTCAGCTTTATTTTTAGAACTCCTTCCGACTTTAATTTTAATCTTTTTTAGTTATCTTGTCAATATTAAAGTTTTTTTTTTTAAAAAAAAGGGTCCCTTTTATGAAAGAACATCAAGAATAAAAGAGAGAAAATTATTTTATTGAGAGATTGGGGATAACATTAGAGGGGGAAAAAAGAATATAATATTGATTAAACTATTAATAATGATTTAATAAGGGAGAAAAAATTGAAGTCAAACATCTTATAATTGAAGATGAATTATTAATCAATTCAGAACTCAAATTGTACCCTTTTGGTCATTTTGATCCCTAAAGTATGTTTTTGACCTGTTTAGGCCTTAAACTATTTATCTGTTGGCCATTTTGGTCCATAAAATATTTTTTTGATCTGTTTAGTCTTTAAACTATTTACCGATTGATCATTTTGGTTCATAAAGGTTTTTTTTTTTGCTGGTTTAGTCTTTAAAAAATTTACTGTTCATTATGTCAAAAAAAAAAGGGATCAAATGATCAACTGATAAATAATTTAAGGATTAAACAAATAAAAAATACTTTAAGAATCAAGGTGATCAATCGATAAATAATTTAAGGACTAAACAAGTAAAAAAATACTTTAAGGATTAAAATGATCAAAAGGATACAATTTAAATCCTGAATTGACCAATAATTCAATTAAAGATCAATAAAGATGACAATTTAATTTAAATTGTAAGTAATTTTTAAAAAAATCGAACTCCGTATATTGGAAGATTGTGAAAAAGAATGTGGGAATAGGCAAGAGTTCACAAAGAGGCGACGTCCCTCGCCCACGAGGCCTCCATACCCCAACTCCAAGGAGATTGTGGAGGACGTAAAACAGTCTCAAGGCAAAAGGTCAATGTCTGATGTCTACAAGAATCCATTTGAAGGGGTGAAAATCCCACGCTACGAATGATAGGGGCAGGAGTTCTTTCCTTAAATATTTGTTGGGCCAGTGCGGGTCCACGTACAGGCGAGTTGTCCAGAGTTTACCATCATAAAGGAAGGGAATTTAAGCGACGACTTCTTTTGGATAATAATTTGGGTCAACTCCTGACTTCTGTGGAAAGCCCGCCCTTATAGAATTCAATCATCATAAATATAAAATGGACAAAAACCTTGACTTTTGTATGAATTGGATTGGCTTCCTAACTCTTCCGCCAAAAACCCTCAGCTCTCGTGTCTCTTATGCTTCGTCCGTCTCACACTTGCCGCTACTACTCATCCACCGTGATATGATCTTTGGTCTCGCGAAATCTCACTCTTATTCTAGCTAGCTATGATTTGATAAGTTGATGATATTATGTTTGGTTGTTCTTTATGAATTATGATGGAAAGTTATTTTCTTTAGATATCTGTATTTGATTTTGTTTTTTGTATTTTTATCCATCTATTTTAAGTCTTTGTCGATATAATCGTATAATTTATTTCTTATTTAATGAATATCCATTTATTAAAAAAATATATGATTTTGTTAAGGCGTGCTCCGAAGCGTACCCTTAATGAGCTCTCCAACCGTTACCGTAACGGAATTCTTGCTCCGCTTGGTTGGCTGCATGAGCACTGTAGCAAGAATTCCATTACGGTAACCCTTAATGGGCGCTCCGGAGCGCTCGTTAGCAAATCCGTAAAAATATATTAACATAATTAAATTTTAGCCCTTCTCAAGTTTTAATTCTATATATTTTATCTTGTATTTCACACCTTAATTCTTGATTAAAATTGTGATGTGTTTACTTGCAATAAAATTAAACAAAAAAAATTTATTTACATTTGATTTGGATAACTACTAGCGAAGTGTACGAATTAAATTACATGAATTAAAGCTTCTTTATTTATGTTATTATAATTCGACGTTAGTAATGCCTCATTGCATGATCATCCACTTCTTCCAGAGAGTGAGCTAATAAGATCAATGAATAACGACTTTGTTCCACCCCTACTGTCTTTAGTTATACTCGTAGATATCTAAGGCTATTTAGGTTGTTCGGTCCCTGCTCTTTGATCTTCATTTGTTGCATTCTTGAGAAGGGCTAGTGTTATTATTTGGTAAAAGCTGTGGTGATGGAAGGATCAAATCAAGACAGACTAAAAGAGCTGAAGGCTTTTGATGATACAAAAGCTGGTGTCAAAGGACTTGTTGATTCGGGAATAGTTAAGATACCACGAATTTTTGTACAGCCCAAAGATGAGCAAGAAGCAGTCACAGTCAACAACTTACCTGTTCCGGTGATTGATCTTGATGGTGGGCTGAATGGAAGCAGCCGTATCCGGCGTGCCCAAATCGTGAATGAAATTAGGATTGCAGCAGAAAAATGGGGATTCTTCCAGGTTCTGAACCATGGGATTCCTCAAGATGTAATGAATAATATGATTATAGGAACAAGAAAATTTCATGAGCAGCCAACGGAGGAAAAGAAGTTGTCGTACACAAGGGACAAAGATTTGAGAGTTAAGTTCCAAAGCAACTTTGATCTCTTCGTGTCCAAAGCTGCTAACTGGAGAGACACTTTGGTCTGTATCATGGGTCCTAATCCTCCAATTCTTGATGAGTACCCACCAATTATCAGGTAGGATATATATCCTGTTTCAGATATTTTATAATTTTGGGTAGAATTTCAATTTCTTGATCATCAACGGCCATTGCCCTTTTCATGTTCTGTTTTTACTAGGGATATAATGATGGAATACTCAAAGCATGTCAAGAGACTCGAGCAGATTCTGCTGGAGTTACTCTCTGAAGCTCTTGGCCTCCATCCTAATTATCTAAAAGATATGGACTTTGATGAAGGGCATAGTCTCATCTGTCACTATTATCCCGCATGCCCGGAGCCTGATCGGACCCTTGGCCATGCTAAGCATCGTGATCCAGATTTTCTAACAATTTTGCTTCAAGATCACGTTGGAGGACTTCAAATTCTTCATGACAATCAATGGATTGATGTCCTTCCAGTTGAAGGTGCTCTAGTTATCAATATTGGAGATCTATTACAGGTACAATATATCCATCCTTCAGCTTGATTCATATAAAGGTAAAACATGAGAATCTGTGACTAATGAAGAGAGAATTGCCTTCTTGATTTGTCCATATTACAGCTGATCTCAAATGACAAGTTCCAGAGCATTGAGCATAGAGTTCTTGCCAACCATGAAGGTCCAAGAATATCAGTGGCATGCCTATTAGTGACTCATTATCAAGAAACAGACAAGAGATATGGTCCAATAAAAGAGCTGCTAACAAATGGAAATCTGCCCTTGTACAGGGAAACTACTGTCAAGGAGTTCTATGCTGTTTTGTTCTCCAGTGGACTCGGTGGTGCTTCAGCACTCGAGCATTTCAAGATCAAACAAAGCTAGAGGAGAAAAGAAGAGAAAAGGGCATACCAGCCAATAATTCTTGATTAAGCCTGTTTATCATGTGGAGCTGGTCAAATCTTGAAGTCGTTGAATATAGAGTTATTGAGATGGGGAAAGATGGGTTCGGAGTGGAAAAAAACTTGTTAAATAAAAGGCCCTATTATCTTAGGACCAATAAATTTAAAAGGGTTTTTAACCCAAGTAGTCCTACATGTCAGGATCAAACATGGTTAGATCCTCTATATTTTTTTTCATCTATTACATTTTCATATGAATTTATATAAAGTTAAAATAGTCCACACCATCTCTTTCCAATCAATTTCACGGAGGAGTAATGCATGTACTGGGCACATGACCGATTAAAAAGGGCAAAAGTGATATTTACATATTCCAAATAATCGTGGTTAAACTACAACATTTTTAAAATAAAAATAAATGGTGGTGGCTAATATGCTTTCTCAAGTTCGCTAACCTTCTCGTTTGAACCACTTGTAATTTTGTCACAACTATTTAGGAAAACGGCCGCCGTGCCTGCATCTCCTATTTTCAGAAATATGCATATCCCAATCATTAGTCAATATCCCACCAAACTCAATTTAATTCAATGCATTGCATGACAATTTAAACCATCATTTTTGTGATCCATTCTTCGGTCCTAAATGCATTTTTGATAATCATCGATGAGCAGTGAAATGCACTTACTGGCTGAGAAAAAAAATTCTTTTTTATTTAATCTTTTTATGGGTTTTCATTTTTCTCCATGGAAGATGTGATCTTCCCACCGAGAATTAAAGTTTTGTGGTTGTCAATTGACTTCACATTTGGAGTGTATTTTTTCAAACACACAAAATGGAAATTGTTTTAGGGCACTGCCTTTCTGGTTTGAGCAGAGGCACATTTATTGATGAGATGATCGGATAAAATACCTTTTTCATAATATGTAGCGTGCTGAAGTAAATTGGAGAATTGAAACACAAATTGGTCTGGCGATCGTGAAGGTAATCAACGGAGGCAACGTTGGATGAAGAAAACAGAGCAAGGTAAGGGAGAAACGTTTGTGGTTTAGTTTTGGATATAAAATAACACTTATGCCCCTTTTAATCGATCATGTGCCCAACACATGCATTGCTCCTTCGTGAAACTGATCGAAAACGGGTGATGTAGACTTTTTTAGCATCACAAAAATTCATCTAGGACCATAATAGCTTGAAAAAAATAATAAAGGATCCAACAATGTTTTAGTCCAAACACTAATAACTACTTTACCTCTAAGCCAAATTGAACATGACTTGCAATAAAATAATGACCTCATGAACAAAGAAAACTCGAATGAGAAACAACCGGAGCCCCCAGGGGCATAAACGAGCTGGCATGGCAGAATTGATGTGGGGGGAGACTTCTCGACTGGCGAGGTTCGAACCGCGACAAGGTATTGTCCCAAGCTGGTTTAGCAAGAGGCTGTCTCGGCAAGGGCAATGTCCCAAACTAGTTTCGCTCACAAGGGACTTACCCCTCCTGTCCTCTACTTGTTTGTGCACATCCCTTGATTTCTATCCCCTCTGGCACAAGGAGTCTCTGTGACTAGTAGGAGTTTCGTCCACAAAGAACTTACCCTTAAACTAAGAAACAACCTGATCTGTTTACATCCCCTCTGGCACAAGGAGCCTCTGTGACTAGTGAGGATTTCGTCCACAAGGAACTTACCCTTAAACTAAGAAACAACCTGATCTGTGACTAGTGGAGTTTCACCGGCAAGGTACTTACCTTTAAACTAAGAAACAACCTGATATTTTAAGATTTTTCTGGTCTCTCTCAAGTTCATGTCAATTACATTTTCTTTGTCTATTTTATTTTTAAAAAATAGTTTTGTGATTTTTTTTTTTTTTCCCTGTTGACTCCTAATGTGGGAGTAATTCTATTCTAGTGCATAAGAATAGAATTAAATGTTTGTAATACTAAAAAAAAATTTAAAATTCTCAAAATATGAAGGTATTATATTATAAAATACTCTCCCCATCACTAAATATAAATCATTGACTATTATTTTATAAAAATTAAAGTAATTTTTTTTCCTAAAATGTACTTTAATCAAATATATAAAAAAAAACCTTCAAAAAATTAATTAACTAACAAAAAAACTTATAATTAGTAATAAAAAAAATTAAAATAATTTATATTTAATGAGGGAGCAAGTCATACTTATTGTCTAAGCTTTTGGCTGGCATCATAAACTTTCTCAATAATTTCAGAATCTGTATAATCCCAAATCCATCAATCTGTCCTCAAGCTCCCGAAGTTTCCATTGCATCTGTCTTCTGCGTTCATGTTCGTCAAGGAATTTCTTACTCCTTTTTGTAGCCATGGCTTGACCTGCCGGAAATTTCTTAGTGGCAGGAGTAGAATCCGTTACCACTCCACTCGATTTGGCTTTGATTAAAATCCTATTCTGCGCTTGAAGAATCGGTCCGTTATATATTGCTTTCTAAATCTGGTAAAGCTAATTCTAGTCTCGAAGGTTATTGGGGTTTATCAGCAATAAATAATGATACTTCACCTAAATTGAGTTAGAATGATACAAAGCCTAAACCAACTCGGATTTGGAAGATTTGAAAAGGAGAAAGTTTCCAAAAGGTCTTTGTTTTCCCATTCATACCAGGAATGGGAATCATTTGGAAAATCATTTAATTTGTTTGGTTTAGAAAACATCTATATAATAAAAAATAAAACATAAACTAACAGAATCAGAATAAGAATAAGAACAAGAACAAACAAGAACCAGTTTCTTGAGCACAGTAATAGGTGACCTCCACAAGGAAATAGAGATAGGCTTCTTTTATTTACATCACATCACAGGAGAAGATTCTTGATCCCACTCTGGAACACAGGAGAAGTAGCATACCTGAGATTACAATGGTGCCTTTTTTGAGTAGGGTTGTAAAGAAAAAGTTTATCTACTACTACCAACATAACATAACATGTGATGAAACTGAGCAATAGGGAGTTAAATGCCAGAGCAGAAATGAAATAGCCAAAACAGGAAAGGGAACATATTATGTAAATTCGAAAGAAGAAATTAGGACAACCATTGAATCAAGATATCATGATCCCAAAACAAAAAAGTGATTTGAAAATCAGGTTGTTTGCATAATTTTGTACAAAACTCCTGAGAAACAACCCTCTGGAAAAGTAATTCGACAGAATGATTCTGGACATTACTTCTCTAAATCAAAATCAGTAAACACAAACAAGAGCCAATTTCACATTTTAATTGAATCCCCTGACCTTGTTGCATACATACATCATTCATTCTATTATTGCTTCGACCTTTTTATCCTCACGGAAACCCTCAATTTAAGGTGCAACCTAAGAGCACAAGAAATGCTCAATCAAGTGGGTGTGAAGTAGCTAAAGATTTCTTATTCTGTATGATTGATGCAACTTAATATCATGAATCATGCAGGATCCACCAAGAGAAAAGGCAAACAAGTCCTGGTCAACACCCTTCTTATCACTGAAATTTGGTTAATGCAGCATAAAAAGATTATTTATAACCTGCGAATGTGTTTAATGAAATGATGATACCTGTTGTACAAGATCACCAAGATAGAATTGAAAGGCTTTTCATTTCCAGCAGTAAACAATAAAATACCTTCACGCAATGTGAACTACTTCTACAAAAACAAGAAAAAATAATATCCCTAGACATTAAATAACTTTGTATCTTCCTTCCTTTAATCTCCCAAGGGATGACATTTCAAATGGAAAACACCTAGTTCCGAGATTTAGGATCATCACCACAGAAGAAACGAAAAAGAAAACTTGAACAAATTCTCTGTAGAAAGGATAATTCTCAACAAAATGCAACAATGAGATTACTTCTTCCAGGCTCTCACCCAAAGACTGTGTAAAATCATCAAAATTTAAGATCTTGATTAATTTGACTTCTGTCTTCAGAAGCCTCAGTCCCAATCTTCATCACTCAACTGGTCATTTTCCTCTCTAGGTGGTCTAACCACCAAAAGAACAGTACCCAAACTCACCTTCACACCAATCTCTTTTAAGGCAGACCCTATCTCCACCTTCAATCCCTCTTCACTGCTTCCATTCCCACCACCAAGAACCAGATAAAATCCATTATCAAACACTACCTCCTTCCGCCCTCTATCAGCTACTATCAAAATGTTCTCATCCCTGTTATACTTTTTTGCCCTCCATGGCAGAACAGTTGCATTTTTAAATGCCACGGCCACGCCCCCTCTTCTTAAACCTGCCACAGGCTCCCATCCTGGCAATACTACCCACCTACTCCATCCCTTCTCTGCCTCCACTATACCAAAATCCCCTGCACCACCACATTCCCAAGGTGCCGCCTCCACCTCTACCTCCCTCTCCTCAGCCCTACATACCGGCAAAACCACGACAATGCTAGACTGTGCAACCTCCCCAACCTGCATTCTTACAACGGGCACCCTAAAACCATCGTCCACTGCACTTCCTTTATCCTCTTTTTCTTCTTCTTTCTTCCCTTCCAACTCTTGCAACACCCTATTTTTGGCATTTTCAGATTCTACAACCTCCAAAGCCTTCTCTAGCGAAGCCTTAGACGATTCTAAAGAAGATGCAGTTCTGTGCTCCTCTGCCTGCCTAAAGTACATAAAACCCAAACAATCCCCCGGAAGGTCATCATCAAAACTCTCCCAACCTTTATCCCCTCGCCTACGAGGCTTATCCTTCATTGACCTGGCCAACTCTTGAGTCTTGAAAGCATCAAAATTATTCTCAACAACATAACGCACAGCTGCAACGCGCTGGGAATTACTCAATAACCTTATCTCATACAACAATTCAGCTCCACCGGTGTCAAAAAAGGAAAGAATATCAGGATCAATTCGAGATTGAACAAGAGATTCGCGTACTTGAGCAGCGACAACAAACCGATTCTGCTCAACCCCTGAAATGCCAGTGATTTCTTCAAGAACTGAAGGGGTGAAACCTTCTTGAGTCAAGCTAGGAATCAAAGGAGCATACTCAAACCACAAACCAAGACGATTGGTGAGGATTTCTAGGCGCCCATTAGTATCAAGTGTCTTGTACTTAGCAGGAAGAGGAGAAGGTGGAGGCCTAAAGGGCTGATAGAGTTGTTGCAGCTGCTGTTGATTGCTTTTGGGGGAAGAGGAAGAAGGAGGGATAATAAGTGCAGTGATTGAATTGGACTTCGAATGAGAAGGAGGGAGGGGAAGATGTTTCTGAGCATTCGGGGAGGCTGCTAGAGGGTGCTGCTGGAGGAACGCGCTCGAAAGAGACAGAGGCTTGGCTGTGTTGACCATTGTTACAGAGAGCATTGTGGAGGGAAGAGCTCAGGAGGTTGGAGAACGAAGGCAGTACAACGCCTTATCTGAAACTGTTTGATATGTTTTTTGATTATTTCTGAAATTAGTTTTTTTTTTTTTTTTTTTTATTTTTTTTTTTTTTTTTTTTTTTTTTTTTTTTTTTTTTTTTTTTTTTTTTTAAATTTTTTTTTTTTTTTTTTTTTTTTTTTTTTTTTTTGGAGTTGTTGGGTTAGGATATGAATGGGAACCCAATGAACTGGGTTGGTTCATGGGCTTGAACTTATGGGCTATAAATGACCCAAATGTAAACTATAATTTGAAATTTAGAATACTTAATTGGGTTGGGCTTGCTCTTGAGGGACTGATATAGATTAAGAAAAAGTGAAACTTTTACTTTTTTAAAAAGAATCATTATGAAATGGGTGTTTAGAATCTATTTTATAAAATATATATTCTTAAAAAGATGTTTCATACAATTATATATTTCAAAGGGCTTTTCCCACATGTTTAGATCAAAATATTATTGAATCCTTTATATTTTTTTTTCAGTCATAATTTCCCATATCAATTTACGGGCAATCATTAAGATTTCATATCAATTTACAAACAACCATTAAAGTCCACACTACCCAATTCAGACCATGGTCGTACCTATCACATGACAAACTTGTGAGAAATTTTTAGATTTTGAATCATCTTTACACTTTAATCTTTAAAAAAAATTCAATAAAATAATCAATTTACTTACACAAATACGACTTTGCTGCAATTTCTTTTTTTAAAAAAATAAAATATAATGAAGATTTTATCCTTAAAAATTTTTCACAAGTTTGTCATGTGATAGACACGACCATGAAAATGATCGAAATTAGATGATTTAGACCTTAACGACTGTTCAAAAATTGATATGAGACCTTAATGGCTAAAAAAAAAAAGAGTAATCCAATAATATTTTGATTCAAACATATGAGACCATTTTAGCTAAAAGCCCTATTTTAAATTTAACATTTAAAAAAAAAAAAAGGTTATAATATATTTTATTAAAAAAAAATGTTTTACAAAATTAAAATTTTTTTTATTTATTTTAAATTTGAAGTTTTAAAGTTGTTTAGACTTCTTTTTTTTTTTTTCACCGAGCAAATCTAAAAAAAAAATTTTATAAAAAAAAAAAACTGAAAATTAAGTGGAAATGAAATAACTAATCCAGATGAAAGAAGGAACAAGAAAAAGTTATAAAGTGAAAACGATATAAACAGGAACTCTAATTCCCTTTTGTCGGGTAATGTGCATACATGGTCATAAATTTCATGTTAATAATAAATTCAAGTAATATATATATTCTCTTGGTTTGAAAATGAATGTCTCATATTTCATTTTGAGTTGTTTAAAATTGAATATATCAATTTTTTTAAAATCTTATAAAAAAATTTATTGAAAAAATTGACAATGAAATAAATTGATGAACTGAGTCAAATTAAGATATTCAATTATAGAGATGAAGGAAGTGTTATTTTTTCATAAATCTTTAAAATAGCTAATTTTATTGGACATATGTTTTGCATGGGATTTTCCGGTTTACTGCTAACCTTATTATACTGACCTTGACCCTTGAAAATTTGTTCTGTGGCTGCTATATTTGGTGACCTAGTCTCCGTTCTCGAGGTTTTTTAGTTTCATTTTTTTGCTTCAGATTCATGTAACAAAAGGGTCTTTTTAAAAAAAAATCCCTTTTCCTTTTTGGTCTGAAATTTTAGGAAGGGATATAATTGGAACGCCGGCACATGTGAATATTGTGCGGCTCATTTGCCTTTCAATTTCAACCAATCAAAACTGATTATATTTTTTGGCCTAAATTTTGAAAAAAAATTAAGTAATATTTAACTCCAACCAGGAGACCTAATTAATTAGTCTGCGGGTGATTTTTTTGGCAGCAAAAGATGTTTCAGTCCTCACTTCTGGAAACTTCAAGAAGAAAGGGGTAATGTTTTTATTTTTACATTATTTTTTTTATTTAAATTATCATCTTACCATTTCTTAATCAACTAGCTATTAATTTAGTGTTAGAAGGGGATTCTAACAGCAAATGTAGATTAATACTCAATTGATGAAACAGTTTTACTTAAAAAATAAAGTTATAAATTAATTTTTAATTCTAAAATAAATTAATGTTTATGAAAGGGGTAAAAAAATCTTCTTCCGTTATTAAATATAAGTCACTTATCATCATTTCGTAAAAATTAATTAATTTTTTTTCTTCGTAAAATGTCCCCTAATCACTTTCTCAAAATACGCCTATACTTTTGGACATCTAACAAGGAGGGGTACCATAATAAAAATACTTTAAAATATCTAACTAAATAATTAACAATAATGGTTCAAAATTAGTGATAACAAAAATTAGAGAGGATAACTTATATTTAATGAAGAACGGAATCGTACATTTGGAAGGAATATAAAGGGAAGAACTTATGAGACGAGACGAATCACGAACGATTCGAGTTCAGCTCAACTCGCTTGTTAAATGAGTCGAGCCAAACTTATATGTATTAGATTCGTTAGTCTCGTGAGCCTAAATGAGTTTTTAATATAAAAAATGTTTTATATAATATAACTTATTTATTAAATATATAATCTATTTTATTATTGTTATATAATATATTTTATTTATTCATCTACTATATATAATAAATAAAATTATTTCTTAAAGTTTTAAGAAAAATAAATTAAGTCACGAAAACAAACTTAAATGAATCCGAACTTGGATTCGAGCCAAGTTCAAAGAAGTCCAAACACTTAAGTTTTTTAATTATACTTAAACAAGTCAAAACCTTTTAAATGTTTAATTCACTAGGTTCAAACTTAAATTTTAAAACTCGAATGAATCCAAATCCCAACTCAAACCTAGCAAAGCGTAAATGAACCAAATCTGAACCTGACATATTCGGGCTGGAGTCGTTTATAGTGCTAAGGCTTTATCCATCATGATTATGGGTTAAGATTGTGATGTGTGAATATGAAACTCCCACTTGCATTTTTTTTAAATAAATCGAATGAAAACTTTTGACCGAAATTTCTTTGGTTTTTTTTTTTTTTTTTTTTTTTGGGTTTGGAGTTTGAACTACGAATATGACTGTCTTTTCTTTTTTGACCTAAAGAAAGAACAAAATATCACCAAAAAATATATTTATATAAAAGAAATAAAGTAAAATTGTGGGGTTCAGAACACTAACAAAGAAAGAGAAAATGAAAGAACCATGGTGATGAGTGGCTCCAATTGTCTTATTGACCATTCCATCATCAATTCCGTTATTATTATATTAATTAATACCTCCTCAATTTATAATTGAATGTCACGATTTTTATTTTGAATTGTTCTAAAGTGAATATCCCGTTTCTTTAATTAAATCAAATTGAAATAAAAAAAAAAAACTTGACATTGTAATTTAACAATAAATTAAGTCAAATTTTTTATTAAAATACATATAAATTAAAATAAAATATTTAATTCCAAACGGATAGAATAATGTATGGAGAGCGAGTAGGATAATCCAAATGCCCTCTCATTACAAGTCGATTTAATTATTTAATTTAACGATAAAGTTGGTAGATGATGATTATCGCCCATTAAAGTTTGCTTGTCTTTGCGACATCTCAAGACTAGACCCATTCATTTTCGTGTCTGCTTTGACTGACATTAGAATTTTCCCCCAATTTTTCTTCTTTTATTTCAATCTCTGTGTGATATTTATACACCAAGCAAGCAAGTACATCAAAATTGATGAAAGTAATCTCATGTATATTATTAAAAGTTTATAAAATTTTAAATTTTCAGAACATAAATTAATCGATAAATTAAAGCAAAATCAGAGGTAATCTTAAATTGCATAAGAACAAATCCAATTGAATTAGATTAGTGTATTGGTTTTGAAATATTCGGTGTAATCTGACACTTTTTCTGTCCGAAATTTAATGTCTTTCTATTTTTATTTTAGTTTGTTTAGAATTTAATATCTTATTTTTTAAAAATAAATAAGTTTTTAATATAAAAATCTCATCAATAACCTTCTATATATTTAAAGATTCATATCTATTTATATAATGTTCTCATCACTTATTACATTAATGAAAGGATATTCAAATTTCAGATGGATATGATCCATTTGATATAACAAGAACAATGCCAAGCAATTGATGATGAACATAAATGTTGTATTTAAGGAAATGTTTCATCCAATTTGAAGGTAAGGACATTTATTTTGCATATACAATGAATCCATGTAGCAATGACCAGATCAATAAATAGTTCTAACCATGACCAAATCAATACGCAATAATAATACAAGCAAAAGCAACCACACATGCTCGTTGTTTCACATTTTAAGTGTGAGGATAGCCTAACTTTAGAAACCCAAAGAACAAACTACTCGAAACTTGAAGAAGTTCATCTAATCTCTTCTAGATCTGCATATTGAGGAAACTGAGAAACTTTTCTATTGTTTTGGGAAAAACAGTTATAAATGCAAAGTCATTTTATTTCCTTTCCAAGAATATGTATTTTTGTGCTCGTGGTGGTGATATTGGGGATCACCATAGTATATACAAGTAGGAAAAAGAATTGAGTTTCAAGGAAATGGTATGATGGGTATCACTTGATTAGAATCAAGGACAGAGACACTAATCTTATCCAAAATTTAATGTATAAGTTCGAACCCAATAAGATTTGATCCTGTGTCAACGAAGGACTAACTTACTTACCTTTTTATATTTTACTAATTTGTTTATAACTAGGTATAAGAAAGGAGACAACATGAATCAATTGTTAAGATCATGTTACGAATTTTAGTGGGGGAAAAAAAGCCAAAAAATAAGCACACCAAGTTCTTTTTTCAATTGAAGAGAGCAGGTTCATGCATTGCGTGTCAATATCCTCACGTCATGGGTGATGAAACATTTTATTGTATACTTTCACATTATCCGTAGCTGAATTTCTTGTTTTAATTTTGATAAATTTTATTCAAGGGATTTGATTTTTTTTTAATGTAATAATATAATATTTTTTAGAAAAAATTATTAATTTAAAAAATAAACATACAATTTTAAACCGTTCAAAATAAAAAAAAAATTCATTAATTTCAAATCGAATGATTATTTATTTATTTATATATTTGTGTGTGCTGATTTTCAAGTTGACATTAAATGCGCCCTTAATTTGTTTTGTCCGTAACGGCTAATATTGATTCGACGTTGACTGGTCAAGGGCCCAATACCACAACTACATTATATGACTTCCCATCACAGCAGTCATATTTATTGGTTTATTTATTTTTTTTCATGATTTTTTTTTAATGAATTATCAATATATATATATATATATATTTGGATAGGACAATGATCCTGTATTTATATCGTCATGGAGTGCCATTATTTTCTGGTGTTCCAAGATTTTCCTTTCTTTTCTGTGGTGAGGAAAGATGGAAAATGAATAATGATGACGATTGATTACATAATTTTTCAATCATTTCATACATTGAAATGTAAAATATACCATATGATTAATATATATTTTGTCTCTTTGGACATCTTAATAGTTAAAGTGATAAAAGTATAGACTATACGTCTTAAGTTTGAATTTTATTTAAGGATGATACTAGATTTGAACTTTTTAACTTATGATTTGCGTGTTTTTCACTCCACTCATTGAGTTGAGAAATAATCTTATTAGTTATATTTTCACACTTATTCAAATTCTTTTTTAAAAAAAATCTCAAAACTCATAGAGAGTAACCATTTCTTTTTTTTTTTTTTTCCCTACAAAAAAAAAAAAAACCTCTCAAATCCGGCATTTCCATCCGATACGTTACAACTTACAACTTCCAGGTTCACGAAGTGATGGGTGACGAGGTGAGTGCCAAGTTGGACATAGAGTGTGTCCCCACAATAATGCTTCCTGCTTTGTACAGTACCTTGTCATAATGAATGAATCTGACGTCAGATTAGAATTCTCCTCTGACCTGGCCGCCAGGGCTTTGACTCACGTGCCCTTATTCTTCTCCCTGCCCATCCTCAATGCATTATTATAATGCCCTCTACATATATTATTATGATTTTATTTTATTTTTTAAAAAAATTAACATGCACTGAGATTGACAGTGAAATTCAAAAAACGTTATTAAAATTCACCCGCTCGTGTGCCTAACTGCCTATATATACCTCCTCAATCTCACACTCCACACCATAAAAACTCACACAATTCAAAAAACCAGCAAAAACTTTCAAATTAATTCAAACAAGAGAGAGATAGATCGTGCTTCACCATTCATGGATTCCTCATTCTTCCAACAAAGTTGCAATTTGGCTCATTTTTCTCCAGATTCTTCTTCTTCCTCCTCCTCTACTTACAGCTCTTCAGAAACCTATTATTCTCCATACATGCAGCAGCAGCAGTCATGTCTTCCTTTCAACGAGAATGACACTCAGGAGATGCTTCTCTATGGAGTTCTAGCTGAAGGAGGAGGCGGCGCAGCAGCCGGTGATCACGAAATGTGTTCGAATTATGATGATGAGCCGGCGGTGAAGGAAGAATTAATTGCTTACAGAGGCGTGAGAAGGCGGCCGTGGGGAAAATTCGCTGCGGAAATTAGGGATTCGACGAGGAATGGAATTAGAGTTTGGATAGGAACGTTCGATACTGCTGAAGAAGCGGCCTTGGCTTACGATCAAGCTGCATTGGCTATGAGAGGTCCAGCTACAGCACTCAACTTTCCGGCGGACGTAGTTTACGAGTCGCTAAAGGAAATGAACTACAGATTTGAAGAAGGGTGTTCCCCTGTTTTAGCGATGAAGAAACAACACTCCATGAATAGGAAAGGAAGTATAAATACTCAAAATAGGATTAAAAAGAACAAGAACAAAGATTTGAGTAATTTGGATAATGTTTTGGTTTTAGAAGACTTGGGAGCTGATTACATGGAAGAACTTCTAAGTTTATCTGATCATCATCAGACCAGTACTGCCACAACCTGGTATAATTAAAACTAGTTCGTTGAAACTTCTTTTGGTAACGACAAGACTGATATATATGTTTTGAGTAAGTACAGTCTGTGTATTTTATTTGTACGTAGTTTGAATGAAAATTGAAGTTGTCCTTTACTGGTTATTTTACTCTTTTTTTTTTTTCAATATTATTCATGCTCTTTCTCTTTGTATATAAAAAATATTTTTTTCCATTAAGAGACATTTTAACAGAAAAATAAATTACGTTAATATTAATAAAATGATTCATAATTAAAAATGGAATACTATAAAAGAAAATGGTTATGTTATCTGAAAATATTTTTGTTTCTCAACAGGATACCACATAAAGACTCCTTTTGCAAGTTTATTATTACGGACATAAAGGTAGTTGATTTTCCTTACACTAGTCAATACGAGACAAGACGAATTAGTGGAAAAGGTTAATCTTAATTATTTAGTACTAAACTGTGGCAAAAGGATAAGACTAAAGATGTTTATGAAATGATTAATTTTCACTGTGATTAATTTTCACTGTGTGGGTAATGCCTTTGACCAATTGGAAATTAATTCAAAAATAATAAATCGCCTTATTATAACATTGAACTCTTATCAGAGTTTGATGTCACGATCTCAGTTGTAGCCGTAGCAACAATGGCGAAGCGCGCAAAAGAGAGAGCAAGCGGTCAAAGGTCAAGGGTTTGGTGCAATTGGTCAGCAAATGGTCAAAATTTTCTAACCCTACAATTTTGTGGAAAGAATTTAGACCCGTCAATATGGGCACAGATTCAAAGAGGGTCGGGTAGGCACTGGGCCTGAATTTAAAGGAGATTGGGCCTGAATTTAAAGGAGATGAAGATATTAAAGTCCATTCTAACCCCCTAAAATCTCTGGGCATACATGGATTTTTTATAATATTTTAATTAATAATTTTTAATTTATCAATTTATATTTTTAGCTGCAAATATACCATATAATATTTTAAATAAAACTAATGTTAAACAAATATCAATATTAAAATTGAGTTCATGTGTATTATCATAGAACTTTATATGATGAGGGGGTCAAAAAATGAAACACTTAAAATGTGTGTATAAATTCCCCCCTCCCCCTCTTTTGAGCCCCTCCAAGAGAAATTAGAATTGGCTTAAATAAATTAAAGCCTATAGAGTCGAAAGAATTTTTAGAAGAGGATGAAAATAAATATTAATGTATAAATACCATGTATCTATGTTAATGTTTAAGAATTTCTAACTCTAACCAAAGTCATCTATATATCATAGAAGAAGGGGAAAAGAGAAATACTTAGACCCAAAAAATGACTATAGAGAATAATAGAATCATGGACCGTTAAATATAAAATAAATCATTTAATTCATGTTATTAACATAATATATATATATATATATTATAAACAGAACACTTGGTCCATTAGCTTTGAAAGACCAACCCAATTCATATCCACGTAGATCAAGTTCTAAATGGATCGTTAAAATGATAGTTGAGTCCAATCCATATATATATTGGGGATCCATGGATCAAAGCTCCTGCATCATTTAAACAAATTATTATTATTAACCCATTTTTGATTTATTAAAAATATAATTTAAACCTTATGAGCCTTCATCAATATTTACTTAATGAAACTTACCTTCCAATATATATGGTTTATTACCTTTGCCTGGATCCGTTGGCTGTCTCGGGCCATTTTTTGTGTTTGTCAGAGAATTAAATTAATGCATTTTAAACGTGCACTGCTGACCCGAATGCTCTGCTAATTAGCTTCTCGTCAGAGTAAAAAAATTATCTCTTACAAACCTAAACCTTGACGAAGTACTTTGTATTACTAATACTATTCAAAGTAGTCCTTTTGTTACTTTTCCATTCTGAACGAGAGAAGAAAAGGTCGGCAGTGGGCTCCTGCAGTAGTGGCGCCGGCCACTCAAGCAGCCAAATAGCCCAGAAATTAGAGCTAAGTGTCCAAGGCTCAGGTCTGGTCCGAGAAAACTCATTTGAGTATATGATTTTTTTTTATTTATTTGTGGGCTTGAAAGTTGAAATGTCTCTAACGAAACATATGGATAGAGTAGTTTTTTTTTTTTTTTTTTTTTTCTCCTCATATTTCATGAGGGATCATTCTTATTTCATGTTCAAAAAAATCTATTTTCTAATTTTATAACCTTTTCTTTTTCTCAAGCTGTGTCCGGCCTGTTTGTACGTACTTTTATGTTTCATTAATAATAACAACTCACCAAAGTTATAATATTCAAATTCGTAATGTCGAACCCATATATCAAGTGCAGAGAAAAAAATAAATGTGGAAATGGTTTGAAAGTGTTGAAAAAGTAGAGCATGGGTAATAATATTATATTAAGACAAAATTCTAACTAATTTAAAAAATGATACATTTAATTTTGGACATCTCATAATATAATATATGGCATTCAATTTCAAATAGAGGGGGTGTGATTTTGAGAATTGAATAATTAGTTGGATCAAAATTAATTTAATTATTTAAAGAAAGAAAAAGAATGAAGCGAAAAAAATCCAGAGGAAAAATTACTTAGGGTGGACGTGGACGTGGACGATGAGCGCACTGCATACGTGGTTATGGACGCCACGCAGAAACTTAGCCGACCTTTTATTAGATTCGGTCCAATTTAGGTTAGATTCAATTTCATTGGTTATCATTTTTTTTTTAGTTATCAATATATAATTTTGATTTTTTTTTTCCGTTTTATCTTTTGTTTAATATTCTCCTTCATTCGTTAATTAAAAAAAAAAATGTAATTATAGAATAGAGATGAAATGATTGTATATTTTTTAAAGTTATAGTATTTCTTATTCGATGTAACAAGGCAATTAATGACTTAATTCCTTCAAAAAAATTTTAATAAATGTGAATACGATCAAATTCGAATTCAAATTTTATTAACACCCTCAAAAGTCGAGTCCTGTATCCATATATGGATACCTGACACGGACGTTGAAAAAGAAGGGGGCTAACTATTTGGGATTTTGTAGGTTTATCGATGAAAAGGAAATATGTGGTCATTAGTGCATCTCATGTTGGGTAAAGTTCTAGTAATTAATTAATTCTTGAACAAGAACACAGAATTTGTGCCAGAAAAATTGGAATATTTTTGTTTTGTGAATAAATAATTTCACACATCACTTATTAAAACAACTTTTCACTTAAAGTTAAAATTTAGAGAGGTTAATTTATATTCAAAGATGACCACATATTATTGGAATTGAATTCATCAATATTATTCTGTCATGAAAAGTTTTCATTTTTTCAGTGGAAAATATATAAAGACTAAGCCAGAAGCCTCTTTAATAAAATGTACTTTTGCTGTCATTTTCAAGTGTACTGGGATATAGTGGCCATTGGCTAATTTCAAAAAGGGAAAAATATTTTTTTATTGTCTTTTAATTATAAATTATTTGTAGTTATTTTATCAATATTTAAATTTGTTTTTTAAATATTTTTATTAGAAAAAAAATAGAGGGAGAGCTAAGGAAATATTAAGAAAATGAGTAAAATATTTATTAAACTATCAATATATAATTATTGCATTTATCTTTATTATCCATCTATACATATTGGGTGGAAGAAGAAAAAAAGAAAAGAAAAGATTTTTTATGCTCTGGGGGCATTGACAGAGAATTTATTTTGAATACAACATTTTCCAAAATTAATGTCAAGTCAACGAAGACCTATCATAACTAACAAACATTTCGAATAAAAAATATTACTCTTTTTGTATGGAAATAAATATCTCATATTTTATTTTGAATTATTCGAAAGGACATTCGATTCAGACGAAGAAAGCATTTAATAAGAGTTATTATTTTTCACGTTTTAATAATGATTACTTCGTAGTTTTTCATTTATATGAGAAAGGACAATAATAAAGGAAGGATTCTTAAATCGGTTGTGCTCTGCCAAACAAATCTTAAGCCCACGAAAGCATATGATGACGAAAAATTGATCTGAAATGAATATAATATATATTTGTGGTAACAGAACTAATTACTTTATCGATAAATATTGGCTTTACTCTAATCTATTCCCTTTCTATTTCTGGCCCAGACAAGCGAAACCCAATCCTAACTCAGCCCAGCAGCCACTCGGCCCGGCCACACAAAAGTAAACCTAAAAATAAAATCTCAAACTTCTTTCCACGTGGTTTAATAATTTTAGATTTATTCCAAGATTCATTGTTCAAACTTAGAAAGTTTTGATTTTTTATCTTTATCATCCTTAAAGGTTTTTTTTTAATATCATCTTCAAAATAAGGTGATTTTTTTTTTCAAGAATCTAATCAAAATGACTAAAATATAAAATTATAAATTATTTAGAAATGATGAAGGTTAAAAAAAAAAATAACGACCAAAGCTTTTAAAAATATTAAAATTTGAAGATTGAATTGTAAAATAACTCAATAATTTTATGAAAAAATTAATGCAAAATTTCAACACTAACCTACGTCCAACATGTGTCTTATCCACTATTTATGGATTACTAATTCTTTATACAATATCTTCTCTTTTCCCCCCTTTTTTTTTCTCTTAATAAATCGAATCCATGACATGTAATTATCGATTACCACTTAAGCAAGAAGGTTTGCCCGTTAATATTTATTAATTAATTTATGCACATAATTTCAATCTTCTTTCAACACCAAAATATGAATTGTGAGTAATTTTCTCTTTCTTTTTAAATATAAATTATCTTGTAATCAATATAATACATAATTATGAATTTTAAATATTACTTGTCATTCAATTTTATTTTATCTATTATAAAACTTTATACATTCTTTCATCCCAAGTCAATATCTCATTTTGACTTTTGAAAGTTTTATAAAATGAGTTTGTTTGATTTCGTTCATTTAAATAAATATTTAATTATGAATAATTTAAAATAGAAATATAAATCATCCAAATCCATGGCAAAAGGATGAGTTATAAATAAAAAAAAAAAATTGTTAGTATTTTAAGTGATATGTTTTGATATCTGTAATATACTACATACTGTTGCATAGTGCGCTATTTCCTCTCTCAAGAATCCTCCGTCACTTTCTAAATTCTCTCCACTTTGGAATTTTTCCACTGCATACCAAAACGACATTCCTCATCACGCGCAACGACTCTACATCCTCTCCTTTTTCTCCTCCGAAGTTGAGCCCTCTGCTCGATAGTCCATACCCGTACGATTTCTTGATCGGTCAAAATTCTCCCCTCAGCGACCCTCCTCGAGGCCTCAATCCATCACACAAAACCCCATCATCATCTACACGCATTTAACCTTCAACCCACCTTCTCTTCTTCAAAATTCCAACCTCTTTTCCTTAACCGCAGCCAAACCCTTTTCTCGATTTCAGCAAAAGAGTGGGCGTATTCATAGAGGGATTTATAGAGAGAAAAAAAGGGGTTGAATTTTCAAAATGGATGAAAAAGTTTTGGATGATATAATAAGAAGGTTGCTGGAAGTGAGGGGGAGACCAGGGAAGCAGGTGCAGTTATCTGAAGCCGAGATCAAGCAATTGTGTATGGTTTCTAAAGAGATTTTTATGCAACAGCCCAACCTTTTAGAGCTTGAAGCTCCCATCAAGATTTGTGGTATTCATTGTCCCTCCCCTCTTTTGATGTTCTAATTGATTGGTTCTTTTCCGACGAACTGGAATTTCTTTGTCTTTACTTTCCCCTTTCCATTCTTAGGAAGGGAAAACTTGTTTGTTTTAGTTTCCTTTTTGGCTATTTCTCTATCTCTAATGGGTTGACTTTTGGGCTTAATGTCTGGTAAGGAACGAAGTACTATGAATAGTGTTCTTCTTTGGTTTCTATGATTGTCTATTTTTGGGTTGTTCAAATTTTGTAGGATAAGGTTAGATGATCCCGTGTACTTGTAGAAGAAGTGGCCTGTTGAAAGGGCAAAACTTTTTTATACCTATAGCAGTGGTGTGGCCTTTTTTTAGGTATTTTCTCATATTGTTGTGTTTGCCATGTATGTAACCATTGCCGTAGTACAATTGTTTAAATCGATGATCTTAGTTGCCTGTCTATGTGAAGATCAACTATTCAGCTGTAGTAAGCTTCTGCTGCTCCTTGGCTAGTGGAATTATCTCATGATCTGTGCTTTCTACGTTGCTCCTTATTTGTCTAGCTTGGAACTAGAACCTTGAGCTTGAGTTGGAGTTGCTTGGAGGTTGCCACACATAGATATCTGTTGTTTTCCTATCCTTTAAAGTGAACTATTTTTAACATTGAGATTTTTGCAAACGTAGAGTGATGCTAATACTTTATGATCACTAATATGCTCTACAAAGTTTTCTTGCAGTATGCACTGTTTGGTTCATGTTGGTGCACCTGCTCTCGCAGCGCGAAAGAATTTTATATTTGTTCCATTTTGATAGTATAATTGATGCCAAAACATTAGTCTTCACATTTGAAGGCTCAATTATTGAGTCACTTTAAGTAGAACCTTGGACTTTTATAGTGTTCTAAGCTGCAAAGATTATAACTTAAATCGGTGCCAAATTCTTTCTTTATCTGCCTTTTTCCAGTAAGTTCCTGTTAAGTTAGTTTAAAACTTATGTAGCAAGATTTTTCAGAAGATCTCTGTGGCTACTGAGCATCCTGCTCAAAATGAGTCCTCATTGCACTTATCCATGGGAAATTAGTAGTTTTTGATCCATTTAGTAAAATCCATGCTTCTTTTTTTAAGTTGGTTACTAAAGTTTCAACCAAATAGGCCATCCTGAAGTAACATGCAGTACATATTAGTTAATCCTATATTCTGCCGAGTTTCAGTCAGCTACAACTTATTTGGACTATAGATTCCCACTTAGTAAGAGATATTCGGTCATTTTCTTTTTTCTGAAAGGCCCTGCATCATAATTCATATATGGTAACACCTGGTTTGGAAAACCTTGTGTAAGAACTAAGCAAATGGACCAAAAAAGAATGTGTTGTTTGCACTATGTTGCACCTTTGCCTTGTTCTGCATGTTGCAACTACTATCATCTTTCAGCATGGCTCGAAGGTAAGCTAGATTCGGCTCTTAAGGTATGCACAAATTGGTTAAGATAGACAATTTCTTTGAATCAATTGCTTCAATTTATATCTTCCATCTTGCACAATTGTTCTGCTTGGAAAGAGAATTAACAGAATTAGTTATATGATCATTTATGGGTAAATATATTATTTCATGTGTGAAATGACAGTTGGAAGTCATATATCTTTTAGAAGCATGTTTTTGGGTTTCCTGCATTTTTGCTGCAAAATTTCCAACACAGAATAAAGTTTCACATATTTGACACAGTTTGAGAAAATATTTACTTTCTTTTTGCCATATTGATGTATGAGACATTGGTAGAGAAGTAAGAGATGAAGAAACTAAGGAAATATGAGATCACATCCAATTCTGAGCTATAAATTTAATTTGAGAGGATAAAGATGTGTAAGATATAATCAAACAAGAAAATAAAACAAAGAATCAATTCCTTTGGTCATTCAATTGGCAAGCTACAACATCTATGAGCTTAAGAGAATATAAATGCTAAATGGGTCCAAACTTATATTGTCCCCAAAAAATAAGAGATGAAAGCCTTGATGTTAGTAATAGTAGATACTGATCTGCAAAGGTTTGTGAAATCCATGTCTTGTCTGCTTTTCATGAACTGAAAAGAACATTGATGTCTACTGGTGTAGCTTGTGTAAAAATTCTGAAAAATCAATAACTCATTCCTTACCTGCATAGAATACTTCGATTAATCTATGAAACATGCACTGAACATTTCAAGGGTGAAGTTCGTTGTTATAATAAAGAAAATATAGGAATCCCTCCGTTCAAGAACAGGTATCTTCATTTCACTTGGTGCAAATTTTCGGTGTGACTTTGACCATGTGTTTTCAATATCATCCTTATTTTGTGTGTTGCCTATTGATATTGTAAATTAACAACTGGTGGCATATTGATATTGAAAATTAACATAAACATGAATGGTCTCTACATTGGCTTTAGGGATGCATTCATTTTTCTAGTAGCTCTAAATTAGGATTTTGTTTATGTACAGCAGTGGAAATGTTTTTAGTGAAAATTAATCAAACTAGAAAGTGGACATTCATTTTGGAAATTAGCTAATCAAAAAAAGTAGAGAGGATACCGTTCTTAGAATTGGGGAAAGGATTAGTTTAAAGCTCATCAGGTGGATCTAGTTGAATTCTATGCAAGTTGAGCATAATTTCCTTTTTACTACCTATTGACATATATCATTGTCTTTTGAAAAAGATATAGCATGTCAAACTTTGACAATTGTCAAAAGGAACATTTGACATGTATATACATCTATATATGATACTAGTATCACATGTGATGGTAAAGTATCCTGGAACTTGTTAGTCATGTGTTTGCTGGTGTACCTATGTGGTTGAGTTTAATTGTTATCATTCGAATATGGATAGCATTGGGTGAAATGTATGGTAGAAATTACCGCCTTCAACTCATAAATAATCATTACCTATAGATAACAAATACTGGAACTAATGCATGCACTAGCATAGATGTATATATGTTGGTATATAATTTTGTTTGAACTTAAAATACTATATTAGGGTATCTGTATTTCTATAATTTACTTTGTCTTCTTTTGGCTTCAGGTGATATTCATGGTCAATATTCTGATCTTCTAAGGCTTTTTGAGTATGGTGGATTACCTCCCCAAGCAAATTACTTGTTTTTGGGCGATTATGTGGATCGTGGCAAGCAAAGCTTAGAGACAATATGCCTCCTACTTGCTTATAAGATAAAATATCCTGAAAACTTTTTCTTGTTACGAGGGAACCATGAGTGTGCTTCCATAAATCGTATTTATGGGTTTTATGATGAATGCAAGAGAAGATTTAACGTCAGGATATGGAAGATTTTTTCAGATTGCTTTAATTGTCTACCTGTAGCAGCACTTATTGATGAAAAGATTCTTTGCATGCATGGAGGCCTCTCTCCTGATTTGAATAACTTGGATCAGATAAGAAACTTACAACGTCCAACTGATGTACCTGATACTGGATTGCTTTGTGATTTACTTTGGTCAGATCCCAGCAAAGATGTTCAAGGGTGGGGGATGAATGACAGAGGAGTTTCATACACTTTTGGTGCTGACAAGGTTACAGAGTTCCTCGAGAAACAAGATTTGGATCTTATTTGCCGTGCCCATCAGGTTAAGCCCTATTGCAGTCAGTTTCTGTTTCGGTTTATAATTATCTTTTGGTTTATTAGGGTAGGAAAATATGAGACTCGGTACTAGGCACAGTTCTGGGTTTTCCTATATTAAAACTATATATGTTTCTATTGTTAGTGTCACAGTTAGATTCCTTTTTACCTATTGATAATTTGATGCCTTTGGAATTTGGGCAGAAGCTAACTGTTGCAACTTTCCCACTCATTGTGTTTTATCTTATTTATATCTAGTGTAATAGGTAAAACAGATTGTAAAAGTTATTATGGTTGGGGACTTTTGAAGTCTTTACCATTTAAATGTAATTAGTCTTTATCATCTAATTAAGCAATGAAAGCTAAATATGAAATATCCCAATTGGTTACATGCCTCAGGTTGGGAGACAGACTTTTTTATCTTCCCTTAGACCTTTGCAATTTCTTTTTTAGCTCTTCAGGCATCATTTTTTATTTGTGCCTTTTTTCTGATTACAATGTTGCATTGAATAAGTGTGTTAATAGTTGTCAGATGGCTATATAAGTTGTCTTTTGACTAAACAAGTAGCTGTTTCTTTTCATCCATCGTGCAGGTTGTGGAAGATGGTTATGAGTTCTTTGCCAACAGACAACTTGTAACAATATTTTCAGCACCTAATTACTGTGGAGAGTTTGACAATGCTGGTGCAATGATGAGCGTAGATGAGACTCTGATGTGCTCCTTTCAAATACTAAAACCTGCAGAAAAGAAGTCCAAGTTCAATTTTGGAAATACAACTACAGCCAAGCCTGGAAACTCTCCACCAGGTGTCAATGTCTATAGCAGTACTACTACTACTAAATCAGGAACACCGGCAAAGGTAAAAGAAATACCATTCAAACTTTTTCTCCTTTCGGGTTGTTTATAGCATCTAAATACCATTCAATCTCAAGCCATAGGTCTTGAGCATTCGATCTGTCAGCCTGTTGAATGGTGCTACTATTATGGTCTTGACCCAAGTGATTCCTTTGACTTGAATCTTCCTCATGGAGTCCTTGTCCTTGGTAGGACAAAGCAAGTGAATTTTGGTCACTGCATTATTTCAGATGTTGCATAAGACTATGTTGAGTCTAGACTTTATTGCTTCACTTTCTTAATATCACAACACTTCTTCGTTTTCATAACACCATACTTTTTTTTGTTTTGGCTAAGAAACTTCTCATATTATTCAGAAATTTCTCCGCTTGTTGTGGCACAAACTTTGGTTAAATACCATTTAACTCTTGTCCCACAGTCCAACTTACAGCATATAACTTCTGCTCTGCTTAATTTTGATGTATTGTGTCCTTCCAGTCTTTCCTTGGTTCTAAAGTGTGAGTAGCAGCCAGATAGCACCGAAATGCAGTGACATGGTAGACCTGCAAACCGCTAATGAGGAAGAAGTTAAAAGATCATTTCCGTTTCCTACAATGGTCAAACTGTAAAAAACGGAGAGACAAGGCATAACCCAAAAGAAAATGGAGGGTAATTTTTTTTTTTCCCATGGTGTAATGTCAAATGTGATCAAAAGAGGGATGTTGTGTAATCTCACTCTTCTTTCTTTTATCTTCTCTGTATACAATTCTTCATGTTAACTCTTCCTGAAATTGTCATATGTATGAGAATGAATGACACCTCTAGCTCTTAAAGAGTACGGTGTCATGGTCTCTTCTCATATATTTGGGATGTACCCTCCTATTCTTGCTCCAAGTGCAAAGTCTATATCTGCTCCCCTTTGATTTTCTGGGTTGAATCCCCCCCCACCCCCAACACTCCCCAATTCAAGTTTAAGGTAAATGTCTGCCTCCTCTACTCTTGAATCCTTCCTGATAATGTCATTTTTCTAAACTATTTACTTCTGGGTGGGGGGATTGCCAAATGAAGTTATTTTACTTAGTTTAGTTGTCTTTTCTATCGTTAAGAATAAGTCATTTACTCATTATAATTATTAATGCATAAATTCCTTTTGATATTAAATATAAGTCATTTTTATTAGTTTTTTAATTTTTTTTATCTATATTATCCCTTTAATGATATATTCAGAGAAATAAAGTTTAAATTTTTGAAATGATATTTAGAGGATATTTTAGAAAAAAAAAATATTTTAATTTTTGTGAAATGATGGCTGATTATTTATATTCAGGGAGGAGAGAGTATTTTATATAACTTTACTTTTATTCTATGTACTTTTTCTGTTCTTTTACTTTCCTCCATATTACACTTAAAGTGGAAATTGCTTGGGATAATCACTTTTGGATAATCGGTTTAAATTTTAATTATTGTTTTAGTCTTTCAAAATATAATTATTTTTTAAAGTGAAATTACTTTTATATCCTTAATTTCATTAAATTTTTTGTTTTTCATAATCTTCTTTTTCATATTGTTATAACCTATCCCATATGCTTAAATCTATGGGTGTAAATGAGATCAAATTATTCGTGAACGATTTGAGTTTGGTTGGATAAAAGCTCGAATTCGACTCATCTTGAATTAGTTTGGGTTCGGCTCGAGCTCGACCTTCGTATTAAAGGAGTCGAGCTGAACATATACTGTATTTGTTTATTTAGGTTCGTGAGTGTGAAAGAGCTTCTAATATATATAATAATAATTTATTTATTTAAATATATATTACAGTTTTTTATAAAATAAATTTTACATTTTAATATACAAAGATTTTTTATATTATGTTAATAACATTAATATAATATTTCTAAATTTTAAAACATCTTTTAAAATTAAAAAAAAAATTTTAAAAGGACTAATTGCCTATTCATTCTTTTGTTTAAAGAGTCTTCTACATCGTTTCTCTTGACAAGTAAATCAAATTCTTTAAAACATAATCATTGAAATATAAACTTTAACATCAACATAAGCATTTGATACAAAACAAAAGCCCTTACAAGTTTATTCCAAGAAACATAAGGCCAAGGTACATGATAGAGAAGAAGGCCTGGTATTGGATCAATTCTTGGATTTACTTGATTTTGATATTTGTTTCAGTTTTTCAATAGAGAATAAGGGAAGTGAACTCAATTGAGGACTTATCTGCAGAGTAGTTTCATTGAATTTATCTTGTTTTGGGAGAACTGTCCTTCTCGAATTGGACAATATTAATAATTTTCAATAATAAAAATACTTTATTTTCCACCTAATCTCTCTGTTTTTATCAATTTGGTATTAGAGTAGGTTAAATCAGGATGATGAACACACGAAACACATCTTCCAATCCACCATCAGATAACCAAAACATCACTTGGAAAGGATTGATTGGATGGAATTATAAGAAAATCGATATAATTGGATATGTTGATTTTATCTATATTTTTTAATTGATTATCCGAACCAAATTGAAGTCATTATTCAAAATTTTTTTTTAAAAAAAAAATATATTATAAAATATAACTATTAAATATATTTTTTTTAATAAAACAACCTACCAAGTTGCCAACCAAAGCCTCAACTGATATCATTTTCTTCCTTTCACCCACGGTAACACAGAGGTCACAGCGTTGCACCTGTTAGTGGTTGAGTCAAGGTTGACCATCAAAATTGTGCATACTGTGTTTCCTTGAAGCTTCTTCTTTTCTTTTGGTTATTTGTCCCACATCGGAAGGCTTAGCATTGAGAAGGTCTGATTCCTTCTACATTTAGAAGAGGAAGTGTAATCCAAGAATGTAAAATCCACAGTCAATAAGACATGTCCGGCTGGTTCAATACTGGTTGAACCTCTCGATTCATATAGATTGTTTATATTTAGAATGATTTTTGTCAATATTGATTTTTAGATATCAATCAGACAATAAAAAGGTATCGGTTGGACTAGTTGATCCGATCTGATCCAAAAAACATTAGTATATTATAACTTTATTTTGAATTTTTTAAATATTATTATTGTAAAGTTTAACTTTAATAAACAAGCTTAATCTTGAGTCGAACTTGAACTTGAACTTTTTATTTTTTTAGACGAGCTTGAGCTCAAGCTTTACTTATTCTTCATGAATCGAGCTCGAGTCTAGATATTTAGGCTCTTGAGAGCTCAAGCTCGAATCAGAGCCTAACAGAATATAAACGAGCCGAGCTCGAGCCTAGTAGATTCGGGCTCAACTCGGCTCATTTACATCCCTATGCTTAATCACCTATGGATAGATATGTTAAAATGGGTTGGGTGTTCGGAATCGATTCGATCCTATCCTAGATTTTTTAAGGGTTGGATTTAAAAAGCTTGAACCCAATTGCAACAAGGTTTTTGGGTTTAGAGAGGGTCGGGTTGAGCCGGCAATATTAAAAAAGTTATTTTATTTTATAATTTATTCATTATGATAAAGGAAAAAAAACATATTTGCTGTTACTATTATAGTATTGTTGTTTGTCGTAGTATTTTTTTTCTTATTGAAACTCAAACTTTTTGTTACTTTTTTTTTTTTGTACTTTAATGAGTTTTAAATCCTGAAATTGAGTTTTTTATTTTTATATTTGGTTTGTATTTAATAATTTTCTACATTTTATCCTAATTTTTTGTTCACTTTATTTACTTTTTTTTTTTGCATTTTTTAAAAGTATATGAAAATTGAAATGTTTTATTTTAAATATTTTTTAAAATAAAAAAAAACTAAAAAATATATAATTTTATATATGTAAGGGCTAGTCCGTCCTGATCTGATCCTTGTGGGTTAAGTTGCGTTAAGATTTTGACAATCCTTAAAAAAATGGGGTTGGTTCGTACTGACCCTTTAAATTTTCTTATTTTTGGAGTTGGGGTTGAATTGGGTCCGGCTAACCCCAATTGACAACTCTACCTACAAATTACATGCCTCCATTTCCATCTTCTTGGACAGAAATGCAATCCGTTTCTTCTTCTGCTTGAAAATTAACTATATCCATATTACCTGGAAGCAATGGATTTTAGATTCCCATTTGGCAAGAGTGCGTCAATGTGTTTCTTCCCCTCTGCATGAAACTCTCTCCGAAGCTTGGAAGCTTAAAAAAAAATTTTATTCTTTCTACTCAAATCTTTGGAAAGGTTGAAATTTCATAGAGCAAAGGTTCATTTTCATCTTGAAAAATGAATGGGTACTTTTATTTTTGTATTTTGAGATAATTTATCAACCTAAAGTTTGAAAAGATTTTTCCTTTTTAATTTTTCCTAGTTGTATATGAAGGGAACCGGATCCCGAATCCACGAGGAAACGAATCCGGAGTCCCAAGATTTTTAAAATTGTTTTCTCTCACATAAGGAGTTCGAGAAAGATACCTGGATTGACAAATTTCGCGGAGATCTTGTCCTGCGGAATGGATCTGGACTTCTTGATCTACTATGCAAAAGATCTTCTAATCTATTCCCTATC
>JAOXNR010000030.1:16709938-16724894 GCA_028571225.1 Parsonsia alboflavescens
TTACTTATTTAGATTATAATATTTTACACTTTTTCTCAGAAAATGATAGCCTTTTTGGGCATAAATCCCAACAGAATAGCCCTCTCAATCCTTTATTTTGTTTTCTATTCATGTTTGTTTTATATTTTTTTAAAAAAGATATGATTTTTATTTCCTTTTCTTTACAAAGATAGAATCTTTATAGAGGAAAGAGTTGTGTATGAGTTGTTTGTGAGTTATCTATGTACTTGGAAGGTAATATGAGTTGTTTGTAGTCGTTATGGGTTATTTTTTGTGCAGTTTCTTTGTCTTCTGAAGTGTACAGTATTAAACAGTTGTTTCCTATTGTAAGGGCTATTTTGGAGTACTACGAGTTGTTTGCTAAGGTGGTATGTGTTGTCTATAAGTTTTATAGATTGTACTGTTAGTTTGTTTCTATTCATGGTAGGGGTGTTTTCATGCAATTTTGAAGTTACATGGATTTTATGAGTTGTTTTTTCTACTGTATGGGTTGTTACGTATAAGTGTTACAAGTTGTTTGAAAGGTGGTATGAATTGCCTGTAAGATGTATGGGTTGTACTAGTAATTTATTTTTGTTCATATTAATGGTATTTTCATGCAATTTTAAAAACTATATGGGTTGTTTTTGTAACTGTTATGGGTTGTTTGGAAGCTTATGGATTGTACTGTTAGTTTGTTTTTATGCAATTTATGTATTGATCAGGTTGTATGGGTTGTTTCAAAGCTATATGGATGGATTTTTTAAAAGCCTTATGAGTTGTTGCAAAGCTATATAAATTCTTTAGTTCAATATTTGTTAGTTCTAATTTTGTTTTAATCTCAAGTATTCAAAAGTGATTCAACTATATTTGACGTTTGACAGAAAATGGAATGATGGTACTTATAAGGACGATTGTAATATTCTAACCAAGTGCATAATATCTTAGCCATGATTGGATGAAAATTCTTCGTACATGTATTTTTATTCATTTCTTGTAATTGTAAAATAAAACTTTAGATCAAACAAAACATATAAAATACTCGAGTTTAATGTATAAAATAGTGATATTAATTGTCTCTTAACTTCTCCGGTACATGTATTTTTATTCGTTTCATGTAATTGTAATAACTTTAGATCAAACATAATGTATAAAATATTTGAGTTAGAGGTATAAAATAATCTTTTAGAGGTGACACAATAAGTATTAACACAGTCAATATGATACATAACTAACTGAAATTTCATACATAACCCATACAAAATAACAAAATAACCTATACATTGAGAGAAAACAACCTGTTTATGTAGGAAAAATAAATCATACAAGTAGAAACACAACCGGTATGATATATAACTGAGATGACTTTATGCCTTTAATTTATTTTTTTAAGCGAAATGCGACAGACTAGCTAAACTTAGATATTTGTTGCAGTTGTTTTGTAAACTAACAATCTGTTCTTTTGGTATACCAACAACCTGTACTTTCATTTCATGTACGGGTTGTTTTATACTTTCCCACCTAGTCAAGCATAAATTGGTCCAAAAAAAAAAACCTTATTGGTTAAATATTATGCAACTTAAAATAGTAATTAAAATTTAAAATCCTTATCCTATTTGACACCATTATGAAACCGCTATACTAAAAATGATTTTTATAAAAGAGTAATGGTTAAAGGGCATAACCCTCGATTTCCAACCTCCGTGAATATGGAGTTTATCTTATTATTATTATTATTATAAAAGGAATTATCTGGGCTGAGTGAAATCATGTCGGCCTAACGGGCTTAAATCCAAAAAGGCCTCTGGAATCTCATTTGAGTGGGGTCCAATAGCAGAGGATATTTTAAAAATTATTTTCAAAGGAACAAAAAACAAGGAATATATCTGAGCAGACCATATCTTTGGTTGCGTTGAATTCAAGTTCCAATTTCATAGGGAGCCGCCTCATGCATAATAAGCACAGTAACCTTTCATTATTTTTACCAAAATTAATTCCAAACAGACAAACCAAAAAAAACAAAAAAGTAATATTTTCCTTATTTGGAATCGAAAGTTTTATTTATTATTTTTTTTATAAATTATATGAAAAAATTTGATTTAATTTATTTTAATATTATTTTTTTTTGTAATTTTAATTCATTTAAAAAATATAATATCAAATTTCACAATCTCAAATAAAAATAATAATGAAAAAATTGAAAAGTAATTTTTTTTTCCATCTACTATTAAAACTCTGATTTTGATTTATAAGTATTTTTAAAAACATATCATGTCCATATTTTTAATAAAATTTTATTTAATTTTAAAAATAAGATATTTATTTTCAAATAATTCAATTTATAGGTGTAATAGATTTCGATTTTTTCCAAGAAGATTTGTAGGCGTACCGAATTGGAGAACGGTCAAGAAGCCGGCATATTTTAACTTCATTTTTCATATGGTACACAATGGTTTACGTTTTTTTATTTTTTTTTATTTTCAAAGCCCGTCTCACATGGGACCACCCAAGCAAGGTTCCGTTCAGTACTTTTACAAGAACTGATTATGGCCGACAATGTAGAAATTATAATTGCCTTTACCACCCCCCACCCACTCCCTCCAACTTTTTTTTTTTAAAAAAAAATTATCATTTTAAGTAAATAAATTTATTACCAACTATCTACCGTTTCATATTTTAAAAATTAATTCTATTTTTTTTAATATTTAGTTTATAAACATTAAAAAAAATTTCTTAACAGAATTTTTGAACAATTCATTCACTAATTGTGTGTGAAATTAAGGTATCGAGACGAATAATAAGCAAAACATTCAAAAGAGTTGGGCAAAGGCAAAAGAAAAGTTTTTTCTTTTTCTTTTTTTATAAAGTTTTAATTTAATTTTATATATCTCTATATTTTATTTATTTAATTTAAAAACTTATGATCTGTGCACTCTAATTATCGGTTGACGGGATAAACGAAAAGAACCTATTAGCATTTGATAAGTGAAGGGAGTACCAAGAAGTCTTTCACGCTTGCTTATCAAAACATTAAACATTGTCGGCCTTTCTAGTGAAAGTTACCTAAGTAGTTCGGCCAACCTTTTTTTTTTTTTTTTTTTCTTCTTTCTGACAAGTCTTTATCGAGATTGACAAAGTTATGGTACGACCACATTATTCATACCGAAAACCCGTAGAATTTGTTGGCCGTTTAGGTTTGGCATCTTCCCAAAGCATATGCTGCTCAACATACTCTCTTCCGATGCTTCGGGGAAAACTGTTACGAGTCCATCTGTTGAATTTATTTAGGAGGCCGTTTGGTTTTGGCATCTTCCCAAAGCCTATGCCGCTCATCACACACTCCGTTCCCATGCTTTGGGGAAAACTGTTACTCCTTCCGTTGAATTTATTCAGGAGCCATTGTTGGGATCAACTCGAGACTTTCTGATATTTTTGTTTATTACTTTATCTATTGAGATCGGATGATATCGAAAAGTCATTTTTTTTATTAATATAAATTATTATCGTTAGTTTATTGAGTATTTTATTGATTTTTTGTCGTGTTATCTTTGTCTCTCTCTGACTTTTTTTCTAATCACTTTGATTAGTTTAATTATAATAATAAATAGGAATATTTTATGAAGAAAAAATATATATTATTTTCATTTAATCAAATGAGTACTAGTGACTTATAACTAGTATTGGATGAAATATTATATGTATCTTGTTTATAGATCTCGTGATCTTGGTTTCTAGAAAATTCTTTTCTATAATTTGTTTAAATTTTATATTGATAAGGATATAAAAAAAATTATTTTTTTTCAAAAATGTTTATATTGGGATTTGTTCCTTAAGATGGGCCGTCGTGTCTGATCATTTGATATTATGAAAATATATAAATGTTTTACCTTATCAATTTCACATCTAATGAGGCTTAAATCTAAGTCAATTCACTTATCTCCTTATTTTTTGTCAGTTGATCTATGTTTACGGACAATGAAATGTTTTATTTTTATTTGAAATAGTTGAAACTAAATGTCTTATTTTTTAAATTAGGTTGAGTTTTTTAAAACAGGCTTACATGATCATATAAAATTTTGCTAAATTTTGAAAAATTTTGCATTAACTCTCAATTGCATGCAGATTCCAAAATAAAAGCATATTCTCGATTCTCGAGTGTGAATATATTCAACTCTTCTTACGCGTGTAAAATCTTGACTTTTGCTTTGGGGGGAGAAATTTGACTTTTTGCTCTCAATTATAAAATATTTTTTTGATATTTTTTATATGTACTATATTTTTAATATAATTGTGTGCATTTATTTATATATTTGACTCTAATTTAAAAATAAAATATTTAATTTCTAATAGAACACCAATAAACACGACATTTTTTTCATGCGAAATATAAATAAATATTAATAACAATATCTATAAGGTAACACTATTAATTATTTAGTTAATTTTTTAATTTTTCTTCCTCTCCACAGCATATATAAATAGTTATTAAAATCAAAAATTGACACGTGTTCGTTTCTCTTCTCAATTCTCATAAATTCCGACCCATATAAATTAAAAGAAAAAAAAATGATCTCTAAATATGCCAAAAAATAAATAAAAAGAATTCTTTTCCGCTGGCCTTTACGTTCGAATCATTCCTTCTCTAGAGGAAAAGAAATAACACCTATTTTAATATTCGGATTCTGTATGTCTTAAGCATTAAGCCAAGAATAACCTAATGTGAATCCATTTCAAATGCTTAAGAATATTATATATATATATATATATATATGATAATGTTATCAAGTAAACTATTAAGTTTCGAACAGTAAAAGTTAACGATTAACCTCTAATTTTATTTTTAAAAAAGAAAATCTTTAATAAAAAATTATTTTTTGTAAATATATTTTATATATTATACTTTAAATGGATAAATTAAACTTAAGGAGATTTGCATCAAATTTATTATTATTTTTTAAATTAAAAAAATAGTTAACAGTTCATTTTTTACAGTTAAATACTTAAACGGTGTACTCCATATAGATTGCGCTTTATAACATTTTTGTGTATATATATTTGTGAATAAAGGATTTCTAACAAAAGATAATAAAAGGAAACTATAGAATTGAGATTATTATCAATATTCTTAAGTTAGACTTTAATTAGTACTTGGATTCCTCTTTCTCCAATTCTTTTCCTTCATTATCTCTTCTCAAGTAATGTGTGTAAATATAAAAATAAATAAATATATATATATATATTTTTATATAATGTGGCCGAATGATTGGTTCGGAATTGAAGCCTGCAAAACGTAGGTTGTGAGTTCAACCAAGTCTTCTTACATACTTTGTTTTTGGTAAGTTGTAGCTACTAGCGGAACCGTAAGGTAAATGCAAACTGATCCGAACATCACTAAAAAAAAATTCTTATACATATAGAAATGCTAAATTCAATACTAAAACTTACCATATGAAAAATTGCTATCTATATTCAAATTAAGTTGACAACGTAAATACACATGAACCAAGTGATCATCATATCCATGATATATATTTATAGAAGGCAGTGTAAGCCACGCTAGAATGATACATCCACGTGATATGAGACGTAAGCCATGCCCTCAGGCTCTAGGCATGAAAATGCACCAAAATGATGACACTTGTGAGTCAGAGTTAGCAAATTAAACCACCCTGGTTCCACATTCTACCTATATTTAAAGTCTTCACACGAAACGAATCCCTTTTGTTTATTGTTAGCCCTCGTGTAAAGTTATTGTAAATGCATTCAAATTTTTTTAAAAAAAATAATGCAATTTTTGGTCATAAAAATTCACTTAAAAAATTAGAATAAAAATTATTATTACTAAAAACAACAGTACAAAATTTTTTTTTCAAATTTAAAATATTACTCCCCCAATTCCCTTTTAGAAGTGTCTTTAGGGGGAAAAAAAACACCGGAATATGTAATCACTTTTTTTCCTATAATATCCTCCAATCAAGAATAAATGGTTAGTGGAGAAGGATGATCAATACAATAGAGTAATTGTTATCATGTTCATTTTAGTCAAATTAAATTAAAACTATACTCATTAAGTGTTGTCTTTAATTCAATTATAAAAACATTCAAAAAACAGAGAAAAATATATTTAAAAATAATATAATACTCCTATTTTAAAACTAAAATGAGAGTGCAGTATCAAAAAATTATATTCCTTCTGTTCGAAATTGAATATTATATATTTCATTTTAAATAGTGTGGAATTGAATGTCTTGTTTCCTTATTTAGATAAAATTTACTAAGAAAATTGGATTATAATTTAAAAATGATATGAGACAAAAAAAATTTTAAAATATGTAATGAAATATTCAATTTCATATGGAGGGAGCAAATGATAATAAATCTGCTGACGGGAGAGACCATGACTTCTTGTTCCCCAAGTTCTTAATTTTGGACAGTGCAATGTAGAATCAATAATTTGACTATTCTTTTTACAATTAAGAAATTAATAATAATGAAATGAAACCTTCTAGATGCATAGTAGACTATTGATCTATAAGTTATTTTGATTTTCCAAGTTTGGTCCATTATTATTATTATTATTATTATTGTCGTCTTTAATCATCTATAAATTTCAATATGGTAATTTTATCTATATTATTTTATTTTATCTTTTTTAATCGTCAAACATTTTTTCTTTTGGTAAATTTGGTCATTTCCACCAAAAATATGTTTTATATTATTTTTTAGCTGGAATGGCAGAGCTATTTTCGACATTTCAAGTGTTTTTTTTTCTACCCGAACTCTCTTTAGTGTGTAGGGTAAAAAACTTGAAGTGTTAAAAATATCCTTGCCATTCCTGTTAAAAATAATTTAAAACATGCTTTTGATGAAAATGATCAAACTTGTCAAAAAAAAAAGTTTGATGATAAAAAAAAAACAAAATAAAATAATATGAATCAAAGTTATTACATTGAAATTCGTGGATGACCAAAGACGACAACATAAAGCATTACGGATCAAAATTAGAAAACGAAAATAGTTTATGTACTACAAGTGTTAATTATTCATGCATAGTATAAGAAGAAATCAACTGCTCGTAAAAAAAATGCCTATTATAATCTTTGATTGACTAGCGTTGGAAGATTAAATCAAAGTATAATTGAGACTTCAATCCCTTATAAAAAGTATGAGAAATGAAGTAAAATCCCTCAAGTCAGATCAAAATGCGACTAAGCGTGATAATGGAGTCGAAGTCAATGAATTATTTGGGCCAAAATTGATTGAAATCAATAAAATTATTTTCAGCTACATTATCATAATTGGTTACTATCCTTTTCAAGAATTTGAACCTAAAATAACAAAGCGTTGCAGCATAAGGAATGATGCATCCCAGATTTTGAACATCTGGAAGAGAGATGAGATGAGGATTGATATTTAAGTACTTCCTTCGTTCGGATTGAATGTTCCATTTTTCATTTTGTGTCATCTGAAAATAAATATTTTATTTCATAAATTAGATAAAATTTTATTAAGAAAATTGATATCGTAACTTGAAAATGAATCAAGTCAAATTTTTTTAAAAAAATATACATAAATTAAAATAAGACATTCAATTTGAAACGTATAGAGTCGAAAACAGCGACATTATTCAACATCCTAATTTGTGGAGTTTGGAGTTCTTTGGGATACTCATTTTGTTTCCCCAATTCTCCACCATATCTTCCTTCATCTTATGATGATTCTTATGTTAGGCTATTTATTAATCACAACGACCAAATTCGTACCATTGTTTCTTGTCCTTAACTTTTCTTGGGTGTGATCCAATGCTCTCAACAAATTTGGCAGATTCCATTATTACGTTCCTTATAACCAAAACCTTAACCATTCTAATCTGATCATTTTGTGTGGAAAATTTTGGTATAAATCAAGTTTACGTAATATGATATAAAGTTATGATCATGTGATTGAATATGAATCAAAAAATTTATATATTAATGCATAAATTTGACTTATATGAAATTTTAATTTTTTCAATTAATTTTTTTATCAAAATGTTAGCCAGTTATTCCTTTCGTCACTATTTGTAAGTCATTGATGTTAATTTTTATTGTTATTAATTATAAGTTATTGTTATTAATTTGTTAGGTATTATACCGTATATTTTCCATATTATCCATGTTTGAGTTCTTTCTCTCGCTTCCCAAAACTCTCTTCTTCATAAGGTATTTTCGAAAAATGAATTCTTAATTTCTATAAAATGACAATTGATTAATAATGAAGAAAGGAATAATAAATATTCCATCTGGTTCAAAATAGATCATTTTAAGTTTTATACAAGAATTAAAGATAAAAAACTTACCATTGATTTAGTCAAGATATTTGAAAGACTCTTAACTAAACAATTAGAAAATTGAAGTAAAAAATCAGGGATAAAACTAAAAAATAATAATAAATACTCATAAAAAATCATAAAATGATCTATAATATATATATATAAAAAATATATATATATATATATATAAACGATCTGATATTATGAATCATAGGCGTAAAATAATTAAATAAATTACTTTATCTAGAATGGAGGAGCAGTAAAAGGTGATGGGACAAATCACTACGAAAGAAAGGCGCACAGAGGATAACTTATCAACTACTTTCTCGCCTTCGATTTAGGAGTTTGTTTTGACCATTCGATATAAGAAAGAAGTGTGGAAAGGTAAAGTTTTACTTTGTACCAAAATTCTTGATAAGATATGACGCTCCACAGATCTTACTAATTCTAAGACCGACTTTCTTCTTCCTGACGCTATTAGTCTATAGTCTATACCCATTCATTTCCTTCTCTCCTAATTCCAACACAGACACATGGGGATGGGCTAAGGATTTGGACTTGTGTTCTTCCATTCTTGTTTTTCTTTTCTTACGACTGCTCTCTCTTAATTATTGTAGGGTTTCTTGATTTTCTCTCTCTAGAAGCTAGAAGAAACTAAGAATAAAATAGGGTGTATGTATGTATTACATGTGTCTCCTCCTGCAGGGTGGTCGGCTAATGCCAATGCCCATGCCCTTTCATTGACAATGAAAGCTTGGACGGCTTCTTTTTGGTTTCTGCCCTACTCTCCCTCCCCCTCGAGACACTATTTCATCGTGGATGAACTTTCATATTTTATTTTAAATTATTTAAAATTAAATAATTTTTAAATTAATAAAAAATTTATCAAAAAAATTGATAATATAAATTAATTTTGAATGGATGGAATGCTACTTTATCAGCTCTATAATATAAGGAAAATATTACTATTGAACAAAGAAACTCATTTATGTTGTGTTATTATGAAGTTTTCAACTGATTTTGGTTAAATTATTATTTTTAAAAAAAAATAGTAAATTTGATGAAGTATTCAAAAATTATGTTTATAAAATATATGCATGAAAATATTTTTTCATAGAAGATTTTATTTTTTTTAAAGGCGGAAAAAAAAAAAAAAAAAACCTTTTACTCTCACTTCACAAAGTTGGCTGCGTGTAATGGGATCAGAATTCAATCACACCTAGCAATTGTGTCGTGATCAAGTTTGGTCAATTTCCATCCAGCGGTTCGGCCATGTGCAAATACTGCAATCAAAGATGATGATGGCCTTGGAATAAGGCAAGAGAAATGCAGCCACAGCAAAGCCTTCAACAACATGACTTGAAGTCCAGAAACCAGAATTGGTGAGCTTTTAATAGGATTATTAGTTTAATTAAGTTTAAACCCCAGATTTTTACTGAATAAAGCCCTTATGGAAATTAAATTAAAGTCTCGAGATTTACTAAGTGAACCAAGAAAAGGAAAAAGATTGAAATGAGGACCCAGCAGCAGCAAACTTACGGACACCACAAAGAATTTGGACTTTTCCAGTACAGGAATCCGTACTGTTCCTGGAAGCCTTTTTCTACCATATCCTCCAAATATCCAAAGCATATGCTAACCTTCTAATATACCAACACGCTTGACATTGATATTCAATTCCACAGACTAATGGAAATGGTTGCTTGAAAACACAGATTCCACACTGAAAAAAGCAAGAACAAGATGCAAGAAATTTCCTTCAAGATTCATAATACCATTTTTTCTTATAAGCAGAGAAAACATCATTACAATGTGCTCTTTTTAACCAATAAATGGATAGAGAAGAGCAACTAGTGATTCTCTTCACTTCCTCAACTTCACATATTCCACAAGAAAAGCCAAAGTAGCCGAACTAATACAAGGACTTAAAATTGCCCATTCCGCATTATATTTACAGCAGTCTCAGATACTTCTTCTCCACAACTGAGAAGAAAAGCAAAAAAGTAAAGGGGGGAAACAGAGCAAAGCCATAATCAAGATTTTAGTCCTCTCCATTTTTCTTGAGTGCACAGATAGCAGGGGAGGCGACTTTGCCTATTGAGTGACTCCTCTTTCTTTTCTCTCTTGTTCTCTTACTCCAAAACCATCCTTCACAAAGGGGCTGTTCTCTGGCCTATATACAGCAGAGGCTACCCAGACTTGTACTCTTCATTTTTTAAGTAGTACTAGTATAGATGCATTTCAAAAGTTCATAGCTTTTTCAAAGTTTCAGGTCAGATCGGACAATGATCCGGTCTCTCCTCCATTGATGACCCAGGGATGTCCTGCAATTATTAACCACAAACCTTAATTAGACTAAACTGACAGGTAGTAGGAAAAACCAGTTGATGAGACTAAAAGAAGTAAATCTATACTTTTTTCCCCCCAAATTTGGCCCAGAGATGAAAACTTCTTCCTTCTTCTTGCCGGCCATGGTTAGGACTCAGATCAATACAAAAGATGTAATCTTTTCGAATTTTTTGGACTAGAAATGGCTCAAATCTGGAGAAATGACGAACGAGGTCGCCAGAGTAGCAACCAGCAAAGAAATGCACCTAAATAATTTGCTGTGAAGAGAAAATCTGTACTTACTCAGAACTTGGTCGGCAGATAATCGCCTATGGACATCTTTACACATCATCTTCCTGAGCAAATCCTTAGCTTCGGGAGAGACAGACCTAAAATACTTGGTCGGAAATCTCAAATTTCCCCTCAAAACAGCCTGAAAAGTCTCTGTTGGAGTCTCACCAAAGAAAGGAGGAACCCCAGAAAGCATTATATACAAGATAACACCAGCACTCCACACATCTACTTTCTCATTATAGTCTCTACCCATAAGAACCTCCGGAGCCACATAGTACGGAGTCCCAACAATCCCACTCATGGTTCTGCTCTCACAATTTAGCCCAAACCACTCAGCAGATCCAAAATCTGCCAATTTCAGTCTCCCCCAGGAATCAAACAGAATATTGTCTGGCTTAATATCCCTATGGGCTATTCCCATATGGTGACAGTGACTAATGGCGGAAACCAATTGAGTGAAGATGGAAGCAGCTTCGGGCTCAGATAAAGGTCCCCTGGAGACCCGAGTGAACAAATCGTCCCCAGAAGGACACAATTCAGAAACAAGATGGAGAGAGTTGTCGTCCTCGTAAATCTTGAAAAGCTGGAGAATATTAGTATGATCAGAAAGGAGTTGTAAAATCTTGGGTTCTTTCTCGATACACTCCCGATCTATGGGATCAAGGAGGAGGTTCTTGTCAATAGATTTGCATGCGAAAGATTCACCTGTTAATGGAGAAATGCAGCGGTAGACGATCCCAAATCTACCACGGCCAATCTCTTCACACAACTGGTATTCGCTCTTGAGGCTCTCACACATGATAAGCACAGAACTACAATTTTTTTTTTTTTGGTTCTAAGTTGGTTGAGACTGGAGATGGGGTTTAGTGTATATTTATAAGAGGGAGAAGGTCCAGGTCTAGCTACAGAACACAAGGGAATATTCCATGGTTTCTACGCAGAGTGTGGGATGGGGCTGGGGTTTAACCCGTGGGTTACAGCATCATCACAAAAGTTCATAAAAATTTTATGGGATGACTTAATATTTAGAGCTGTGGCCTGGTCCAATCTGATTTAAATCTAAAAGTTAAAAAATTAAAAAGGATGGGATGGATCACTTATTATAAATATTTTTATTTTAAAAATATTTAAAATGAAATATTTTAATTTTTATATTACTGTTAAAAAATAGTAAACAAAGTAAACAAAAAATTAGAGAAAATATAGAAAATTATTAAATACGAACCAAATATTAAAATGGAAAACTCAATGTCATAATTTAAAACTCATTACATTCCAAACAAAAAGAATTAAACAAAGAGTTTGAGTTTCAATAAGAAAAAAAAATGTGACTACAAATACTAATATCATAATAATAATAGAAAGTATGTACCTTTTTTAATTATAATAAATAAATTAAAAAAAAACTAACTTTTTAAATATCTTTGATCCCAAATGTTAATCCAGCCTAACAACTTTTAAACCTTTGTTAGTCTTTGACCCTTAGATGATAGGGTGCAAAGCCCTTGTTGTAATTGAGATTGGATTTTTTAAATCCAACCCTTTAAAAATATGGCATAGTGAGGGCCGGGTCGGATCGGGACCAGTGACAGCTCTATTAATATTACAAGGTTAATATTTCAAATATAGATCAAGTCCATATCAAAATTTTCTAAAAATTAATGAGTTTAATAATACCACTATATTTGATTAATTAAAACCTAGAAGAGTTGGCTAAAATGGTGAAATGAGTTTCCTTTGAAAAATTGGGGCTCCGTTCAATCAACGTTTTCTCTTCTTTTTCTTAAGATAATTGATTAATTTTTTTAGTTTATTTGAATAATATCAATAGAATTTGAATTTTGGTCAATTAGTATAATCAATTTACCTTGTTTACACTCTAAACATTATTTACTGCTCAAAATTAGGAGTAATATACTCATATATATTAAGTAATGTTTGTATTTCCTTATTATCTGACCAAAAAAAAAAAAACTGACATTTAAATTAAAATGAAAATAATATATATGTGTAATTATTGGCAAGGTATTGATCATATATATATATACATATACATATATATATATATATATATATATATATATAATACGAAAATGTTATGGAATGCCCACAAGTGTAATGTTAAGTTTTTAATGGTCAAAGTTAATGATCAATAGTTTTTTTTTCAAAAAAAAGAAAATTTTTTTATTAGATATGGCTATAGTTTAATTTATACTTTTAACGTTTAGTATATCAAATTTATTTTTAAAAAAATAAAATTTTTTTATTTAAGATTTTATTTTATTTTTTTTTAAAAAAGAAGATAGTTGACTTAAACTTTAACTATTAAAAACTTAACAGTACACTCTATACGAAATGCAATATTGCACTCCATATCATTACCCTATATATGTAAATTTCATAAAATATAATATGATTTTAAATAACGAAAGCAACACTTAAGAAATTTAATTTTGTTTTACATACTCTCTAACTGATACATCTTTCTCGAAGATTAAACTTTTAGATATTTTAGGTGAATGGAATCTTCACAATTAATCCAAGTTAATCCTTTATAAATCCAATGGGATTAGTACTTATTAATCAACAATCAACATTGTAATTGACGGATTACTTCCCAATTAGTACAATAATAATGCAGTAAGGATTGAGAAAGACTGCTTAATTCTTCTCCATCCCTTTTCTAACAAAAACTTTGGGCTCTTCTCCTTCTTATCTTTCGCTTGGATTAAGATTTCTGTTGGATTTTGTTCAAAAAACATTTGTTTTAAGGAAAAGTACTCTAATAGAAACCGCAATTTCCATGCTCATTCCTTAGGTACAGTTCAACATTTCTTTCTCTTCTTAATAATAACAATGGAGTAGTACCGTTGATTTGCATCCAATAACGTGATCGAATGGTCGGATTTGAATCTTATATAATGCATGTTGTGGGTTCGATCCTTCATATTCTAATTTTGATGAATTGCAACTCTTAACAGAATAATCGCTTATGAATTGATCTGAACATTATTAAATAAAATAATAATAATACTAATAGAGTAGGTTTATTATAGATTTGTCCATGGATACCGACTGAGGAAGTTTTTTTTTTCCTAATGCGAGATGACATAAATAAAAGTCGGCTAGATTAAGGATGACTCGGTCCCATATAATGATTCCACTTAATATTTATTTGATTTCCAAGATTCTTAAGTATATTCTTATATGCACTTGATACTCCATCTTCCGTTTAAAATTGAATGTTTTATTTCATAATTTAATTAAAATTTTATTTAAAAAACTACATTGTAATATTAAAATTTAGTCAAATTTGTTTTTTAGAATGTGTGCAGATAAAAATAAGACATTTAATTATGAACAGAGGAAGTATTTTTTTCACTTTGATACCTGCGTAATTTTAATCTTAATTATCTTTAAAAGCTATTATGACTGATTGCTTGGTATTCAAAAAGAATATAAATATATCTCTCTATATATATATATTTATTTATATGTGTATAGACGGAAGTGTTATAGAGGACATTTATATATTTATGATTAACATATGATCAAATCAACTCAAATATAAATGAAATAAACTGATGCATTTTACAACATTTATGTGCATGCTTTCCTTGTCATTATTTATAAGTCATTTTAAATATTTTTTTGTAACACTAATTACAAGACATGATTGTTAGTTTATTATTAGATATTTTAATGATTTTTTTTTATCATTGATTAGAATTATAAATAGGGGTATTTTAGGAAGAAAAAATATATATTACCTTAATTTTGACAAAATAACAATTGATGACTTATAAATAGTGACGAAGAGAGTATTTGTTATAATAATAAAATTGATGTAAATTAAAAATGTAATATAATAATATCTGGGATATTATAATGTAATATAGCATGGTTTGGACGTGAGTCGTAGATCGTGAATTCAATTCGATCTTACTGTATACTTTAACTTTGGTAGTTAAATTACACCTCTTAATGGAATAGTCGATATGTGTGTAAACTGACTGAAACATTGCTCAGTTAATATACATATAA
>JAOXNR010000030.1:16724994-16748603 GCA_028571225.1 Parsonsia alboflavescens
TATTAAGAAAAATGATGTTGTAATGTTAAAATTAACTAAATCACATTTTTCTTAAAATGCTAATAAGTAAAATTGTGACATTCAATTTCAGACGGAGGAAATATTTTAAAAAATATTGTGTACATTGGACTTTTAAAATTGAGGGTTGGAAAAAATTGATCTTTTTAAAATTTGAGGAGTTAAGAAATACATAATAGATAATAGAATAATATTTTGTGATATATTATTAATTATATAAATTACAATTATTAATATTGTTATTTAATAATAAAAAATATAACTGCTATTATATTTTTTAAAAAATTTTTATTTAATCATATCATTGGCATGTGGCTCAATGAGAAATAAAAGAATGGAAAAAAATTGAAGGTTTTCTACCCATTCCTTTAACGTCCCTTCTTGTTCACAAAATAAAATAATTTTCGTTCACGGTGGGACTCGAACCCACAATCTCCCGCTCCGGAGGCGAGCGCCTTATCCATTAGGCCACGCGAACACAGATGTATAAAGTTTATATAAAATTCTTCAAATCAATTAAAAAAGATAATTGTCATAAACCCTAAACATAATCTTGAATCCAATAGAGTACAAAAGGATTGATAACCTGCCGAGGAATTTTTGTTCAAGGCAACCAAATGTCAATGGCTATGTCGGTATCTTCTAGCTTAGTTCAATGCACCAAAACATCTCAATTTCCTTACAAAAGTTATTTTCTCCGGAACTCTCTCCCTCTCTCCAGAATTTCCTCTTCCGTTCTCAGGTAATTTCTTGAAAAATGATGTTGCTAAATCTTAGGTTGATATTTTGAGTTTATCATTATTTTCTTTTATGTCTGTGATCAAATGTTTTCTGCCCATCTCGTTAGTGTCATACAATCATTCATGCAAATGAAAATGAATGATCGTTCTTGATTTTATGCTTAGTAGCCCAGGTGTAAAAACCATATGATTAAGAAAGAGATAAGTGGAGTTGTGACTGGACCACAATTTATCTTTCATTGAACTAAGAGAGTTCCAAAAGATTTACATTTGTGGTTATGCATTCTGAGAGAGTATCGAAACAATGTGCAATTTTCTATTAGCAATTAACTGTTGTATCAGGATGTTGAACTAATTAGGCTACCTAGACTTTATGGAGTGAATAAGCTGGTGATTTGTGCTGCATCGTCGGCTGCTGGAAGTTCAAGCAATGACATGAATCCCTATGAGGTGACAAGGATATCATTTTGCATCTGTTATATCTCTGGATATGGGATGAAGTGATTCTTGATTGTATTATTTCTCCTATTTATAAGGTTCTTGGTGTCAATCCAATTGAGAGTTTTGACATGATCAAGGCAGCATATGCTAAGAAAAAGAAGGATGCGGAGAAAAGAGGTGATGAAGCAACTGCAATCGAGGTAGATTTTGTTTCGTTTTATAACCATTTTGATCACAAAAAGTATTGGTAGCTTTTAATCTTAAATTGCTCTTTTTTTCTTGTGCTGTTTGATTATCTCTTCAGTAATTATTTGTATCCTTTCTTTAAACATGGTTATAAGTGCTCTGCTCAATGGTCAGTTTTGATCCTCACACTCTTTTCAGTTGGAGAAGGCATATGACAAAATTATGATGTCACAATTATATAAACGGAAGAAAGGAGAAACATTTGGTTCGTTTAAGGTAGAAATTCAACTTTTTTGTTTTTGCTTCTCTCAAGTTCCTCTGCGTGGAAGAGTAATGTCCTTTTGGCTGCAATTTTCAAGTCATCATAGTAGTTTTGTGGGGATTTCATTTGATTAATAAGCTTGGATTTTCAAGAGTTGCTTTTGTGTTACTTTTGAGAGTGTCATCCTCTTTCGAATTTAGAAAAGGTTTGTGGAAATTCTAGTATTTTTATTTTCCCATGAAGTTTAGGACTTTAGGAGTTGTTTCTAGAGCTACAGCTCAGTACTTCAAAAATATTAGAAAAAGAAAAGGTCTCAGAAATAATTATGAAAAGGACTTGAGAGTCACAGATGGAAATCCCAGAGGATTTTTGCTTCTCTCATCCTAGTGAAATAGATATATTGTTTATGGTGAAACCTAATTTTTTGGTTTAAGCTGTAATGGAGGTGCAGTGCATAATCCAGGTCAATTTTGGGAATGTATTTAGTTGATAATTTATTGTCTTTGTTAGCTGCTGTTGAAATGTTGTGCACCGATATTTCTGAAATCTAGAATATTCAGGCTAGATTTGAATTCACTGTGCATCTTAGAACTGGTTGGAGCCTCATCATAAAAAGATAACTGTGTTTTGTACATTCCACAATTAATAGTTTCCAAGATTAAAAGTAAACAAGTTTCTAGCTGAAACAGGGGGTCAACTTATTTTGGTTGGGATACACTTGAATCAGAAGAGATTTGCATGATTGTTTAAACCATGCGGGAATGTCAAAAAGATTGGTAAAGTCGAGAAGCAACCCCAAAAAAAGAAAAAAGACAAACAAAAAACGTGGGAATTTTGTTCATTAACTTTAGAATGCTAGATGTCCCTTCTTGATGTTAGTGTTTTCAGCATCTCATTTCGCAAATTAGTCTTCTTTTCCCATTTCCCCTAAAAGTTATGCAAATGATTAAATATTTCAAGCTGTTTTTGCTATTTGTCGTACTGAATTAGAATCTTATAATAGTTGCTTTAGGTCTGTTTTTGTTGATAATTTGTTCCAGGTTTCAAAGGACATAAAATATGCCGATAAGCAGCCAATTGTACCTTGGGGCCCAAGGTATGAACTTGCTTCCTTTAACCAAATGCTCCCACATGTGATATCTTGATTTCTGGTTCATGTAATTTAATGGTGGAACTGATAATGAAACCTTTATGCTATTAATATGGAGTAAGACTGTTGTTGTAAGTCCTTATGATAAGTTCAGATTCTAACTTAGGTCATGGTTTCCCTTAAAAAGATTTTTGTTAAGTTCTTTTGGTCTGATGATTTGATTCTCGCAATTTGTATTTGGCAAGTAATGACACCACACTTCATCTCTACATAAATGTACAGCTTGGTGTGTTGATGCTTGCATCTGTTTTCAGGTTCACCAAGTCTGATGACAACGATATAAAAATCAATTTGGCAATTGCAGCTGTCTTTGTAAGTATGAAAATGAAGTATTTTTAGAACCTAATGCTATGATGTTACATGACATAAACTCCTGATCATCACATTTGAAAAACTTGCTATTATAGAGAATGTGAACCTTGCTATTTTGTTTAATTTCCATACTCCATTCAATTTGATACTTTTATTTTGTATGTGTTCCTCTCATTCTCATCTGTATAGTATTTTTTCTTATAATTTGCTACTCATTTCAACATAGGAAATGTTGTTTCTTGTTTGTCTGATTTCCTGCCTTTTCTCTGCAGACAGCTTGGATTTTTATCAAGCGTAATGCTGAATGGAAACCTTTACAATTTTTGGCCTTTGTATTTGTGTATCGGATCTTTGAGAAGTTGAAAGCATTTGAGCCACCTGTATCTCCCTCATTTACAGTGAGTTCAACTAATATACAAATCCTTTTCCACTTTTTGAATTTGTTGTGTGAGTTCTATTGCAAGCAGCTAAGCAATTTTTTCTGAGTTTATTGAACATCTAAGATTCTGTTGGGTGTAGGAAGAGGGTGAAGATGAAGGAAGAATGTTGCGCATGGGGAAACGACTACTTAGATCTCTTGCCCTTGCATTTAGTTGTATAGCTGTTGCTTCATTGGTATGTGATTTCTTCCCTTCACATGGCTGCCTTCTAACTTTATATTCATATTCCTTGCTTAAATTTCTGTTTTTTAGTTTGCGTCAACAAACTCAAAATTATTTTGGGATAAATTCTCATGCAGTAGCTTCATGAGATTGTTTTCTTCATTTTATGCTAAATCCATACAGGAGGATATTTTAAAGCTCAAATGATCTGATTTGACTTGAAGTTTAAGACTATGTATTTATTGATCTTTGGAAGCACTTCATCTCTACTCCGCAAAGTTTGCTTTAGAATCTATATTGTAGGAAATTTGAATTACAGTCATCCTTAATGATTGCGTTTTTCCATTTTTATCTTACGCGCACTGTTCTTCCTTACTGACCTTCACTAGAATTACGGGTTATTATCATTGTTATTACTATTACTACTACTGCTACTACTAAGCTGTGATAGCTAGCTTATGCAGGTTTTAGTGATTATTATTGATTTATCATGAGGAGCAGAAGTATGAGCCTCTCTGATCACTTCATATATACTAGGATCTTTTATTTTCTTTTTTTTCCAGTTCTTTCTGCAACCAGTATTCCACGAAGCCCTACAATTCTATTCTTGTTGACATATTTACCTTTTCTAACAGTTCATGGTTTCAAAGTGAATTTGTTCTTTTAAGGTTTTGTGAAACTTGTTCTATTTCCACCTTAGTGAACACGGAACATCAAAAGGTCTTGATGCCAATATCTTGCTCTGCTCGAGTACTATTGTGGTGGCATTGGTGCTAAGACAGCAAGCATCTGCATACTTAGTAACGCAACTGCATAAATGATTAGTACTTATATTGTATACTTAGATATTAATGTATCATGAACTTATGATACATTAATATCTAAGTTCTGGTGACATGGATACTTATCATAAGAAGTCTCTGTGTTATGTGTTTCCACCAAGGTATTTAACACACATAAACTGAAGCTATGTCCTTTTTACAATGGCTTGTTGGTTCATAGGTGGCAGTTTCTTGTTCTGCATTGCAGTGCATGCCCTGATCTGCAAACTGGAAGACGAAAATAGCATCCTTTTAGATAGACTAACTTATATTGGAGTTTTTGATCTTTCGTTTTTATCCCTTTTGTGGATAAGTTCCATCATCTTGATCTCTTTCTGTTCAGTCACTGAATTAATTTGTACATCTTGCAGGGATACACCGGCCTCCTAAATTTGATTGAGGTTGCAGGAGGTTATATTCCTCGTTTCTTGTACAACAACCAGGTAGAAAATCATACATAAGCATTCACAACCAAACTGCTCTTGATTTCTTTGAACAGTTCTTCCTGCATTTATATCCCAGACTCTGCATTTTCTAGTAACTTCTCTATGTTCAAAAGAAGCTATTTCTGGGATATTAATGGATGATATGATTTACATCTTTCTCTTTTGTCAAAATAAGATCTTGATTTCTTTCTACCCGCCCAAATGCCTATTGATTGTGCAAATTTATGCTCATGCAGGAACTCCTCGTTACTGCTTCAACAGCACTCATGCTTCACATTGTGTCCTCATATTACCGATGACCGAATGAAATTTTCACATGGAGTTATACTGCAGTTTCCCTGAAGAAATCTTTCTTTCAATTGCCACCGGAATTGGCTATCAAATTTTGTAATTAGAAACGTTCTTTACAGGGTTTTGGCTTGAGCAATACAGAGCTTCCCTCCTTGTACTGTCGGGGGGGCTCTTGGGGAGATAATTGGAATTCTCTTAACATTTCTCTTGTGATCAAGATTCCAGGGGTAAAATTGACCTTTTGTTATAAGTAAAAAATTATAGGGGGGTTTTAACTTTCAAAACTGAGTAAAAAGTTTTTTGGGTAAGGTTTGACCCATCCGGACCACACTCCACTTTTGAGAAAATAAGAATCTTAACCCAAAAGTGGAAAACTACTCCTGTCCCTTTTCAGATCCAAAATTGAGATTTTTCTTCTATTTTCCGTACCTAATCTTATTTCACGGATGAAGGGGGAAAAAAATGCAAAATTCCCAATACATCTTCATCTCCTCCTTTTTCTTATCTATCTGGTTTTCGGTTATCGTCATTTGCATCTAAAGAATCACAATTATTGACCTTATCGGAAGCATCATAATTATCCATCTCATTCGATGAATAATCATTCGGATTGTAATTGGACTCCATAAAAAACTCCCCAATTTCTGCTGTAGAAGCTATGAATGAATCTGAATTCCCATGTACAAAACACGGGCTATATATTTATCTGAACTTTTTGAAATGCAACATTCGATCTCTCCAACTCCAGTAGTTAATACCTTTGTTCGATCCTCAGATCTAGCCAATCACCACTTTTCTGGTTATCTTTCATTTATCCAAATCCAAGTTTGAATCGTAAATTTGCGACTTGAAATGTCCTTTAGTAGTTTGGAAAAATACATAGAAAATACCAATTTTATAGCTCTGGGTTTGTATCCTTTCGAAAAGCTTCGTTGGGCAAGAAATGCACAGGATTTCTTGTGTTCCAAAAATACAGAGAGGGATGGAAGGCTTCGATTAGTGATTTCAAAGACATTTCTTGGGTTCCATAAATACAGTGAAGAGCTGGAGAAGAAGGAAGTCACATTTCAGGGTGTGACTTTCGCTGTCAGTTGCCTTGTTAGCCGAAACCATTTAAGGTTTTCAAGAGGAGAATGAAGTCTACTGAAATTGGGTTAGAATATGCGGTTTACTAGATCCTCTGCATTTGCCTTTCCTGCAAAGCTTGTGGATTTTGAGTTGGCTGAATGCCATTAATGGAAAATTTAATGAATTCTTAAGGGTATAATGGTCTTTATATATTTTAAGAGAAATTTTCAACTTTTTTTAATCTAAATAAGAGTTTAATCCTAAAAAACTTAAAAATTTGTTTTTTAAAAGGTGAATCAAAACTTATAGGTCCAATGGTATGCATTAGAATTCGAAAGACCACACGATAGCATTTTTGCCCGAATACTTCTTGGTTTTTATTTCAAAATCTACTTTTCAATAAAAAATTCATTTCCAACCCATGGATCTTGCCGACTTTAAGTATTTCTTCTAGAATTTAATGTTCATATTTTTATTTCGATTTATTTGAAAATGAATGTCTCGTTTCTTAAATTAGTTAAAATTTTATTAAAAAATTAATATTGTTGAGTTTTAAATGAATAAAGTCAATTAATTTTTACACGTGCAAATCAAACTAAAACATTTAATTATGGATGGAGGGAGTACATTTTTTACATACATTGATGTTAAATTTTATATACTCCCTTTATCATTAATTATAAATCACTAGTCGTCATTTTGTTAAGTTAATATAATTTTTTAATGTCTTTAAAAAGATATAAAAATCAATAAAATATTTAATGAACTAAAAACAATAACCATATATTTAGTGACAAAAAAAAAGCTCAAATGACTTATAAATAGTGACAGAGAGAGTATTTACTAATTTACTAATTATATTTTAGCTACCTTTTTAATCCATCTAACACAAGTTTACTATGCATCAAATCAATTAACCCATAAAACAAAAATTCTTATCTCAATAGAGAAGTCCCTTTTTTTTTTTAAAGAAAAAAAGAGGACTTTGGATTTTTTTTTTTTTTTTTACACTATAAATGGTTCAGATTCAGTCCAAATATTTTAACTTAATTACAAAAATGGCCGAAAGTTCATTTTATTTGAAGTTGACAGAATAGAACAACATTATAAACACTTTCAATATTAAGAAATTCATTAATCAAATCTAAGCCTATTAAGCAATGATCGTTATACTAAAAATAACATGCCATTAAATTTCCCTCTCCATTTGTTTTCTGCTCTCCTTTTCCTGTTCTTGTCTTTTCAAAAAATTTCCATTAATTATTTACTGATCAGGAATGCTCTATAATTATGAAGCAGTACAATCGTTGGAAAGAAAGTATCCATTAATTAGTAGTTAAAAAATTGATTAAATAGTCTTTTAAAAATTATAAATTAAAAATTCTGAAAGATTAAATTATATTATAGGATTTTTTGTTTTTCCTACGAAGGAAATTCGAAGTATATACTAACCAGATAAGAAAAGCTGCTGGTTTTATGAAATGGTAAAGAAAAATGGTTAATTATTTAATTATTTAATTAATCATCATCATTTAATTAATTTTAAGCATGCATGCAGGTATTTACGTACGAATCAGTCTCATGATTTATTACCGAAATATAGAGAACGAAAATCAAAACCAAATTAATTATGAGCGAAACTCCTCAATATGGATCAGTTTTATTGAATTTGTTTATTTCCGATCATACACAGTACAAAACTCGACAAACGATTTTATTTTGGTTCACACAATGGACCATGAACTCCCCTTCTGCATTCTCTTACCGGCGTCGGAGCTGAATTTGGGGTCCAGAATTCCCATTTCTTTCCTGCTGTACTTGAGATCCCGACTTTCACCATCCGAGAGCCCAAAGATGTTTGCCAACACATCCAATGGTATACCGGCCAATCCCCCATTTCTTCCCACCAGATTAAACGTCTTTGCATTCTCGGCTGTTTTCAAAGCGAACCATTCGAATCCTTGCTCTCCTGCCTTCCTTATGTGTGCAAAATTTTGTGGCACCACAAATACCTGACCTTCCTTAACCTCTCCGTCGAACGCCAGTCCCTGCGGAGACGACGGATCAGACGAGGATTGCTGTCCGGCGACTTGTAGGTGAACGCTTCCTTGGATCCCGTACCAAATGCTGTGAGCTTCGATATCCCAAGCCGGTCCCGTCATGGCGTTCGGACGGAGATCGCCTCTTTCGACGCTCAATCGGACTGTACCGAGACTTGGAAGGGTGCGGCTATTGAGTGAACTGATGCTGCCGCCTTGGGCGGTGTAAATGTCTGCTCTGTCTGGATCGTAGAGATTCTCCTTGATTCTAGAGGTGCAATAGGTTTCCTCGATTCCGTTCTTGGACGCCTCAGTGAATGGTGGTCCACTTCCTCCTGGTTGCTGCTGCTGCTGCTGCTGTTGTTCTGAAAGTGGCCTTACCACGCTGAGTTGTCCTCGTACCTTGACAATGAGTCCTTTGCTTCGATCTATTTTCTTTAGCTTCTGCACAAGATCTTCCTGTATTCCGATTGCTTGAGCGGCAAATTTCGTTCCGAATTGGGCGAGAATGTTCGCGAAGTATCTGACGATCGGTTGTTGTTCCTGCTGTTGTCCCTGTTGTTGTCCCTGTTGGGCCGGGAGATCTCCCGCCAGGGAAAATGTCTATAGAAAAGAAGAATTTCAAATAAAGTTGTTATAATAATAAAATAAAAGTAATTAATTAATAATTTTTGTTATTTTAATTATTAATTAGTACCCTTAGATTCTGATCTAATTGGTTGTCTCGATTGCTGACGTCGTGAATGACTAACAGAATGAGGTCCTCTTGACCCTGATTGTGGGCCCAGTGAAGAGTGCCAGGGGTCAAGACAAGGTTATCTCCCACGTACAATTCATGGATCTTCTGGTGCTGGTCTCTCAAACCCGGCTCCTGCTGGGTTTCTTGGCTTCCCTGTTCGGTTTGGAAAGACTGGTAGGTTTCGGGGCACCCGGGTTGAACCACTGAAAACATACCTCGCCCTGCATGCGTACGTAGAGAGTTAATTAGTTGGTCAGCAATATAATTAATTAATTAATTAATTTCTCCAATAAAAAATTAAATTGAATTGAATTGCCTTGAACGACGAAGACATTGCCGGCGGCATTATTTAGGGTTGGAACATAAAGGGCTCCGGGGTGAAGGACGTGGCGGGTTACCACGGCACCGGCACAGACCAGCTGGGGATCTTTCTCATCAAAGACGTCGGTGAAACCGGCCTCGTGCTGAATTTGATAGGCGGGTTCAATGGGATAGAGCTTCTGAAGGTCGCATTCTGGTGCTGCAGGAGTCGATTGCTTAGAGGCAAGGCAGCCGGACATGAGCAGAACTAGGCAAAGAGCCAGAAGATGCAGGAAGGACGACTTTGCCATGGATCAGGAATATCTTTTCAAAACTTAAAACCAGAAATGGGTTTCAATAATTTGTTTTTGGGGTGATTTGGTATACTGAGAAAGAGCCTGAATTTATAGGCAAGAAATCTATGATCGGTGCAGTGAATCACTCGAGCGAGTTTTGACACTTAGCAGAGAATTTTTGACACTGCAACAGAGATTGCATGGCTCTCCGAGTCACGTGAATACGCGGCAATCCTTAGAGTTTGTACGCTTCTGCATGTTGATTTGGCGTTTGGTTCAATCTACCGAACTCTGGTTGCCGCATAACACAGTCCTAGCAAGGTACGGAAGCTCCTTGAGCTCCATCCAATTTCATAATTAAATATTCAGGTTTTTATTTTAAATTGTGGATAAATAAATAACTTATTATTTAAATTAGTTAAAATTTTATAAAAAATTTGATATTATTGGGTTTAATATAAACTAAATGCATATAAGTCAAAATGAGATATTCAATTCCGGATGAAAAGAGTATGAATGACCAAGTTATTGTTTTTTTTTTTTATAAAAAAAAAAGGATTAACCCCCTATAAAGAATTAAATGTTTATATTTCTAATTTTAGTTATTTGAAATTAAAAATTCATTTTTTAAAATAGACAGACTTCTCATATAAAGTCTCATTAACAACCCAGATAGTCTAAGGGTTTACATCAACTTACCCAAAGCTTACCTGACTAATTACATTAATGGAAGTTATAAATTAGTAAATTTATAAAAGTCAAATAAGTTCCTTAAATTTTTATTTTAGTCAAAATAAGCATTCAATTCCAAACTGAGAGAGTAGTGTATTTCTATTCCTTTTTTTAAAATATCTAAAAATGAATATCTCATTTTATAAATTAATAAAAAAAAAAATGAAGTCAAATTCATTCAATAAATTTTGTTAAAGTTAAAACCGAACATTCAATTTCAGACAAAGGAAGTAATAATTTTGTTGAAAAAGTTTGAGACATCCCTAGTTATACTCTCAAGTAAGAATAGATTGTACTCCCTTTGTCACTAATAAGTCATTTTAACTAACTTTTCTTATCGCTGAAGTCATTGTTGTTATTTAATTAACTTTTTAAAAGTATTTTTTCTATACTAACCATGTCACTTTCTTTTTCTTATATATTATTGTTAGTTTGATTAGTATATAAATAGGGATATTTTAAAAAAAATTACCTAAATTTTTTTAAAATAACGACTAATAACTTATATTTAGCGATAAGGAAAGTAGGTTTTAGGTGTATCAAATTTGTCTCTCACTACGATGAAGGTTTCCAATGTCTATACACATGTATAAATTTAACCTCTTTCTATTTGAAGGGGAGATCCACTTATTTAAATTCAAAGGAGGTTAAAATTTCTTTTTATTTTTTCTTTTCCATATTATCATATCTTTCTTTTCAAAATAAAAAAAAAAACAAAAAATGACAGGCAAGAGTGAAGTAGTAATGATTGGAGCAGTATGAATCTGAACGGTGTAGGAGTCCTCAGGATCGATCCATGATGTCAGTGTAGAACTTCACACCTTCTTCCCATCGCTCGGAGACAGACTTACACCTCTGGCTTTGTCATTACAACCGAGCAAGTTCCAGTTCCCGATGACGATACTAACTTACTCGTTTGTTTCGAACACTGTTTCTTTCTGTTTTTATTTTTTATTTTTAGTAATTTTGGGGAGTTGAGGTGAAAGGGATTGATTGGGGTTTAATTTGTTCGGCCTCCATTCTATTTTCGGAGTTCGAATATTTTATACACATCTATCTTTTTGAATATACATATATATATATATATATATATATATATATACGAATTTGCTAAGGTGCGCTTCGGAGAGTTCTTAATGCTCCAACTGTTACCGTAACAGAATTTTTGCTTCATTTGGTTGGCTGCATGAGCACTATAGCAAAAATTCCGTTACAGTAACGGTTGGAGAGCGTATTAAGGGGCGCTCCGGAGCGCGCCTGAGCAAAACCGTATATAAAAAAAATATATATATATATATATATATATTTTATAATAAAATTTAGAAAATATGAGTTAAACTTTAGAAATACTTGTATTTTTAAGGATATCTAATAACTTTTATTGATATACTAAAATTAAAAAACACTCCTATCGTCACGGATTATTTTAACTACTATACTCATTATTGATTACAAATCATCATTTTTAATTTAATATTAGATATTTTATTCATTTTTTCTAATATTACCCCCCTCTTTCTCTCTCCATGAAATATACTCGTTCTATTAATTTATAAGTCATCCACGATCATTATGTAAAAATTAATAAAAAAATTTTTTTCCTAAAATGCTCTTTAAGCGATATCGGGATGATGCAGAGAGTGAGTTTTGAAAAGGAAGAGGCAACTCAAACGTAGATATTAAAAAAAAACATATAGTCAGATAGTTAATAAATTAACAACAGTGAATTAAAAAAAAAAAAGAGTTAGTTTTAATTATTTATAAATTGTGATGGGGAAAAGTATATTATTATTTTTTTCATTCTTAATATTTTTCTCTAACATTGACATTTTGAGAGTAACAAAAAAAAAAAAAAAAAAGATTTACATTAATATTAACAAAATGAAAATGAAAGAGACAAACCAAACATGGATAATAAAAAAAATATATATAGTCAAATAGTTAATAAATTAACAATAATGAGTTTGAAAAAAAAAAAAAAGACTTATTTTTAATTACTTATGAATAGTGATAGGGAAAGTATATTATTTTTTCTTTCTTTCTTATTATTCTTCTCTAACATGGACATTTTGAGTGTAAGAAAAAAGAAAAGAAAAAAACTTTACCTTAATATTAACAAAATAATTACAATAGATTTATATTAGAGACGGGGGAAATATTTTGCCATTTCTTCCGTTGCAGAATTGTCGACGTTACAAAGTACTTTTTCTTCATATGAAAATTCTGTAATTACATTAAAGGAACTCAAAAGAAAAAAAAAGAAAAAAAAAATCAAAAGCGTTCTTTTATTTGTTGATAATTATCTCACACAAACAAGGCTGTAAAATTATATATTTCTTCTAAAAATTTCACCCCCAAATTAAATCCAATCCAATGTCTCTTTAAAAAAAAAAAAGAAAGAAAACCATGATCCATGTACAAAGAAATTATGCAACTTTTTCTTGGGCATCTTCATGTGATTTTCCAGCATTAACAAAGAGATTGTACCAGAAATTCAAGTCATTGTTGCTGCAATATTCAGTATGATCCCCTGCGGGTTGGAACATTGATTGTCCAGTAGTCGCTGATAAAATTTGAGCCCTTGATTCCAAAGCAGCTAAGGATTTGTTAGCTGCCATGGAAAATCCCTGCCCTGATATATTTTTCTCATAATTCATTTCTACTGCCGCCGCATTACCACCACTCGGATTCGCCTGTAAGATCTGATCTTGTTTGCTTTGCATGGCGGCAGCAGCAGCAGAAGAAGAAGAAGTAGAAGAAGAAGAATCGAAGAAGCCAATGTCTTTTGGTTGATTCAAAATCCAGCTTTCCGGTATTAATCTCGGATTATTTGTTCCGATTTGTAGTGATGGTCTTCCTAAGGCTCCGGCGCCGGCCGTCGGCGGAGTTTCTTCTACCCTTTTCTTCAAATGAGTGTGCCAGTAATTTTTTATCTCATTATCTGTTCTTCCTGGCAATTTTGTGGCAATTGCAGACCACCTACGTACAGAACAAAATTACAGTATAATTTTATATTCACAAATTTCATGATCCAATTCAGTGATTACCAAAAAGAAGACTAATACTTCCATTTTGATTTAGCACAGATTTTAAGAATAATTTAGGAAACGAGACGTCAATTTTTGAACGGAGGCAATAATAATTTCCCAGATGATCAAAGTAATCTTAAGAACCATATCTGCACGGTTTTTTCATTTGCAGGAAAAGATTTAACTTTTAATATGATATATTTTTACCTGTTTCCTAGAATTTGATGCAACTTAACGATGGTTTCTTCTTCTTCTTTGGTAAAATTTCCCCTTTTAATATCAGGCCGTAGGTAATTAGTCCAACGTAATCTGCAACTCTTTCCGCACCTCATTAAACCTGAATTAAAGTCAGAGAATATTATTTCAGAAAATCAATAATAATGTTTTAATTAACTTCATGAGTTTGATCAGAAGAAGACATGCAAATTAATTTATTAATTAATTAAACTCACCGGCTTGTTTTGGAAGTGCTCGCCAATTCTCATGACCATATCTCTGAACGTAAGATATCAGAATCTGATCTTCCTCGGCGGTCCATGGCCCCTTCTTCATCCCCATCCTCTCACAGCAAGGAATCCTCACCATATTCTTGACTGATATAATTTCTCTCTCTATTTTACCTCACTTTCTCTCTCTGGATGATTGATGATCACCAAATTAAGAGGGAATTTGCAAAATTTTATTTTAAAACGTGGTAATTAAAGACGGTCTTTTTTTCTTTCTCTTCCAAAATAATGCACAAAAGGAATGATTTTAATTAGGAGCCGTCACTTTCACTGTCTCCTCTCTTTTCCAAACTCTGAATCAAAAATAGCCATTGATTAATACTGAGAAATTTGACACTGCCGGAAAGTGCCTCTTCGAAATTGCGAAATTTACTTGAAAAGGTTTTGTGGGAGTTTCTTGGTTGTTTCTTTGGGATGCAAAGTTCAGTGGATTCCTTTCCTTATTCTTATTTTGTTTGTCTCGCAAAAGGTCAAAAAATATACACTCCACGTGCAAGGTTCAGCCGCCTGATTCATTTCAGTGTCTTAATTACTTTTTTTTTTTTTTTTTAAACTCAATAATATCATTCTTTTATTTATTTTTTTTTGAAAAAAGAGATATTTATTTTTTAAAATAATTCAAAATAGAAATATAAATATTTAATTTCGGATGGTATAAGTAAAAAAAAAAAAAAAAAAAAATTAGAATTCATCTCTTTTGGATCCCTGTCAACACCATGAACTTTAGGATTAGCAGTAGTTGGTAATTATAAAATCGGCAGCCTGTTCGTTCACATGTCTAAAGTGAAAGTCCTCTAGGAACTACTTGAACATGGGATGAAAAAACCACTAGTATTTACCAAACAATATTTTTAGGGTTTCCTATATTTGACTTTATGATGAAAAAAAAAAAAAAAAACCTCAATAACCATGTGTTTACCTTCTAATTAAGGACATGTTTTTTTATTTGCTCCCAGCATTGACCCATTGGTAAAAAAAAATTAGAGCGATAAGTGTGCATAAATTCAAACCAGTTGGATTCAAACTTGTATATTAAATTTTGCATAATATGAAAAAAAAAAAATTCATTCCAATTCACAACATAGAAGTTGCTTTAGGCTTTTATTTTTATTTGTTTTATATTATACGTCACTTTATAAATTTCGTAAGTATTACTCCCTCCGTGCTTATTTATAAGTCACATTTTCTACTTCTATAAATGATTATTAATAGTTTAATGAATATTATACTTATTTTTCCAATATTTCTCCTTTTAAAACAGTTTTTATTCTTTCTTTCTTGATGTTCTTACATTTTAGAGGAAAAAAAGGCTTTATCTTAATATTAACAAAATGACTTATAGATTAGGACAAAGCGAGAACTTTTTTTTCCCCAATCTAACCCCTCATGAGTTTTCTTACTCTTAACTTTTTCGCTAATTTGACTAGGGATTTTTTAGAATTTTTGAATACATTAAAATATTAATCACTCTGTCTAAAATTGAATGTATCATTTTGATCTATATGTATTTTAAGTTTTACCCAGCTTATTTTTAAGTTATAATGTTAATTTCTTTAATAAATTTTTATCTAATTTAGAGAATTAAATGTTTATTTTTGAATGACTTAAAATGAAAAGTGAGACATTCAATTCTACATAAATTTTTTTTTTTTTTCTTATCTTTTCTTATCTCGATCCATATAAATTTGTTTGTAAATAAAAATAGAGATTTTGAGTTGAAAAAAGGAATCTAAGTTTATCTCCAAGGAATTCAGAGAGGGGGGGATGCATCAAATGACCTGGACGGAATGATTCAGAAATTTGACTTTTGGTAGTGTCGGGCGAGACTCGAAGTCTGCAGATGCCGAGAAAATCCTGGAAAAAGCAGGCACTTCACCTGCAGTCTTTAAAAAGTTACGTTTTGAGGATATGCTATGGATTCTCCAAATCCCTGACTTTCTTACCGACTTTGGATTTTGTTGGTGGAAAGCACCTTTCCTGCCGCTATACTTATTCACCCCAAATAGAAAAAATACGAACCATGTTTTGATTTACGGCTCACCTTTCTTTCTTTGGATTCATGTCTCATTTTTTATTTTTAATTATTTAAAATTAAATATCTTATTTTATAATTTGAATAAAATTTTATTAAGAAAAATTATATTATGATATTAAAACTAATTGATATGAATATTTTTTTTAAAATAAATAGAAGTCAAATTAAGACATTCAAATTTAGATCGAGGAAGCCGTAATTAACCTCGATCATTAATTTCCAATTCCAGGTGTGCCGCAACCAAATTTGATTGCTGCCAGTATTATTTCTTTTTCCTTTATCTTTCCTATTACTATTACTATTTCCTGCTTCATGGTTCCTTCGTTTGTAAGACTTTAGATAAATAAAAATTCGAAGCATTTATGAAATTTTTTTTAATTAAGCTAAAATTACTAAAAATATTTAAAATAATTAAATTAGTATAATTTTAATTTATTTTGAAGACGGTGTGTAACCAATTAAAATTTATATAAATATATTGGCATTTATCTCTTCCCTAACCACCCTCTATACCTCTTCTTACGAGGACTTCTATATATATATATATATTCATACACTCCTCACTCCACTTATTTTCATTTTGTCGAGGCCTTCTAATCTCTTATCGCTAAATAATAATTTAGCAAGAAGGTTTTAAGTTTTTTTTACTAATTAATAAGGCCTAATATATATCCTAAACTAACAAATTATTTATTTTATATAGGAGGTGGATTCATTTGTTTTTAAACCACTTTTTAATGATTTTTCCTTTTTTGAAAATAATTTGTAACAATTTAGTTGGTTATTATTTATTTTTATAGTAATATATAAAAACTATTAAGTTAAAATTTTCATTTTGTATCACTTTGTTTTGAATATTAAGTTGAAATATCCAATATGGAAATCCAATTATTATTTTGACTGTAATTTCTTGCATTTTATTTTTCTTTTACGATTAGTTTTTGTGTCTTAGAAAAAAAATAAATTTAATAAAATCTTAAATATTAATTGAAAAAGATATATAAAAAAAGAAAAATTATATAGAACTCATGGGCCAGCTCAGGCTTTAGGGGAATGTGGTAGACCTGTATTTTGTCAGCTCCTTAAGAATTGGGCCTAAGCCCATCCTCTAATTTTGATATCGAACTTGAAGTCCTCTCTCCCATGGTGATCTAAAAGCAAAATTGTTAGAACACCGGGATCATGCCTGGCATGGCCAAGGGTCCGATCAGGGTCCGGGCAAGCAGGATAGTAGTGACAGATGAGAATTTCATCTTTACTTCTTTTGGTTGCTCATGAAACTTCCTTAGTCCTTCGATCATGTCCTTCATATTGACATCTTGAGGAATCCCATGGTTCAGACCCTGAAAGAATCCCCATATTTTAGCTGCAATCCGAATTCTGCAAGCCGGATTCCATTCAAGCCACCATCAAGATCAATCTGTGGCACCTCTAAGTTGTTTCCCTTGATTGAAACTGGCTGCTGATCATCTTTTGGTTGAACAAAAATTTGTGGGACTTTTAACTATTCCTGAATCGATCAATCCTTCGACACCAGCTTTGGTGTCATCAAAAGCCTTTCAGCTCCTTTAGTCTGTCAGAATTTGATCCTTTCATCTTCAAAGGTTTACTGAAATTTTGCTACCGATATGAAGTACAATATATGAAGATCAGAGAAATGAGACAAAAAATGAGCCGGGGTATCATGCAATATGTCAAAATTTATTTCACTTGCAATTGCTATGGAGAATGGATTTTGTCAAACAATTTCCAATTGGCGCTTGTAGAAGGGCACTAATACAAGCTACTTATTATTACACATCAAGTCAACAACTTATGAAGGAAGAACAGAATAAAAAGTATGTCTTTGCATGAATTTGTTGTAAGTTTAAAAGATTCGAGCACATATTCATCTAGAGAGTGATGAAGAAGAAAGACCCCTCATTCACATCTTTCTGAGATCTTGAAGTGAAACCCATCAGGAAATCTTATAATAGGAGCTCTGACAATTTTTCCTCCTTTCACCATTTTCCATCTACAGAGGATAGAATTAATGTTGGTTATAAAACAAATTATTAACAAATTGTTTATAATTTTTCACTTAATGCATTAATTAGAAAGGGTGGCAGAGATTGGTACCTATATTTTGTGACCAAGACATGCAGGAAAGTAGCCAAGAACACCCTGCTATATTCTGCACCTGCACATTGCTTCATGCCAGATCCAAATGGCATAAAGCTTTTTGCTACAACACTGGATTGAATGTCCTGCAGAAGAGATGAAACTCTTGAGTTAATTAACTCCCTCCAAGAATTTCGATATTTAATAGAGTCAGCAAGGGAGGGGAAGTAGGCAGCAGGACAGGTTTATTTATGTTCCTAGATGCTATAAGGCTTTATTGTAGACCTTCCAGCGTGAGGGATTGAACGAAAGTGGATCCTCGAATTGGTCCGGGTTCAAATGAAGAGCCGCAGTGGCAATCATAATCACCCAGCCTTTTGGAATTGTATATCCTGCATAAAACATTTCTTGAAAGTAAGTCTTGATTCAAATTCTTGAACTCCGCATGAAACCAAAATCTAGGAACTTCTCTAAACTGTACCATTGACAGGGATATCAGTCAATGCCCTACGGAAAAACCCTGGAGCAATGTTTCCAAGCCTCAGAACTTCATTGATAACCTGTAGCAAGGATTCCATTATTTTCTCAAAGAAAAAACAGAGCTTCATTCATATATCAAAGAGGTCAAATTTAAGCCTCCAATTACATTATTACCTGTAATGTAAATGTCATTGATTTGTATTCACTCCATGTAAGAGGGCCATCAGAGTTTTCTCTCTTTCTAAGGATAGCTTCATGTTCAGCCTAAAAAGTGATGATCAATGTTAGATAATTGGAGAGAAAAACCTTCTAAGATCCAAAAATGTAAGTAAATTGTTGTACTGACTGTTAATTCCTCCAATACTGCTGGATGTTCTGCAAGCAACTTGAAGGCTAATGCAAGTGTGGTGGAGATGGAATCAGAGGTGACAAATAACAGACCAAACATTAACTGAACAATGAAATCCTCTGTAATGTATTTTTCAGTGTTCATGTCTTGGATAATGTGATCAAGCAAGTCTCCTTTAGTTCTCTCAGATGTCATTAGCCTCTTCTTAAGCACATCTTTCATCATTTCTCGAACCTTTTTGTGAATCTGATTAGGGATTTCTCCATGTCAGAAATTGCCAACAATTTAAGTTGTAAAGGAGGTATAAAGTTAAACTCTTGAGTTGATGAACTAGATACCTGCAAACATTTGTGATGTGATGTACCAGGAAAGTTTATGGGAAAAGACATTAATCCTTCAACCAAGTCCTTAAACATGTCACTGATGTTGGCTGGTGCATTTTCAAGATCACCACTGAAGATTTGTTTTGCGGCAAAGTTGATGGTGGCCTGTCAACAGGAAATTAACTTCAGTTTTCCCTAATGCAACCAAACAAAAACCATAGTTTCCATTATCAAATTTAGCTATATATAATTTGAGCAGCAAGAAATTTACTGTAACAGCTGCTCCTTTAACTTCAATAGATTCCTGACTGGACCAATTCGTAAGGGTGTGTTCAATAAAGTCTTCCATCTTTGGAAGAATTCTCTCTTTGAGGGATTCTACCCCAAAATGATTCAAGGTCAAACTCCTAGTATATTTCTTGGAAGATTGACTTGCTTGATCAAATACTTCTGCAAATGTGTCCATGGACCATGTATCCACCAGTTTCCCATCTTGCCGTAGCAGAAAATGGTTGAATTCTTTGTCTGCTGTTATTATAACAGGCCTCCCGGCAACATTTGTCCTGAAAATTGGCCCATATCTGAAACAAGCAAAACTAAATCAGAACAAATCCATACAATTTTCTCAATCAAACATAGATGATTCACAGTTCAATCAAACAGTAATTTCATACCTATTGAGTCTCTTCTTCAAGAATGGTGGAAGGTCTATTGAAGGACTAGAGATGACTAGCTGAAGGGTCTCCCCAATCAAAGGAAGCCCCATTGAACCAGGAGGGAGGACACCATTGCATTTAGGGTTCCTCCATCTGTAAATCCAACGACTGATATAAATTGTCAGTAAAGCTACAACAGCGGCACCAACCATGGACAAGTCCACCTTAGTGGTTACTTCTTTGAGGTAGGAGGAAAGAACTTCCAACTCCATTGATGAAACCTTCAAAACCCTTCACCGATTGAAAATGGGAAATGGGATTTTGGTCGATGATGCAAGCAGAAAGAATCGGTGCCATTTATATAGGGCTAAAGCACTAAATTAAGATTGTCAAGAAACCATCTTCTTCCTTTTGCTTAGTATTTCTCGCAGAAGAACACAAGTTTAAATTCTAGCAAAACGACATAAATTTGGATCTGACATGATCAATTGAGAAATTTGCAGCTCTAGGATACGACGATTCCGTCAGCTTTAGTCTCTAATCAGAATTCAGATTCTTGATTATTCTGTTTCCATGGAACTTGTAACTGACAAGAAGAATTCATTCATAAACCGGTTAAGCATCAGATTATAACCGGACAAAGGAGTGGATATTTCATTTTCATATGTGAATCTGTTTATCGAAATCTACACAACTAAAGAGGATCTCCTTACTTTATCACTTGTGAAATTATACATATTCTACCCCCATTATTAAAAATTCAAAATTATATGGGTAGTCCTTAGGTATCAGGGCTTATAACATGCATGTGAAAATGGTTTTAAATTGAAACTAACCAATAATAAATAGGATTGTGTGATATGATTATCATTTTTTATTCATGATTCAGATTAAGATAGAAAAAACATGTTCTGTTACTTTCATATTTTTATTTATTTATTTATGCAAACATTAGGGTCAAATGATGAATGTATTTATGAACCATTAGTAGTCCATACTAGAGAATAACCTACAAATTTTAATAAACTTTTCATTTTTTTTTTTTTTTAACTTATGTTAAAGTTGTCTAAAAAAAGAATTCAATTTTACATAAAGAATATATCGAAAAGAAGGAATATGTATATACATATATTTTTCCATTAATAATATTTTATCTCAATTTCTTAAACAATTTTATTTAATTTATTATTTTTGTATTTTCTTAATAAATATATTAATTTTAAATTCGTGTATTATAGCTTCCAACGTATATTTTGACCAATTGGGTCAAAAGGTCAAGAGAGTCTATTCAATTACATCATTAGTTGGGCTTTTTAATACTTCATATCTACAGATCCATAGGAGAACTATCAGAATCTGATTCCAATTAACTTTCTGGTTTAGCCCATATTTACAGATCCAGCAGATGTGACATGGGCCCAATGGAGCAGGCGCATTTGACGATTCCCATGATTTCCCACTTAGAAGCTTCAAACACATGTAGAAGAACACACGTAGACGACAACGTAGACCAACGAAACTATAGTAACAACGAAGGCAAGAAGACAACCATATCATCATATGCCATCTTGATCGAAATCGAATTTTATTTTTTTATACCATTCCTTCTTCTCCTGAGATCTCAACTTGAATAAGAAAATTCTTGTAATTGAAATTTTTTTTTTTTTGTGAAGTAAAATTGGACTGCAAATTTGAAATCTATAGCTGTTAAATAACAACATGAGGACTACGAATTTATGTAGATTATTGGGAATCTTAGTTGGGTTATGGATAATTGGGTTATGTAGCAAAGATGGAGGAGGTGGAGTTTTGGGAAAGCCTTCGGGATCGGGGTCGGAGGCGTATGTGACCCTTCTTTACGGAGATGAATTCTTGCTTGGCGTTCGTGTACTTGGAAAGTCTATACGTGATACTGGATCCACGAAGGATATGGTGGCTTTGGTCTCTGATGGCGTCTCCGACTACTCCAAAAGACTTCTTATGGTATGTTTCATTTGCGTTCATAAATTGTAGCCCCATGGGTAGGCTATTTCTAGTTCTTAGTTTGAGCAGCTCAGGCGAATTTGTGCAACTTTTAAGAAAGTTAACTTCCTTTTTGAGGTCAAGTTTGAAGCTTCTTTCAATTGGAAAAAGATTAATTTGGTAATTATGAGTATTTATTTGTATAATCTGAAGTCAGGGGCATTGTATTGTACTGCAGAGGTAGTTTTTTCTTTTTCATTTGACTTTGTGCTAATTAGGTTATTCTGCGTCCCTGCAATTCGATTTTGGCAGCTGAACAAGAAAATGAAGAATGTACTTAAGCAGAGCACAGAAATTTTACCATTTAACTGATTTTTGATTTCTTGTTTTGTTTTAAAGAAAGATGAGCAATATTTGCTTAAGCAGATATACTTTCCTTATAGAGCTTTATAGACCTCTATGAATTATATGTTTAAGTCAATGAAGCTGGTGGATTTGTGCGTAGTTCTTCCATTTTAGATTTGTTCAGTTATCCTTTCTTGCAGGCTGATGGTTGGATTGTGGAGAAAATCAGTCTCCTGGAAAATCCAAATCAAGTGAGACCAAAGAGGTTTTGGGGTGTCTACACAAAGCTAAAGATATTTAACATGACCAAATACAAAAAAGGTGAGTGGTTCAGGATGTCCTTTTTATTTTCTGAAAAGGAAAGATATCAGCATATGCGTTTTGAGATTTTCTCTTGATTCCAATTTAATGATGGAAGTCTTCTTTTACTGAGTATTATATGAATATGGCATCTCAATTCAAGCTTACTACTTCTTTTGGTCTACAATCTTCTTGGTGATAGGAGAACTCTTCTAGCGTTGCTACACAAAGTTCTTGTGGAGCTGGTTGTTTACATTCTGTTTTGTTTATTGGCAGTGGTATATCTTGATGCTGATACTATTGTTGTCAAGAGCATCGAGGATTTGTTTAAATGCGGGAAGTTCTGTGCGAACTTAAAACATTCAGAAAGGCTGAATTCCGGTGTCATGGTGGTTGAACCATCTGCAGAACTTTTTAAAGACATGATGAGCAAAGTCACCACTTTGCATTCCTATACTGGAGGTATAACATCTTTTCACTGATTATCTAATTTTGATTTAATGGATTGCTTCAAGTCATATGTTCCTTGATTATGAATATTAATCCCAAACGCTTATATCATATTTACCTTCTCAGGCTTTTGGTGATAAAATGCAATGAATATCTTATTGCATGATATTCAGTATTTTTTTTTTCTATGAATTCCTAAATGAAGTCAAGTATTGTTTGTCATAGATCCAAGTGAATTGTTTCTAGCAGTTTCTCACTTGTGAAGAATGTGTGTCAGTCTCAAATATGGCCCAGGGACATGCACATACGGATGCATGTAAAGGAGAACTGTATTGGCTTGGCACTTGAAATACAATTTGGTGGTGATTGTTTGCTACTCTTACTGAAGTTCGGTCTGTTAATTTTCTGATATTTCGAACAGGTGATCAAGGGTTTCTTAATTCATACTACTCGGGATTTGCCAATGCACATCTTTTTGAACCAGACTTAGCACCTGAAGTGTTGAATTCTAGACCAGTTCCCGAAATGGAAAGGCTTTCTACATTATATAATGCAGATGTTGGACTTTACATGCTTGCTAACAAGGTATGCATTTATGAGAACACAGGTGGTCTGGGGGGGGGGGGGGGGG
>JAOXNR010000030.1:16748613-16758712 GCA_028571225.1 Parsonsia alboflavescens
CCCGACCCCCCCCCCCCCCCCCTTCTTCGTGGGTCTCTTTGTGCTTTCATTCACATGAGTGAGTATCATATGGAAAATAAAAACATAGGTATTACTAACAGTCTCCTTCATGGACAGATAACTATATGTATGTCCTTGTTCATAGGAAAATGGGCCATTCCCAATTTTACATGCCTATGTCTATCCATCCTCACTGTTGAGGAAGTTTTAGAAAAAAAGCATCTCCTTGGATCTGCTGAAGTTGGACAAATATGTGAGTGTGTTTTAAATAAAGGTGGTTGCAATACTCCCTTCGTTTCAAAATGATTGTTTAGGAGAAATTAAGGTAATTAACTATTTTTCCTCTATAAATAATATTATCCCTCATTATTACATTGTACTTTTCTCCTCTCTCATCTTTCTTATTTGTTGGTTAGTTATTGAAAATCATATAACAATAAATTAGTTTTGAAAAAAGTGAAAAGGAAAATTAATAAGAAGGATAGAAGAAGTAATTCATTTATACTTTTTGTCTTGAAATGTGAGAACGACAATCATTTTGAAATGGAGGGAGTAAATTTTATTTTGCAATTTGGAATATGTTTTATAAGGCTTGAGCTGTTGCAATTTCTGTACAGCTAAGAAGTCTATCTGAATTATTTTACTGATCTTTTTTTCTTATTTAACAACAAGTATAAGATGCAAACATTAACATTGAGAAAGGAGAAATCATATGGAGAACAAGAAGCTGATTTTAAATTACATAGTGTTAGTTGTGTGAAATCTTGTATGTATGACAAAGAACTCCTTTGGTAAAAACTAATGGTTTTTCTAATCCCCTACTGGAATGTTGAATTTGAAGCCTGAGGACAAGAAGCCGATGTTAAATGACATTGGGTTAGTGAAAATCTTGGATGTATAACAAATTACTCTGCAGCTATGTCTTTTTAATCTTTCACAGTACCCTAACGGAGAAAACTAGGGGTCACTTCATGAGGCAAATTCATTTCATTGAGTAATGATACTTGCCTTTATATGCTATAGCAAAAGAGTTGCCATCGTTCTTAAAATGTAACTTATCCAAGTGCTCTCTCGGATCATGAAGCATGATATGGTACTTTTTGAATAAAGGAGAGGAACCAAAGCACTGCTATTTTCATGGTTACAGGGAATTCTGATTGAAAGCTCTGAAATAGAATGTTCAATAAAAGTTGTGGCTTTCATTATTTTCTGCAGTGGATGGTGGATGGGAAAGAACTTCGTGTTATTCATTACACACTCGGTCCCCTTAAACCATGGGATTGGTGGACGTCTTGGCTTGTTAAACCTGTTGATGTCTGGCAGGTAATTTAATCATTTATCTACTTTTCCAGCAACTATTCCTCACTGACATTGGTTATAATTACAATGGAAATTCTTTTTTACTTTGACACGGATTACAATTTTCAACCATTTAGACATATTCAGTTTTCTTTTGATCTGTTCTTTCCTTCTGTGTTTGATTTGGGGATTGGGGTTGTGGAGGTATCTTCATTTTTGGTAACCAAATGCAGAAGCTTAGTAAATCACAAAAAACCTTCTTTGTCTTTGTTGATGTTGATGCAGAATGTTAGAGTACAGCTGGAGGCATCTCTTCCAGGAACTGGAGGGGGAGAAAATCCGAAAGATGCATTTCTAGTCAAGTTGCTTTTTCTTTTTCCATTTGTTTTTATACTTTTTTGTTATTATCGGTCTTTTCTGCAGGTTAGCACTTTGAATATCTTATCATTTTTAGAATACTAGGCAACAAAATATGAATCTGCATCTAAGTATTTTCATGTCTCCAGACAAGGTCACTGCTTGATCATGTTCGACATGTATACTACAAATTTAGAGCTGGTGGCGTCCTTTCTTATTCAGCAGTTTCTGCCTCTACAATCAACCCCAATCAACAGGTTTCCCTTCTCTCCTTTATAATTCTAGCTTTCATTAAACCTCCTTTTTTTTCTTTTCTTTTTTGGTTTTCTTTTACCCCATACTTTGTCTTTTTGCATGATCTGGTGGTCATAGGTCTTCTTCTTATCTTGCATTGACCTGTACTTATCTCCCTTTTGTTTAAATCTTTGCTGTTTTCTTTCAGTATACTTCTGAATTTTTAGTAAGTGACATAATTTGTAGCTTTTATTTATTCATCTTACCTTTTCTGATGGTGTTATTGAGTATTGACATGGTAAATGATCTTGCAGTTCTCAAATACTTTGCCGTCAAAGGTGCCTGCTTTTCTGGGTGGGATATCTATCTTTATTTGTTTTATGGCTGCTGCAATGTCCCTTGGAATCTCATTTCTTATTATCCCTCGACAAGTAACGCCATGGACTGGTTTGCTTCTCATGTATGAATGGACATTCACACTCTTTTTCCTGCTATTCGCAAGTTATTTGCACATAATTTATCGATGGGGAAAGATTGTTGCTAATCGAACAGGAGCTTTTTCTACACGTCCTGAATCTGCTGACCATGACGATGGAAAAGGTTTGTTTTATTTCGAAGTGATTACTAATGTTTCAACTATTGGAGTTTGGATCTATGCAAGTTTTCATCTTCTGTTGTGTTACAGGTCATCAGAGACAGATGTCATGCTGTGATTCTGCTGCATGGTTTTATGGGTTAGGGATGGCATTTATTGCTATTGCAGCTCCTTCATTGCCTTGTCTTCTGGGAATCACTGCACTATTTGCGAAGTAGGTTTGACCATAGTATAATTTGCATGTTCTTTTTTGTGTGGTGTGGGGGGGGGGGGGGGTGTATATTGCTATTTCATATGCTCCCTGCACCGTAAATTGTTACTATAATTCAAACTTCTGACTATATCCATACACTGTCATGATAGGCTGACTCAGCACATTTTATTTCCAATTCTTGTCTTCCTGATATAACTACCTTCTAACCAGTTTCTTGTTGAATTTAAATACCTTATTCCCCTTAAGGAAAGTGGAGAGCATCTTAAATCATGGGAATCTGTTTCACTGGAATCCATCTTTGAGAAGAAGAAAAAACAATTATGTACCATAAGTAAAAGTTATGCAGTATAGTCATCTGAATTCAACTTAGATTAAAAAGTCAGGAGTTTTTCGCAAATAAAAACTGTATTTGCAAGCTTTATTAATGACATTAAATGATGGTTTTAGAAGGTAATTCTTTTGCCTAGAGATTCAACAAGCAAAGTAGTAATATCAAGCCTACTTCATTATCTTAAGAAGCATGATTTCCTAATTATTTCTGCTCGCACTTGAGTTAGATCTTACTGTGTCTGACTCTCAAGTTAGCTGAAATGGGATCGAAAATGCAATTTCTTTGATTTCCATTCTGATTGTTACTGGTACTTGTTCTCATTAAGATCTACAGATATGTCATGTTTCTCTCTTTACTGAATGACATTTGTATGTTTTAACAGGTTAGGACTGATGGTATTTGGAGGCCTTATTCTGGCTTCCTTCATGACATATGCTGTAGAGCATCTTGCAATTAGGTCATTCACACAAGGACTTGAAGACCGCGATTCACCAAGATCCAACAGCATGTGTTTCTTGTGCTAACAATTTAACAATATTATTAGCTAACTCGGCAGCTATGTAACCCTATTTTCACATATTCTTTCTCTTTCTTTGTAACCTTCCCTCAGTAATTGTTTATGTCAAGGCAACATTTTTCCCCCACAAAATTAGTCTGGAAATGAACTTTTGGAGGTAAGAGGTACCATGACAAGATTTGTATTGTTGTATATGATTGTGAAATTTGCTATAGTGAAGAGAAATGTTTGCTGTGCTTATCTTTCTGGAAATTATGTATTGGCTCATTTACTTCCACAAACCTTTGTCTGGGAATGCCCTTTTCTTTGAAATGTTAAGCTGTACAAAGGGCTTCTCATTGGAAGAGTTTCTTGATCTTTGGTTAAAAGGCCAAAGCCATCTTGTCTTGAGATTTTCAGGCATAAGTAGCAATCCCTCTGCCCAACATTTTTCTTGATAAATGAAATCCTATTTGACTTACATCACAACATGTTGTTGTTGGAGTTTGTGCCTGAAAGTGTGCAGTTTCAAGTGGCCATTTGTTTTCTAATTCTTTATGCCAATTTTGCACTGAAAAAGCCTTGCAATGACACCAAAATTTGGTCAGCGTTCATGTTTTCCATGTAAGAAATCTTGAATGGAGAAACTTGGGGCTGTCCATGAGGCCATTAAAACAGGGACAGGGTAAACTCTTCCCTCTTGACCGTCTCGGGCCTATAATGAAACAATTGACACAAAAATTTTCATGAATCACCTAGATATTATACTCGATAAGGATAACATGGTAAAAAAATAATAAAATGCCTAATAAATTGATGACAATAACTCATAATCAGTGATAATGGAATTGAGTTCAAGTGACTTTTAAATAGTGACGGAGGAAGTATGAAGTATCATGTGTATTTGATGCACAACGAAATTCAGTCATGAAATAGAAAAATTGATCTTACAACTTACATATTACATGTCTTATCTCTTAATCACTAAATCATATATGCCATGACTTTTATATATTTGGTCTCATGGAAAAATAGGAATAGTTTTTTTTTTCCCCCACTTCTAGAAGCAGAAAATGGAAATGAAATGAGCACCCACGGATGTGGATGTGGTCGAGTGAGTTCGACTTGATCTTGTTGCATACTCTAATTTTGATGACTTGCAATTTTTAAGCAAAACAATCGAGGAACGTACAAATTGACATAAACCGTCAAGAAAAAATTTATTAAAAAAAATGGAAATGAAATGATAGGGAGAGTAGGACTTTGAGTTCAAATTCCATTGTCCAATCTTTGCGTAAGGGATGACATAACATTATGCGATTAATATCTATAAATCCAAGGTTGCATGTTTTTGACTCTTTGTTTGTAGTATTTTTCTGAAGAGAGGCTAAGAGTGTGCTTTTATACGTAACTCTTTGGCAGCCAGAAAAGCTTTGAATGAATTTTCACTATATAAAACATTTAATAATGAGTTTTTTAACACATTTTTCTTAAGGGATACAAAATTATTTTTAAAAAGAAAGGAAAAATGAAGAAACAAACAACTAAACAGATTTCTATGATCCTTTCGGTACCAATCTAGAATCTCATCAACACCCTTTTAAATAAGTAAAATGTCAAAATGTATGTAAACGGGTTCAGCATTAAAAAATCATATTTTTATGGTATTTGACTTGTCATTTTTGCTGTTGTAAGTTGACTTAGAAAAAGATATGAAAAGAATATGAAAGCCACCAAAAGAACACTAGTACTAAGCAAGCAAGCAAAAGTTTTCCTGCTTATAAATTGTGTCTTTTTGCGCTGTTACCCAAACAGCAAAGTCCACCTCACCAACCATCAATCACTCCTATAATGACCCTCAACTCAACACAAGCCCCCCACTTTCAATTTGTTCTTTCACCTCTTTTAATTTGAAAATTCTAATATGGATCTGATCTGTACCTCACGCATAGATTTTGTAACTTTTATTATTATAATAATTGTTCGATAGGTTCATATATCTACTGGTAGAACTTACATATAATATCACTCTTGATTTTTTATTTATTTTTTCATTTACTTGAATTGATATGAATTACAAGATATATACAAACATGGATTCGATCTATATCAGAATTTTTCTTTTTATTTTCTCTTTTTCCCAAGTACTAAGAAAAAACCTGGAGGGATAACCAACCTAACAAAAAAGGAAAAAAAATTCATTCTAAAACTTTTATTTATTTTAAATAATCGATCCTACAAAAACTTTCTTGTACGTTTAAATTTATTATTTTTCTAATATGAAAGTAAAAGCATTCAACTTTAGATGCCAAAGTGTATCCTAATAAGTTATGAAGTATAAACTATGAATTCTTTAGTTAATTGATTGCATTATTGATCCCCAAATGTCCTTTTCTAATCAAAACCTCCTCCAGTAATCATAATATAAAATTCAAGTTGCCAAAAGGAAAGGGGAACCTATGTATCAGAATGGCAATTTGACCTGATTCGATGGGTATCCTTTCTAACCTATCATGTTTGGATTGGATTTTATCCATCCCATTTTAGAATAAGTTGGATATGGGTATTTACTTTAAAAATCATCCGCGAGTCAGGTCAGATCTAGGTCTGAGTCTGTCCAGAAATCTAACCTAATCCGCGCTCTGTTTGTAAAATTATAAGAGTTTTTTTTATATATATATTCATGTATTTTTCAAACACTAGTAATCTATTATAATTTTATAAAAAAAAAAAAAAATCTTCTTTTAAAATATTAATTGTATATATTACAGGTTACTTCTATCTTTCTAAAATAATTATTGTAAATACTTTACAGAATATGTAATATGTCTTTATCCCACAAAACAAATATGTTATGCATATTATACATAAAAGATAGATGATTTATCTTTTGATTACTTCAATTTATATTTAGAAAAATAATTTTAAAAAATATCATTTAAAGAAATTTTTGGTCTAATGTAATATACTCTTTTATCAAAGTTTAACTTGTATTAATATATATATATATATATATATATATATATATTATGAATGAAAAGACATGCATATGTGTGTGATTTAAATGATTGCTAGCATGTCTTTTAGTAATCAAACTATTTCTAATCATTATTTTAAAAACTAATTTTATTTTGAAATTATTCTTTTATTTGATTGGTTTATGATTGTGTTATTTAATTTAAAGGAGAATGAGCAAATTAAGCAAATTATTATTTTGAGTAAGTTTAGTAAATAAAAAATTTTAAAAAAATTCCAAAATTTTTTTCCTATCAGGTTGGATTGATGTTCGGTAATTTGAGATGGAATGGATTAAGCAGACACCCACAAGCCAGCACGGGTCAAGATATGGGTCTAACTATTCAGATCCAAAGGTTTTACAGGATAGGGAGGTTTGGGTTTTCAAATACCTAATCCAACATGTCCCAATGCCATCCCTACCTATGAATGATTAATATTGTCCAAATATAATAAGATTCCTTGTCTACATAGATATCCCCTAATGGATAATACCACTGGCAGAATCCTAGCATGGTTCAGGAAATACAACTGAAAAGCTAGGGTCCCCTAGCCCCCCTCATAGGTTGCCATGTGGGATGCTCTCCCAGCTTCATATCAGTGATTATTTATAACTAAGTAAAATAATCAATTTAATTCCATAACTTTTTTATTTTGATCATATAAATTCATATCTTTCATTTTTTTTATCTTTAAAGATTTCATAAATTTTTTTATTTTAATCATTTAAGTCTGTATTTTTTTTGTTTATCTTTTAAAGTCCTATAACTTTTTATCAATAACCAACTAAGTCCTATAACTTTTTTTATTTTGATCATTTAAATCCATAACCTTTTTTTTTTTTTCTATATCTTCTAAGATCTCATAACTTTATATCATTTTTTGACCTAGTTTGTCATTGGTAAAAAGTTATAAAATCTAATTAGTCACTAGTAAAAAGTTATGAAACTTAATCGATCATCGATAAAAAGTTATGAGACTTAATTGATCATCGATAAAAAGTTATGAAACTTTAAAAAATTAAAAAAATATATATAGATCTTCATGGCCAGGAATATATATATATATATGTATATATATATAGAACCTTAAAAGATTAAAATAAAATTTAAAAAAGGAAAAAAATATAAACTTACATAATCAAAATAAAAAAGATATGGGATTAAATTGACCATTCGGCCTTTAAAATTATAAAGAATAGTTAGGTAATTTTGTGAAAATTTATACTATAAGAATTTATCTAGTAAATTAATTTTTACTATTATATAATATAACTTGGATAAGATTTGTTTCAAAGGGCTTCCTGTGGACAAGTGGCTGGGGGTTGGATTGGGCATGACCCATCCACTGATCTTCGTTTCCTTGTCTCCTTAGAACTCAAAGACACATGGGTACGATCCTGTAGAGCAAGAGATCCTAACAAATAACTTCTTGACATATGGATGCCTCAGCCACTTGTTAGACTAAGAAACAAGGGTTTTTTTTTTTAATCCATTCGAACATAATCCAATGGATGAAGCGATAAACATAAAAATCAAAAGTTCCAAGTTCAATGATTAATCAAAATCCAAGTAGATTAGATTTAATCCAAAAAACAAGTAACCATGAAACTCTACGAATATATTTCTAAATAGAATCGATTACTCTGGATTCACTCAAACTCATGATTCATATAAAATGCATCCTCATATACATTATCTCTTCATCGAATTTATCGTATTTTATTTAAAAAAAAAAAAATTAGATGTGAGAGCTAATTGCGAGAGAGTGTCATCTCAATAATAGGAAAAAGTGATTAAGTTGAAAAGGAAAGAGAGGTGAAGAGTATCATAATCAATCTTCAGAAATTAACCCAAAAAAAAAAGCACACCCAAAGGAAAATGAGTGGAGGAAAAAGTACTCTCAGTCTCAATGACAAACTTCCACCTTCATCTTCTTACTGATCACTGATCAGACATCCCAATTGATAAATGCAGACATGAAATTGATACACTCAGCAGCACTCATCTCATTCTCTCCAATTCAAATTGAAAATCGGGGATTGGGGATATACTATCTATTACTCTTTCCTTCTGAAATTGAATGTATACGTTTTTATTTTGAGTTATCAAAAAATGAATGTCTCGTTTCCTAAATTAGTTAAAATTTTCATAAGAAATTAATATTATTAAATGTAAAACGAACTAAGTCAACTCATTTTTTTGAAATTTATGCAAGTAAAAATGGAATATTCAGGACGGAGGGATTAGGATTAGTATAGCAAATGCTTTCTTCCAAGTAAGCTTTGCACTTTTCGTTTTCCTCAAATAATTGAGTTCAACTTGCTGTCTAATGTGCCAATGTGTCCCCATTCCCTTTGCCTTTCATGTCTATTCTCAATTTCTGGAAATTATTAGGATCAGATAGTGAAGTAGTGTTATTGCTCCTTCGTCTCTTTACCATCTTGTCCCTGAGTTTTACATTTTTTATTTATCAGATCGAATGCAAGACTATGAATAAAACTTCATCAATGTTGCATTACGGTTAGAGTCCGGATCTTGTGGAATATATTACAATCTCTGCTACCTTAATAAAAATTTGATGTAATAGAAAATAAAATACAAGATGTGTACTAAATGATTCAGAATATTATGATCGTATAAATGGTGTCAATTTTGATATAGGAAGCAAGATTTTAGTCTCAAACGATAAATTTTTTATTGATAAAAATATATTGTGAATGAAAGTAAAATTATATCTCTATTTGTAACTATTTATGAATCATTTAAACTCATTTTCTTTTCACTAATTAATTATAAGTCACTATTATTAATTTATTAGTAGGTATTTTATTTTTTTTTAACCATATTACCCCCCCCCCCCTCCTCTCTCTGTCTTCCTCAATCATCGTTGCTCATTTAATTAGAATCGTAAATAGAGTCATTTCAAGGGAGAAATGTTAACTTCTTTTTTTTTTAACCTGCAATTGCTATCCGTGAATGAGCACAGATCTCAACTCAGGAAGTGCTTGTCATTGCATCTATTGGAGTGTCCTCAAAGGGATAGAAAAATATTAACTTAATTTTAATAAAATGACTGTCAATAACTTATAAAAACCGTACAAAAAGAGTAGTATCTTGAAAGTTAAAAGAGTAGTTGTTAAGTCTAATTTGTATGAGTCATCCGAAAATTATGTGATTGAACTTGTTGTATTAATATAGTATGAGCATTTCATGTACGTTTTCGAACTCTATTTTATACGAAACACACAAAAATTATATGGTTGTGAGTCACAAATCACGCAACTAATGTTTTAACAGTTAATGGAATTGATTCCCACATGCCTTTCTAATGAAAGGTGGCGAATTTTGGAGGAAACTTTGCAAATGAAGACAAACGTCTAAATCACGGGTTAGCGAAACTGATGCAATCTTTTTGTATTCTTATGCATGAATTATTTCTTCTTTTTTAAATTCACATTTAAAAAGTGTTTTCATAAAATAAAATGACATTTTAAATAAATTAAGATATAAAATAACTTTAAAAAAAAAAAAAAAAAAGCACCAATGACACCATACT
>JAOXNR010000030.1:16758812-16771702 GCA_028571225.1 Parsonsia alboflavescens
AGAAAAATGTGATTTAGTTAATTTTAACATTGCAACGTCATTTTTCTTAATAAAACTAAATTAAGAAATGATACATTCAATTCCAAATAATAAAAAAATTAAAAAAATATAACGTTGAATTCCGAACAAAGGAAATAGTATAATAGTATTGGATTTAAATCATTAGATAAGTTCAAAATGACAATACCTCTTCCTTCACCTTCTTCTAGGTGAGCAATTATATGTTTTTAACTTTTCATAATTATCTCATTATCTTATATATTTACTTTTTTTCACTCTTCTTCCTTTTTTGTTTTTTTTTTGAAAAAGTTCTCATTTTCTATAAATAAAATGGTTCAATATTCACTCTTTGCTAGAAAGTAAAAGAGTTCATATCCACTTTTCATTCTCCAGTCTCCAATATACATTTTTTTCTACGTCAAAGAAAAGTTATTGGTCCCTTCATCAACTCCAATTTTTAACTTATTCAATAAAAACACCGAGGAAATAATGTACTATGGTTTATTGATGTTTATTCACTCATTCTTACTCTAATTATCTAACGATATCTTTTTGTTCTTCTTCCTGTATTGAAGTAATGAAAGCATAGTGACCCATAAGTTAATATTATTTTGAATTGAATAAAGATTAGATAGATTATTTTCATGACCAGTATTTTAAAAATTATTTTGATAAATAGAAACTATAACATAAAATATTTTGAAGGTTGTTTTTAATTTAAAATTTAATTTTATAGAAAGTAATTATCAATGGAGCAATGATGGAATTTATTTATAAAAAATTATTAGAAACAAACTTCATTTAAGTTTTCCAAATAATTTTCCAAAAAAATTAAAATTTATTATTATCACTATTATAAAATTCTAAGATTAATTTTACATATAAATAATATCATTTATTTATATGGATTCAAATCTCTTATCAATTCTTATTATACTAATAAAATATTAATGAAAATCTTATCATTTAAGAACACGTGTTAAACTTATATGATAACAGAAATCTCGAGCCATTTATATGTACCCCATTGAATTTTATGAGAGTATTTTCGAGATTTTAATTTAATTAAAAACAAGTTTTAAAGAATTATACCTTATTGAAATTTTGGACAGAAAAATAATTCCTTATTATTTTGAACAGAAAAATTATGAGAGTAATATATCTTGGAGATTTTAGCTTAATTTAAAACAAACTTTAAAGAATTACCACAACATCTTGTTTTTTAAAATAGAAAGAATACATAATCCTTCTACTCAAATTGATTTGGGTTCATGCTTTAAATATGATAATTATAGATACGAGTAGTCTTTTTCTCCCGCAAGGTATTCTCGGGGAAGACGTTGGGATTATATAAAGCTTCGAACGACCGTCGTCGGAGATTTAAGGGACCGAACTGCTGCCACCGAGGAGAGAAAATCAAGCTTCAAAGAGGCAGAAAAAGCTTCTTCCTACGATTCGTGATTTGACCGTGGAGACTCTTGAGGAGGTATTTGGGTTTTAAAACCCTAGAAGAGATAGTACGGAGTAATTATCAAAATCAGTCAAGATGAGGATTATGATTAAGGGTGGAGTATGGAAGAACACGGAGGACGAGATCTTGAAGGCGGCGGTGATGAAATATGGGAAGAACCAATGGGCCCGCATTTCTTCTCTCCTTGTTCGTAAATCTGCTAAGCAGTGTAAGGCTCGCTGGTACGAGTGGCTCGACCCTTCCATTAAGAAGGTAAGGTTTTTGTTTATCTATTTTAATCTTTTTGTAGTGATTTTTACCATTCTTGTTTTTCTTGCATCCATCCTGTATGATGGATTTTTTTTTTTTTTTTAAGAAATTTTTTTAGCTTTCTTCTTTGTTTTGTATATCTGTTTTAATTTATTGCTAAAATCTTTTAGCACCTGTTCCGAGTTTGGCATATTCTGTCTACTGCTGTGTATTTGATAGTAGTAAACAGGCTGGATGCATGCGGCTTACTCAAGTCCTATTCTGCAGAATTTATTTACTTCCACCATAGCAGTTCCAATCCTCTATTATATATTCCTAGTATACGCTAGAAACAGAGTTTTGCCACTTACTGGTTAGCATTGATAGAATTATGTTCAAATGGGTGACTTTGGCATATTCTCTTATCATTTCATGCAACTAATTTCTTTTAATGTTGGAAAACTGGATTGAAGATTGACTTACTTTTGTGTGCCCATGATCTGATTTTTATGAGTATTTATATTAGAGTTGTGAACATATATTTTTGTATACAATGTTAGACTGAGTGGACAAGAGAAGAAGATGAAAAACTGCTGCATCTTGCAAAGCTGATGCCAACACAGTGGAGGACAATTGCTCCAATTGTAGGAAGAACACCCTCCCAATGTCTTGAGCGTTATGAAAAACTCCTTGATGCTGCATGTGCTAAGGATGAGAACTATGAACAAGGGGATGATCCTCGTAAATTGCGTCCAGGAGAAATAGACCCGAATCCGGAATCAAAACCTGCTCGTCCTGATCCTGTTGACATGGATGAAGATGAGAAAGAGATGCTATCCGAAGCAAGAGCACGGTTAGCCAACACCAGAGGTAAAAAGGCCAAAAGGAAAGCAAGGGAAAAGCAGCTTGAAGAGGCTCGAAGGCTTGCTTCGCTGCAGAAAAGAAGAGAGCTAAAGGCCGCCGGAATTGATCTCCGGCATAGGAAGAGAAAGAGAAAGGGAATTGATTATAATGCGGAGATCCCTTTCGAGAAGAAGGCCCCCCCAGGCTTTTATGATGTTACAGATGAAGATCGACCAGTGGAGCAACCTAAGTTCCCGACCACAATTGAAGAGCTTGAAGGTGAAAGGAGGGTTGATAAGGAAGCTCGTCTGAGGAAGCAGGATATTGCAAGAAATAAAATTGCTCAGAGGCAAGATGCCCCATCAGCTATATTGCAAGCAAACAAACTTAACGATCCAGAAACAGTGAGGAGAAGGTCAAAACTTAATCTGCCAGCTCCACAAATTCCAGATCATGAATTGGAAGCAATTGCCAAAATTGGCATAGCTAGTGATATTATTGGGAGTGAAGAGCTCACAGGTGGGAATGCCGCAACTCATGCCCTTCTTGCAAGCTATGCCCAAATGCCAAGGCAAGGAATGACTCCATTAAGAACCCCTCAAAGAACTCCTGCAGGTAAACAAGATGCCATTATGATGGAAGCTGAAAACCAGAGAAGATTGGCCCAATCTCAGACGCCTTTACTTGGTGGAGAGAATCCCATATTGCATCCTTCTGATTTTTCAGGAGTTACTCCTAAGAAAAATGAAATTCAAACTCCAAACCCTCTCTTGACCCCTTCAGCTTCACCAAGTGCCAGAGGCCTTACTCCTAGAATTGGCATGACGCCTTCACGAGATGGATATTCTTTTGGCATGACACCAAAGGGTACCCCTATTAGAGATGAACTTCGTATCAATGAAGATATGGTTATGCACGATGGTGCCAACCTGGGACAATCTGATTCAAGAAAGGAATTGTTTTCTCGTCTGAAGGATCTTCCACAGCCTAAGAATGAGTACCAGATAGTTATGCCACCGCCCCCTGAAGAGAATGAAGAATCAGAGGAAAAGATTGAGGAAGATATGTCTGACAGAATTGCTAGACAAAAAGCAGAGGAGGAAGCCAGGCAACAAGCATTGCTGAGGAAGAGGTCAAAAGTACTTCAGAGGGAACTCCCTAGACCTCCTGCTGCGTCACTTGATCTAATTAGAAAATCCCTCTTACGAGCTGATGAAGACAAGAGCTCAATTGTCCCACCTACACCTTTTGAGCAGGCTGATGAAATGATCAGAAAGGAACTTCTAGCTTTGCTAGAGCATGACAATGTGAAGTACCCACTTGATGAGAAAGCAGAAAAAGAAAAGAAGAAAGGAGTCAAAAGAAAATCTATTTCTGTTCCTGTCATAGAAGATTTTGAAGAGAATGAACTGAAAGAGGTATGTCCCTGTATCTGACTTAGTCGATTCTCATTAAGGTTTCAGTGGAATCTTCGTAGTGTTCTGCTGCGACTGCAACTTTATTTTCTTTTGTGTGAATGAAATGGGTTAAAATTTCCTTAATTGCATCCTTCAGGAAATTATAGGTAATGTTTTCTTGTTGAAAATGTTTTGCGTGACATCCGAGCCTGCCTTTTCTAAATGAGAAGTTAGGCTATGGTAATGGATTGTTCAATGATCTATGTTTACTAATGCTTGGTCATATTTTATTATAGTGTTGAAAACTTTGTTTTCTTCTATACATTTTATATTTAATTTTTTTTTTTTTTTAGTTGAAAGTTCTGTAATGCACTAACCAGAAAGTAGCCCACTTTGAAAATATTAGCATGTTAGTGTTCTTGGAATAGAGAAAAGCTGTCTTCACTTAAGACTGCATTATGCCAAATAAAAAGATGTAAAATAGGAGTTTAGCTGAGGAATTTTTAGTGTAATATTTGTTTTAGGCTTTTAGCATTTCCTTTTCAGTTTCCAGTTGGTGATATTTTCACTGAATGGATTTTTGTTGATTTGGTCCATCTCTTCCTTGACAGAATGATCCATGGGGTATTTTTCGATGATCCTATTGTTGTATCTTCTTGCTTTGAAATGTTCTTGGAATATTTTCTGTGTCACATCTTGGAGTACGAAAACCTTTAATTGCATCCCTTAATAGTGCATATATTAATAGCTTTTGTCTATTGAGATGTGATAGGGCTTTTCCTTTATTCTTCTGAGCTATCTATTGGATGTCTCTTGTGCAGGCTGATAATTTGATTAAGGAGGAGGCTCGGTTCCTTTGCCTGGCTATGGGACATCAGAGTGAATCTATTGACGAATTTGTTGAAGCGCATCGTACCAGTTTGAATGACATCATTTATTTCCCAACTCGTAATGCTTATGGTCTTTCTAGTGTTGCTGGGAACATGGAGAAACTTGCCGCATTGCAGAATGAGTTCGAGAATGTGAAGAAGAAGTTGGATGATGCCCCTAAAAAGGCACAGCGTGCCGAGGCTAAGATAAAAGTGCTGACAAAAGGTTACGAGGTATACTAAAAATTAACTATATAGGCTTTCTCATCAAAATTCCATCTCCCTTAAGAATTTGATTGGAATCTCAGAGATGCACTTGATTAATATTTCTGTACATTTCTCTTAAGAATTAGATTGGAATCTCATAGATGCATTTGACTTTATATTTATGTGATCTGAATAAGAGTAGGGGAGAATGCCATGCTACAATGCGGGTGAAATTAACCAAAACAAACCGAAAAAATCAATTAGTCATGTACAATAATGTAATTCAGAAATTTGATACGTGTATTGTTTGGATAGTAGTTAAATATTCTAATATTTGTTCAAGTTTTGTTTATGCTCGACCTATAAAAGACTGACTTTTATTCTGTTTTGTTTGTCAGGGTCGAGCTGAGAAACTATGGAACCAAATTCAGGGGACTTATAATAAAATGGACACTGCTGGAACAGAGCTGGAGTGTTTCCAAGTGTTAAAACAAATAGAACAGCTAGCAGCATCAAACAGGATTAATTATGTTTGGGAAGAAGTTCAGAAGCAGAAGGAGCTCGAGCGAACTTTACAAACGAAATATGGGGATCTTATATCAGAAAGGGAAAGGATCCAGCATCTTCTAGAGCATAATAGAGTACAAGAAGAAATTGCATCCAAAAATCGGGCTCTTGAGCTGTCCAAGGCAGAGGAAGCTGCAGCTGCTAATGAATTCTCCAAGAATGACAATTCAAGTACTTTATCTGATGAAATTGCATTATCAGTCACCCCTTCCACTGAAGAGATGCCAGGCATTGAAACAGATACTACTCAAGACCAAGTCAGTGGGAGCCCCAAGCCTAACCTGTTAGAATCAAAATCTGAGCCTCCAGGTGCTGATAATACTGCCATTAGTATCCCCGAGGACCCTAATTTACCAAACACAGAAGAAGATCTAAAAATTGGGGGTTCGACTGCAACTTCTATTACAGGGAGCGGCATTCCTGAAGTGGTGGATGAACAGGTGAAGCCATCAAATGATGAGATTATGAACGAGGTTACTGATACAGATGAGGGAAACTCAAATGGTGATGATGTGATGGTAGATGATCAGAAAGCGATCAAGGAAAACAAATCCCAGGAAGATACTATGGCTGAAGCCGAGAACAACATCCAAGACACAGTTGATGATGGGAATGCTCAATAAGAATATTGCATGATTCCTTTGATCTTGTGGGAGATGAGAAACTACATATTCTCAGTCATCGAGTCACTGTGGGATAGTTATGCTTCTGAAATGTGTAATGGAGGCTTTCCTGGTTGGTTGGTTGGCTTGGGGAGTCCGGTTATGTCTTTCGTTGCTAGCCTTATTTTTCTTAGGACGGAGTCTATCCTGTCTCCCGGTGAAATTTTGACTTTTACAAAGCAAAAGCCAAATTGAGGACTGTAGGCTGGTCATGTGTACCAAACAAAAATCTTGATCTAATTTGGGAACTTTGAAGACCTTTTTTTATTTGAAAGTTAACTCTCTATTGAACCCTTTTGATGGTTGTCTTTACAGAATCGAGAAATCAGTTACAATTACAATATTGTACTAAGAAATTACATCAGTCTATGATCGACAATCTTTATTCTGGACTCATGCATTCAATTTGTAACTTTGCTGGGAAGAAGAGTAATACTGATAAGACTCTTCAGGTTTCTCCAATCTTCAGCTTCGCTAAGTTGTCCTATGTTTGATAATGATGTCCGCCAGACATTAGCAGCCCATTGGCCATTGGCAATCCCATCAATTCAATGTCCTTAGACAACTTTACAAAAATGGAAAAAAGAAAAGAAATATTTTCATAAATTTGGATTCACGTGTATTCTGATCTGACCTTTACACGATGGAAAATATTTACTTACATGATGCAATATAAAAGTGGTAAAATACTTGTGAGAATATTTTTGATTCATTTAATTTATTAAATTCAAACTAATCTAATTTTATGAGAAACCTTTAAAAATTTGAAGGCCTTCTTATATTAATAAAAGCATCATTTTCATTTCACTCCCAAGAGAGTAGAGCGGGGCTCACTCCTAAATTAGCCTTTCATTTTTTCCATTTGAGAAATTTTAAGCCACTAGAAAGAGGGAAATCATCTAATAATTGATCACATCTTAATATAAAATGATATGTGTATAAATTAAATTGGCTGAGCCTTTTGTTCACCCAAATTAAATAAAGTCCTATGAAGAAAATTTTATTCATATATTCTACCTTGCACATTTCTCAATTTCTCTACTACTTCTCTACTACTAGTAGTATTTAATTTAATTTCTTAATTCTAAAATTAAATTATTTATTTTCCTAAAGTGTATGTTTCTAGTTTGAAAGTAAAACTACACACTTAGGTATTATATTATTTATTTATTATAATATTGTATACTCTTTTAATTTTCATAATAATAGATTATGTCAAAAAATTGTAAATATATATTAATAATCATCCAAGGATATGATTGAATGATACGGGATTAAAACCTGCATAATGCAGGCCACAAGTTGACTCAGATATCATGAAAAAAAAGCACATATTAACAATTTAGAAAAATAGCATTAGTTATTTAGTTAAGCTTTAAAAAGAAATTAATCAAATTAAAGTAAGAAAGATATATATATATATATATATTTATATATAGAAAATAGAAAAATAATAAAAAGTTAAAAAGGTTTTTTCTTTAAAAAAAAAAAGCTTATCAAATAAATTTGAAGTTTAATCTTATTTTAAAAATAATTACTTTGAGAAGATATACATTGGAGTCGCTTCCAGCTCACATTCTATCTTAACAACTCATGCAGCCTTCAAAAGTTTCCAAACCTGATGAAATTTCCATTCATGCACTCAATAAATAAGAAATCTAAAGAAAAACCTCGATGAGTGATTACTGACTGATCATCAATTTTTATTTTTACGTTTATGAGGATGGGCGAGAAGAAACAAAATGTTGCAAACTAATCACGTGATGACCGGTAAAGCCTGAACAACTCCGTTTGGAGAGGTACATCCCGGTTTCCAGAAATTCTTGGCCTTTTGTGAATTATCTTGCATGCAGCTGTGCGGTAGTTATCTGGTCATCCCTGGTTATGCCACAAGTGTATCCCACTGAATTAGCTGATGTAATTTGTTTTTTGTCCGTGTCGAAATAGTAACGAAGAAGCAAAATCGTCCAGTGCTTTTCACGTTTGGTTTGCCGTGGGGTTGTGTTCGGGTTGGTGAACTAAAATTTCAAGGATTCCATAGAACAAAGTAGGAATCTTGTTGAGGTTGAGAAATTATTTACGTGTCCTGGTCTTGTCGGTTTTTTTTGCCCTCTTGACAGCGAAATTGGACCCGGGAAGCCATTAAAGTGCGTGGCTCTGGGTTGGGTTCTGCTCTTTTTTAATTATATATCTCGTTTTTTTGGGTTCTTTTGAGGAGGCATTTTTTGAGGGTAATGGGATTAATTTCTTAGTGTTTGCTGTGCCTTTGTCACTTCAAATTAATTGGGGAAAATTTTTGATATGGGTTCCAAAATTTTTCTGTTCTCGTTGTATGGATGAATGACCTTTGAGTACTAATTAATGGCTTTGTTTTGTTTTCAGTTGGGTAACAGCAAAATTCTGCCTCTTTTCTCTCTGCATCAAGAAGAGCAAAGAATCGTCAATCCACTGTGATTCCAGCTATCAGCTTGTACAAGGTAGGCAAATATATATATAAATATATATATATATATATATATATATTTATATTTATATGTCTTCTTCTTATGGTTATGTCCTATGGAAATTTCGAAGACTCAGAAATTAGGCAGGATTGGGATGGAATTTGCATAATGTTATCTAACACTCTTTGATTCTGTCTTTTGGGGATTAAAAATGTATAAATGTTAAATAGTCTATTAAGTCTTGTAAACCAGGAAAATGACTCTGTAAAGAGAAGTTCATCTGAAAGAGAGGTAAGGCTTACTTATTGATGGACATCATAGTTTATGTAAGCTATGAATAGATAGAAAACCATAAAAAACACATACACTGCTACCCATTTGGAACAGCATTTAGCAGTTGATCATTTGCAGAGTACATTAGAGATCTTTGGGGGTGCTTCTAGAGACTTTCAAACAGATGCATTTTTCCTTTGAGTTTTCCTTGAGAATTTCATGTAGGATGTTTCTTCGATATTTAGTTCATCTGTTCTCTGTGTTAAATTCCGAGAATTATTTCTTCTGCCAACTTATGCTAGAATTTGTTTCATGTATCTCTTTTAATTGATCACAGTACAAAATGGTGACAAGAACGATGGATCTTCGATCTGACACTGTCACAAAACCAACTGAAGCCATGCGAGCTGCAATGGCAAATGCTGAAGTTGATGATGATGTATTAGGTTATGATCCAACAGCACGTCGTCTTGAAACACAGATGGCAAAAATCATGGGCAAGGAGGTAGGACTGTTTGTCCCTTCGGGCACAATGGGTAACCTCATCAGTGTGCTTGTACATTGTGATGTAAGGGGAAGTGAAGTAATTCTCGGTGATTATTGTCATATCCATATTTATGAAAACGGAGGCATTTCTACTCTTGGGGGTGTTCATCCAAGGACAGTGAAGAACAATGAAGATGGAACAATGGATATAGATCAAATAGAAGCTGCAATTAGAGATCCTAGAATGGAAATTTGTTATCCGAAGACCAGGCTTATCTGCTTGGAAAATTCACATGCACAGTAAGGAAACTTATCATGAGAAATCTCCAAATTATTCAGTCAAGTACTCTGTCCTTCAATTTATCTATTTGATTGAAAATGCTTATCTGATTTGATGAGCAAATTCCCAATATGATGAACCTCTCAGAAGAACTATGTTATGAAGTGAGAGAATTCTACTTACTGCTTAGCCTTGATAGAAGAATTAACTCATATTTAATATCATTAATAGATAGGATTAGATTTTAACATTGGTTTAAAGATATTTTTCTTTTTCTGAATTAACATACCTTTGAGGTGTACAGGACAAGGCACAGAAAGTTCAACAGTGAATAACTGTTGCTTGGCCTACTCCTCTGAATCATGTGCAATCCCTAATGGTTTTGGAGTTTTCAGATGGTTGTACCAATACGTTCTGAAATGTTTTATATTAAGTCTTGGTACTGGAGTTATAGCTCTTATGTACAAAAAGGAGATTAGTGCTTCACAAATTCTTGTGCTGAATATCAAATGATTAAAGCAGTGTGCTGTTTGTGCAGTTCTGGTGGTAGATGCCTTACAGTAGAATATACAGACCGGGTAGGAGAATTAGCAAAGACATATGGATTGAAGCTTCACATTGATGGTGCTCGTATTTTTCATGCATCAGTGGTGAGTAAAAGTTTTACTTCGTAACTCTACCATAGAAATGCCACAGATATGCCTAAGGAAATTGATGTTATGTCCTTTTACGTATTTGCTCACGATAGTGAAAAAACATTACTTCATGAGGAAGTGCTGAGATGTTTAATGAAAAAGCATTTCTGGATTAGAAGACAGTATTGAGAAAAAGATGGATGAATGAATCTATTGACCTAAAGCTCCATAAATGAACTTGGAAAATGATTGCATCATTCATTCTGACTTTGGATGTGGGACATTTTAGTAACAGGATACAATGCAGATGCATATGAAATCTTCCCTCTTTCGTTATGTCAATGGAGATACTGAATTGAGGGAAAGCTGGTAAGGCACACAATTATATATTCTTCCTACATTTGCAATATATGTTAACTGCTGAAGTTATTGTTATTTATAGGAAGATAACTTCTTGGTTTCTTTAATTTTGGCATCTTGAAGAACTTAAAAATTTAAAAACCAGTGGATCTCATATCTGTCTAACCTGAAATTGACAACCAATCAGAGTACCACCTCATTAAAAGTTTATGCCACCAGAGAGTGCTGTAATTTATACTTCCTACACCATGTTAGGCGGCCACATGGACACAGATGGAGTGCTGTCAGATCACATGTTGACTGAGTCCCTGACATTCAAGATGAAATCCAAGTTCAGCCCCATCTCCAAATTAGTACTTGGGAATTCGAAATGGATCACAAATATTGATCCTCAGACCTACACTGCTTCTAGTTTCAATAAAGATAGACAAATTCGGATATTTTCATGTTAGATGAAAAACTTTTGGTGGCTTGCTTGAATATGTTAAGCTTACATGCTTCACTAATGCAGATATTGATTATGCTATATTATATTTTTCAGGCACTGGGAGTTCCGGTTCACAGGCTTGTGCAGGCTGCTGATTCAGTCTCGGTAGGTAAAGCTATATGACAAATGTCTGATAATTTCTTCTCCTTCTTTGTTTCCCCTTTTCCTTCTGTTAAAATATGGGCTTGGGCCTAACTCAACCCCAAAAGTTAGTTCAAGGGGGGAGGATTGCCCAAGACCCTATATACTACAATAAATGAACCCTCCCGCTCACGCCCAGGGCCTCTCCCTCTGGAGGGTGGAATTCAACATGGGGGCCCAACATCGACAAACAAACACAGGCCCAACACAGGCAAACAAATATGGGCTTTTTATGACTTTGATATCATGTTAAAATATAGATTTGAGCCTAACTCAACCCCAAAAGCTAGCTCAAGGGGGGAGGATTGCCCAAGGCCCTATATACTACAATAAGCCCTTACACGAACCCGATGTGGGATTCTCAACACCTTCTAAATTTGAGACAACTCTTTGATCATGCTCATGATCAGTCCTCTCTCTGTGTCTCTTGGATGTGTAAAATAATTCTATTTCACTGTTACTGGATATGTGTTGCAGGTATGTTTATCGAAAGGCCTTGGTGCTCCAGTTGGAAGTGTCATTGTTGGTTCAGAAAGTTTTATTTCCAAAGTAAACGGCCACACTAACTCTATCAAAGAATTTTTTTTGACCCTGCTGTTGCAGAAAACGTTAGTGCTTAATTATCCTTTTGATTTTCCAGGCAAAGATACTCAGGAAGACTTTGGGAGGTGGAATGAGGCAGGTTGGTGTCCTGTGTGCTGCAGCACTTGTTGCACTGCAAGACAATGTTAGCAAACTTGAAGCAGATCACAAAAATGCAAAGACTTTAGCCGGCAAGTGACCATGTTTCTTCTATGCATCACTTATTCTAGCAACATTCAAGTATCCTCTTAACTTCTTAGCTTATAGTTCACAAAGACCAGATGTCCACATAAACAGATAAACTTTTCATTTTCCTGCTAATTGTTTTTTGCTGGTAGGTTGATTTGTGTCTTTAAATTTTCTCAGAGGGGCTGAACAAAATCAAAGGACTGAAAGTCAAGATTGATTCAGTTGAGACCAACATTGTAAGTGCTTCATATCTGTTGCCCAAGATGTTTCAGTTTGTTTTACAACTGATTAGCCATATATCTTTTGGTGTGTTCGCAAATAGAAGTACATACATTCTCAGTACAAATTTGCAAATAGAAGTACATCCATTCTCAGTACAAATTTGCAAATAGAAGTACATCCATTCTCAGTACAAATTTATTCTATGTTAATAATGATATCTGGTGTCTGGCCAAATGCTAATTCTACTACATGGTGTCCATCATTATATGCATTGAAGTTCAGAATGCAAAACCGATCTTGTTCGAGTGTCCATTTGAAGAAGCAAATATATCCAGATTATTTTCATATTATTTGTAGGTATTCTTTGATATTCTGAAGAACTTGAACATATCAGAAATCAAGCTATGCAAGATTTTAGAGGGCTATGGTATACTTGCATTACCAGAGGGTCCATTCAGGTATTCTCCATCTTTAACTTCTGGAATTACTAGGTTTAACTTGAGTTCTTACCCTCCCTTTGATTCATAAATCTTCTGACTATATAAAT
>JAOXNR010000030.1:16771802-16782369 GCA_028571225.1 Parsonsia alboflavescens
ATTTGTATGAATTTTAGGATGAGGCTTGTTCTTCACCACCAGATTTCAGAAAGTGATGTGCAATATGCTCTGTCCTGCATTCAGGTAATTATACTCTAATCATCCTTTCATTATTCTAAAACTCCGCCCTCCGAGGCCTTATAAACCCTGTTTCCGGGAAGCAAAACCAGACAAAGTTTAAAGCTCAAATCCCCGAACTTTCTTTCTTTGTTGATGCAGCAAGCTGTAACAGGTGGTGTTGAGACGAAAATGGTGGCAAATGAGACAGAGTAGAAAGAAAGATTCAAGGTTATATCTGTTTGATTAGAAGTTAAATTTCTCTGTTCTTCAAAACCTATCTCCAATGTTGGAAGTCCCCATTAAGCAATGCAAACCTTATAGATATATACTTCACCTCAACAACTCCTGCTACCTGGCTCTACCATGAATGGCCTCTAAATTTCAAGTTTTTAGTTACTTTTGTTTGAAACAGCCAATGCTCAGTACATGATATGATGAATTCCTCCATGTTCTTCCATCGAGTTTTAGAAAAAGTAGGTTGAAATGATTATTATTATTTTAAAAAAAGTCTCTTAAATTGAGATTAGAATTCATAAAATTTGGTAAAATTTGTTTATCTTAGTTTTGTTTTCTCATTGGTAAAAATGTTTTAGAATTTCTCTTATAAAGGTGGAAGTACTTGATGGCCCTTTTGTTTTTGTTTTTTTTTAACCCCTTGTGAATCTCATATTACATATCATTTCTTATTATACGAGCGAAAATTTAATATTGTTTCTAAAATATTAGTTTTTTTAGGATTTAATTTATTTTTTAAATTTTAATATATAAAATATATTAAAAAATAATAATTAAAGATTATTAGTCAGATCCTAGTTAGGATCGCAACAATATATTGAATAAAGGTTAAATCTCTATGTCAAATTTCAATACCAAAATGAGATGAGAGTACCGTCATTTCTTACTTTCACTGCCACTTTTGTATGCTCCAAAAACGGAAAGAGAGAGAGGAAAAAAAAAAGGGAAACTAAAATAGTAAGTTCCAATAATGTTTCAGCCCAAAAAGAAAACTCAAAAAAGGTTGATATATCATTCCTGTTCCCCTTCTTTTCCTATTCATTTTCATCTTATATTTGATTGATCACACTTTTTCCAAACTTTCCTAAAATAGTCACTCGGAGAAATAATGGAGAATCTAATGCTCTTTTTATATCGAACATATTTTTATTTTAATATATCATTTTTTGAATTAGTTAAAATTTTAATCAAGTCAATTTTTTTTTTCTTATAATTTGTATTAAATTAAACTGAGACAATCAAATTCAATTTCAAATGAAATAAGTATACAAATTCTAGTTAATTCTCCATCCATGGAGGAAAGTTTTGCAAGGAAAATCGAGTCGACTCATGGTTTATGTTATGCAAACTTCAGAACAACTCAATCAGATCCCTCACGTGCAAATTAAATTAACTTGATATTAATTTTTTAAAACAATGAAACCCCAAGAAAAATATGCAGAAGGATACTAAATCTTCAAAAAATATGGAAATGAATTCCGATAATAACTTGCAGAAGACATATCCGAAATCAAATTGAATCATCGATCAAAAGTATATCACAATCATAAACATAAATTATTAATCACAGATTATTAGCTCCTTTGCAATCATGAGAATCAACGTCTTGTGACGAGATGATATAATAAAGGAAATACTATTCTTCTTTCTATGTTTTTTTTTCTCTCTCTCTCTTTAAAAACCAAAATGTTTCAAAGAAAATAGTCATATCCTTCTTTAAATAGTTTTTTGAAAGAAAGATCATATCCATTTCTTTTAATTAACTTCTTTTTTTAGCAATTGTTCTCATCACGAGATATATCCCATTATCAGTTACCTATAATTCTATCATATGCAAAAGAACAAAGGAAAATAATTGATGGGTTAGGAAGGAAGGTCGCTCACATAAAACCTGATTTGCTCTGAAAAAGTAGGCAATAAATGGAACTTAGTCTTTTGCATTCCAATCAATCAATGGATAGTTTTTTGGACTCTAGCATGGCATGTCTAACTAATGGGTTCTTGCCGTGAAGTTTCCCATCCCATCTTCTAGTTTGGTTACACTCGCACCATACCACACTACACTGCACTGCACTGCACCTTCGTCTGGTATTCGTATTTATTTAAAGTACTGTAAATAGATTTTCAGAGGTACGTACGTTCTTGCAAAACGACGACACATGCATACCTATTTATATGGGTATAAATGAGACTAGTCAAATCAAAGCACTGCCAAGTGTCAATTACTTCACCTGCTTTCATTCATTTCTAACAATAAATATTTTATTTTCTACACGTGAAACATTTACACTGTTCATAAATATGACGTGTATAATATATACTTAGTAAAAAAAGGAATTTTAAGCTTATGTTACTTAAAATTGAGTTTTTTTTTTTTTTTTTCAAAGGGTTGGGGAGGGAGCACTATCGACGGGACTTGAACTTGAGACTTCGGATAGTGGATATCGAGCAGGTTTGTCACTAAAACAAACCCTATTCAGTACTTAAAATTGAGTTAAGTTGGACTTCCTTTGAATTTAATTCATAATTTTTTTTTCTTTTTTTTTTTTTATCTCCTAACTTGCAGATCAGCAGTGTGATCCTATTTACCTCTACTGTACGTTGAACTTTGAAACTTTTAATTGTTTGTCACTAAACTATCAAGGTTTGACTTTTATTTCATAATTTAGATCTTATACTTGATTTGATTTTTATTCCAAGCTCTTAAATTGAGTACTATAAATTAATTTAAGTCGATTTAACTCAAAAATCTATATCAATTGCTAAAATAATTTCAAATGTCACAAATTTAAATAAGACAGATTAAATATTATATAAATATATATATATGTAAAAATAATATTTAGTATATGGGTATACTTTATAATATTTTTGCATATATATTATTCTTTTTTTCTTATTGAAACTCAAACCTTTTATTTATCCCCTTTTTTGGGGGAGGGGGGATTATAATAAATTTTAAATCTTGAAATTGAGTTTTTATTTTCTGCTCACTTTGTTTATTATTTTTTGCATTTTTTAAAAGTGACGTAAAAATTAAAATATTTTATTTAAAATTTTTTTAAAGTAAAAAATATATATAAAGATTGATCCGTCTCAATCCTTAATCCTTCTAGAATTGAATTAGAATTTTGATGGACCTTTTAAAAATAGACTAATCCATTGCAATCCTTTCAATTTTTTGGTCCTTAATATTGAGATGGGACTAAATTGGATCTGTCCTAATTGATAGCATTATGATTAGGGAAGGGACGAAAAAAATTTTTTCAAATGGCTTTTAAAGTCAATAATCTATGGTGAGTGGCATAGCCCAGCCAGGAATCCATCCTCCCCACCCACAAAAGTCCGATATACATCGTATCATCACTTCCAAAATACAATTCGACTTAATGCCAAACATTTCCCTTTCTCGCAATATATATTCTGCCACAAACAGCTTCTTTTTTGACTCTCTTTCCCTTTCTCCTCCTAATTTCTCTGTTACAGACGCCACACACAGTTTCTTTCTCTGATATATCTCTTCATGACTTCTTCTCTCATCAGTGGCTTTCATGGCCAAAAGATCTGATCTGATATTAATAATGATGATGATGACCAATGATCTCATGACCTATATATATTTCTTCCCTGCTCCCATGATCTCTGGTTACTCAAACTAGAGTGTTGTTCAGATTCAGTTGCTCAGACTTTGCAAATCTGATTACAAAACCAGAGAGAGCTCAACAGAGAAATTATAATCTTTCCAATTCTCTCTCTCTCTCTCTGCAACATTTTCCCCTCATCAGTTAGCCCACCCCCACCCCCCCGGAATATAAAATGAAGACAAACACATAGTCCTCTCTATCCCTCTTTCCATCTCTCTCTTTCTTTCCAATTAAAGAAATATTGAGCCATGCTATCCAAGTAGCTAATAGTACCAGTACTGGTTTGTTCCACATTATCCCCTTTTTTACTTGCCACTAAAATCTGTTAAAAAAGCTTCTTTTTTTTCTGCTTTACCCACATCTGAGAGGACAGTGCATAAGATCAAAGGCTATTTCCTTTCCATTTTTTCTTGCTTGTCTGTCTCTGCTCTCTCTTTCTCTCTCTGTGTACACTGATAGTGAAAAGGAAAACTGCTAATTAACCCTAGAAAGAGATCACCTATCTTCAGTTTAAACTTTCAGATCCCTGAACAACTTCGATGGATTTTGTGATCCCACCTGGTTTTCCCACCTCAGGAAGCTTCGTCAGTAACCAAAATCCTCTCCCCATTTCAGCATCATCAGCTCCGGCTCCTCCGAGCCGGTACGAGAACCAGAAGCGCCGGGACTGGAATACCTTCTGCCAGTACCTGAGAAACCACCGACCTCCTCTTTCTCTTCCGCTATGCAGTGGTGCCCACGTACTGGAATTTCTCCGATATCTTGATCAGTTTGGGAAGACTAAAGTCCACAATCAGAGTTGCCCATACTTCGGAATCCAAAACCCTCCTTCGCCGTGCCCTTGCCCTCTCAGACAAGCCTGGGGAAGCCTCGATGCCCTCATTGGACGCCTCCGAGCTGCTTTCGAAGAACATGGAGGAAAGCCGGAAACAAACCCTTTTGGAGCGAGAGTAGTTAGGCTCTACTTGCGCGATGTGCGTGACTTTCAGTCCAAGTCTAGAGGGATCAGCTACGAGAAGAAGAGAAAAAGGGCCAACCAGCAGAAGAAGGTAGCCATGAAATCTCCTCCCGGTGCAACTCTCTGCCAAAACCCGTTATAAATTGTTAATTATATGGTATGAATAAAAGAAATTGCCTCCTTCTTCCCAGCCTGTACTGATTAAACATAAAATGTAGAGATTGGAGAGTAGAACTTGAGAGACCAATCCTTATCTGCATTTAATTCTGTCTATTATAGAATATATAACTTATAATTGTATTATTACTATATTTCTGTTCTGCTGTTGGTATGGCTTGAAACCCTTGTTGTATATATGGAGTTTTACATGGGATATTAGTCAATATATATAACACTTGTGGTTTTTTCTACCCTTTCCTTTTATTATTTTGAGTTCTGGGTTTTGCTTTGTTTCGTGAATTAGGTATATCTGCAGAGATTAGAGCAAGAAAAGGGTAAAGTTTTGGCACCCAAGTAAAATGATAGGGATTAGGAGCAGTACGTACGAATCATTTACTTAATAAACAGTAGAAAATGCGAAGACCAGTAGTACTATTTATTTCTTGTTAATTTCAAATTATATCTTATTATCTTATGCTCAAACTTCCACTCTTTATTTTCTTTTAGCTCATTCTAATTAATTTTTCTGCTTCATGTTGTATATGCTTAACAAGATATTATAGTGAACAATGCACTCCTTGTTAGAGTTTCCAAATTTGAATGCCTTATCTTAATTTTAACTAATTTTAATAAAAGAGTTTTAATTTTGATCATTTTTAAGCTAGCTAGTCCTTCAGAGAATTCTTATTGACATTGCTATATATTGCTAACAGCTAGAGCTGATGAGTTTGATATATAGAGCTTGCATGGGATGTTTGAAGGAAAACATGTTGTACCATTTTTGTTCCGATCTAGTTGTTCATTGAAAGTTATTTTGTTAATATTAAGGAAATAATTACTTGAATGAATCATTCTAATATATTTTACTCCTTATAATTCTTTTGATTTTTAAAGAAAATTTATTATTTAGTTGAAATTAGGATTGATTGGTATGGAATTAAAAAACATAAAATAATTAATTGATTTTGAAAAAAAGATCACAATTAAAATAGATTAACGGGGGGATAAAGAATGAAATTTAAATCTATTTTTTACATTAAAATATATAAGCGATAATTAATTTGGAATCATATTTTCCTATTAAGTAACAATTGATTTGGGACGAAAGGGATTAAAGAAATGAGAAAATGGTTTGCTGAAAGCATGGACATCAAGAGTTGCTTGGAGTTCAGATATGAAGCCTAGGAGGAGGCCTAGCTAGCTAGAATTCTTTCTCGTAGGTAGCAGTGCCATCTATATTGGGCCTTGAAGAGGATAAGATACTACTACATTATTACTACAATAGGAAACTAAGCACCAATTAAATCCAAAAGCCAAAAGGAAAGGGAAACACACAGAGTTTGGTATTACTATTGAACTTAATTAACAATATTAATATCTCCCGAGGAAATCCATCTGTGGCCATATATATAATAAGAGACGAACACAAAATCCAGATTTCCGATATGTATTTCAGCAGAGGATCTTTGTATACATACCATAAAAAGTTCCCGAAAATGACTATATGTTTCCTAATTTATAGCAACTCCATACCTGTTTTAAATTATTCATTGCCACCCTTTTTAGTAGGTCTAAAGTTCCTATTTCCATATTAATTGATCACTTTTTTTTTGCTCATTCAATGGATGCTCCAAAATATAAAGAAAGGGTGATGAAGAAAGAAGAAGCAAGAATCTTTCCCCTTTTGATATATACCGAGTCTTGCATGGTATTACCTATTCAGTGAGTCTTGATTAAAATGATCAAGAAGAAGGTGCTGAAAACCCCATATACAACTAGGGTTCTTCGAGGCAAAACTCCTAAATGGAAACTGAATAATTAATGGAAGAAAGAATGGAACCCTAATTAGTACACAGTGACCTAATTCTTTATGTATAGTTAGAACCATAACTGTTATATACTTTGTTAAGAAACGTACGCTACAGCTGGCAGCAAATATATTACGTTGCAGAAGAAAGATGAAGCCTTTTTAAGTGAACCGAACAAAAGAAACCAAACTTGTCCAACTTCGTTCATGGTGGGGAGCACAAAGAGTTTCTTAACAATATGTATTAAATTAATTAAGGTTAATTGAATCATAAATATTCCCCCCTCCTTCCGAAATTGAACGACCTTCTTCATATGTTGAATTTTTTGGAAATAAATTTCTTATTTCTTAAATAATTAAAATTTTTTTAACAAATAGATATCGATAAGTTTAAAATAAATAAAATCAATAATTTCTCTTAAACGTTGTGCAAATCAAAATGAGATTTCAATTCCGAATGAAAGAAGTATTATTATTCCATATGTTCTGAAATGAAATGATTAATCGTAAAAAAATATTTATAATAGAATTTTTTGTTAACCTTAGTTTACATAACTTTGAAGAGAAAAAAAAAATTTCAGGAATAAACAAAAATGTCAAAAAGAAAAAAAAAAATGAACGTGCATTTAAAAAAAAATTATAATCTCCTTTTTTTTAAAGTGGTATCCGGATTCAGAAGGGGATTAATGAGATTTGAACACAAAACTTATAATCTACAAGTTCGTTACACCATTCACTAAAATACCCTCGAAGGAAATATAAATATAAATATAAATTAATGTAAAATTTGGGTGGCTTGGAAAAGGCAAAAAAAAAAAGGATCCTCTCGTGTAAATGGTGGGACAGTAATTTACATTTTTCCAAAATATAATTTCACTAAAATCCAACAAATTATTTAAACCCTCTCACCGCGATCTAAGGAGCCGGGCAGGCCCCACTAGACACAAGTTCCTTTCGGCTTCGACACGTGCTCTATTGGGGCCCACTGGCAATTTGCTTGACCACGCGTCAAACGGTACGAGTTGTCGGGGGTAGGGGGTTTCCTCGATTTCTGTGCCCACAGACAAAGGGGCTCCTTTGCTCGGACGTAAGAAACGTGGTCGAACCTCAGCCGTCAGATGTTACCTTTGTCCGTACAGGGTCCGAAGTTTTCCTTCTTTGGCTTAACGTATGTTTCTACTTAGGGGGTACTGATTAATGTGGGTGCTTAATTTTTTGGTTTTCTTTATTTTAGTTGAGTAATGCTTTGGTTAAAACCAAACAAGGTGTTAAAGATATGATTACCATTGATGTGTTGGTGAAATTGTTGTGTGGTCCTCTCTTCTTCAACTCCAACGTGCCCTTGAATTTTTGGAGAAAGGATTCATTCCTTGTTTGGATAACTTTTTTATTTGTTTTCTTTTCCAATAATTAGCAATAAAAGAAATTATTAGTGCACGTGCTAGTTTTACTCTACTCGATAAAGTCTTGGCATAATTTTAAAAACAGAAAACAAAAAGGAAAAATCTTTTATTTTTTCCATATATTAATTTTTTCTTATTTTGTTTAGTAACAAAGTGTCTGTACTAAAATGGAAGGAAAAAAAAACCCCATTAAGTGTGCTATTTATAAATAATCCTAACTTTAAATATAAAAAAAATTAGGAAAATTTTCCAAAATTCTATCAAGAGGAGAATCTGTTTAAATTGGGGTGAAGATATTGGTAGCTATGTTTTCGAGAACTTTTAACACTTAAGGATTAAAGTATAAACATTCAAGGCAAAACTAATGTAGGATATTAAAAAAATTAAATATTTTAATTTTAAAGCAAATATATTTCACTAATGTTGTGGTAGTTTACCGATGAGCAAAATTTTTTCTTCATTTTATAATAAGCAAATAATATGCATATGCCACTATGGCTTATAAATCTAGAAGGAATTAACGTTAAGCATAATACTCCCTTCATTAAAATTAAATGTTTATATTTTTATTTTAAAATGTTCGAAATGAATATCTTATTTTCTAAATTAATTAAAATTCTATTAACAAAATGGACATTGTTAAGCGAATTAATTTTCTTAAAATTTATACAAATCAGAATATGACATTCAATTTCAAACTTAAGGAGTATTTTTTGTTTAGGTTAGTGTCACATAAATCATATTCCTAAAATAACTAAATATAAATCACTAATCATCATTTTACTAAAATTAAAATAATCCTTTTTTTTTTAACTAAAATATGATCTCATCATCTTTTCACTAATTTAAATACTGTGTGACCAAGGGATTCTGGAATGGTTTTCCATCCTGTGAATCGAATTTTTAAAAAGCTAGAGAGAGAGAGCATGAGACGATTCCATGGCAGGGGGCCCCTAATTCAAGAATGAAACTGGATTTGACACCAGTAAAAAGTATTTATTACTCTTTCTGGTAAGCTTTCCCTTTCTCTTCATTGTTTGGTCCTATAAGAATAAATACGCAATTACTGCCATCGAATTTGATAGGAATAGATATATCTGACACTTGAAATCCGTAGTGTGGCAAATCTAGAACAGATTTCCTTTCTGGGATTAGCGCCTCAGATTTGATAACATAACCTGCTGGAAACATAGCTCAAAAAATGGCCTTCTCTTTTTATAAATTTCTAATTCTGAAATGAATGAGGACATCATTATCCAGCTACCTACCTGAAGAAACTGGCATTTCAAGTACAAAAGCCAGAAAAAAAAATTTATGAGGCCCAGATTCAACGGAAGCCCTGTATGGTGATCTCTATGAATGGTGGGGACTAAACCTTTACAGAAGTTAAAATTTGTCATGGAGGAGAAGCACCTCCAGAATCAACTGAGACGGGAGATTAATCGTATCTTTTATGAAAATGAGAGGAAAAGAGAATGAATCATCTCGGCTGCTGGTGCTTGTGAAGCTCTTCATTAAGAAGCCGAATCAATAGTCCTTGACCAGCAGTTGAATTATCGTTACTCAGAATACTGTACATAGCATTCAGTTCTTCAGAATTGGCCTTCTTTAATAAGCCATCAATGATTTTATCAACCCCAGCAGGTGACGGTTGTTGGTTTTTTCTCATCTGTTGATTATTTGACTCTTCAGGCTTCAGACCACAGTTTGCATAATTGTTTCCAGGTTTACAATGAGCTGGAATCTGCATTAAAGGACGGGATTTCCAATACTCTACACAAACTCTGTTCTGATCCATTGCTTGAATTGCCTACGTAAAGTTCAAGCACAACAAAGAACTGTGAGCATACATTATAATTTGCTAGCCTAATAGGAGTGTATGCATTCATTTTTTTTTTTTTCAATGGCATCATTTAAAAATATTACCTGCACAATGGCGGGTGAAGAGAAACCAAACATTTCCATCCCATCAAGGCTCCCGGGAGGCTGCAAAGGTGGAAGATTTTGTTTTCCTAACTTGTGCTGTTTTGCTATCTCTTGGTTCACTCTCTCACGAACCATATCCCAGCATCTGCTAGCTGACACATGCACAAATACTTCACCTGGAGAGTCTTCCAAGGAAACCTGGAAAATGCCATTGTTTTTGTTCAGCTGATAAGTAACAGAGTAGAAGAATAGAATGCAGAGATGTAATGCAAAGTTAGAGAACACAATACTCAAAAATCCAAGATTGAATATTTTATTTTTTGCTAATATAGAAACTAAAAGACTTCTAACTTATTCACAAAATGATAGTTTCAAAACCAGACTGGAATATGAATTCTTCAAATTAAAGAGGCTAATGAACTTCAGATGAAAAAATATATTTATTTTTTTAAAAAAAGAAATTCATCTCTGGTCATCACAAAATAATAGAAATAATAGAAATGTAGACGAGGAGTATTCAAAAAACCATTTCCTTTGAAATGCTTGAGATGTGGCAGCTAGTCATGAATTATTCTTGGCCAGTGAAGGATAATAT
>JAOXNR010000030.1:16782469-16794416 GCA_028571225.1 Parsonsia alboflavescens
CAAAAAACCATTTCCTTTGAAATGCTTGAGATGTGGCAGCTAGTCATGAATTATTCTTGGCCAGTGAAGGATAATATGCAAAGCAATCAAGACATTTAGGGAGTGAGTGTGTCCACACCACAATCTTCCTTCTGATTTCCGTTCTGCGAACAATTTATTTATCTACAATCTTTACCCTTCATTTTCCCTTCTATTTTCTAGTCCCATCCGAAGTTTCTTCAACCACAATCACAAGGGAAATAACCACGACCCAAAATTCCAAAAACTTTATAGGTGATGTTCGGTCTTCCAAAATTCAGAATTTGGTCTCGCAAAATTCAAACTTTATACAACTCAAGTAGAATAAAAGTGAATGTTAAGATTGGACATTTTTTAACACAAAGGTAAGGCAAGAATGTACATAAGATGTGATCATGATAATTTAACCCCAAGAACAATAGAACCAACCGTTCAAAATGGAGATTCACAATTCTAATTTCTAATGTAGCAAAGAAAAGATCATAGAAAACATATAGGTGCCCATGATAGACACATACCATAAATAGAGGTCCATCTCGTCCAGCATCCAAAATTTCAGAAACATAGAAGCACATGTTAGTTGGATCTAACACATTTATGTACCTCACCCGACTTCTGAATCCTATATTAGAGGAGCAAAAGAAGTTTACTATACATACTCTGATACTTTCTGCAATAAGTTAAATATACAAGGATAATTTTTGCCAGTGCCGTACCTTTAGGGTAAATTGCATGACTATCAGACCATAATTTCCCAGGATGCACCACTCCAAATTCCAGAGCTTCAACATTGCAATTGATTCGCCTAACCACCTTGGCAATACGAGGACCTTTCTGCCGAAAATATCTGTCCAGATTATTCTGAGATCCAGATGGGTTATTAGATGAAACATTTTGTGAACTGTCCATTGATCTTGAGTAGATATCTGATTCCAATTTTTTGTGTGTGTTTTCATTATTAATCTTATCGACATAACACGGCTGAGACTTCAGGATATTGCAGGCATTACTTTCCTTTTGACTGGACGAGGCCCCCACATCTTTATCAACATCTGCCCCAGATGAAGGAAATTGATTGGAAAATTTATCCTGCATATTCAACCCGAGATTCATTTCACCTTTGGAGAGATCTTCAGCTTTTATACACTGTGAACTTGATGCATTTCCACTGACCACATAATTATTCATCAGATGGTCCTTTTCTTTGATGTGCTTTTTTGGAGTCCTCAAAATACTTCCAGAAGTTTTGGGGCTTGATTCCTCTCCCTCATCATCACTGAGGAGTATAACACCATTTTTCTCTGGAAGTGAAGGTTTTGTTTCAGGTTTGGGAGTCAAATTCCTAATGCCTGAGAGGTTTGCAGGAGAACCCCAAGTTTCACTCAGAGGAGGCATTTCTTTCTTGATCTGGATCAGAGGACTACTTTTTGTAGACTCAACTTTATGGACAGTATTGTTCAAGCTGGAGCACACATTCTTGTCCGATGCCAACAGTCCGATTGGTGATGTCTCTTTCTGTGTTGTGCATTTTCCACCAACAGCCTTCAAGGAATTCAAGGCCTCTGTTTTTACTTCTTCTTTCTGCTGTTTTAAGTTAGTCACAACAGGTAGTGAGGTCATTCCTTTTGATGCAGCTCCTTCTATGGTACTATACGACTTACCTACAAGCCCAGTTGCCTGCGAATTCTCCTTAGATATACAAGAACTCAGGGCCAGTCCTAAATCTAGTCTTGCCCATCTGTATATTGCACTTAGTTTCCCTTCCAAAGCTTCAACCAAGATGTTCAATTCATTGATGTCATAACGGTAAAGGAAAAATTTAGCACCCCAAGAACATGCACATAACTGTTTGGCATGATTCAAGCATGCATATTTATCTGGTGAACAATAGTGACAACCTGCAGCAGAGAGATGCAGATCAAAAAGGCACACACTGCATTCTCTTTCACTTGTAGCATCAAAAGTACTTTCCATCTTCAGTGCCTGTGAAGAATTGCAAAGACATTCCCTCTTACCCTTCTCCATCTGAACACGTGCCTGATTAAGAAGAATTGAATTTAGTAATGATGGACAAAATGGAGACACTTCTATGACTATGAAACATTAAAAACAGAATTTTCAGTCATATTCCCATGCACTAAGAACAGGAGCATGAAATAAATAAAATACTGGCATTAACTAGATAATGTCTGATACAGACACAAGTGATTGACCACTTGAGTACAACCTTATTTGATGCACAGCAGATATCTCACATACGTTTTTGTTACAAACCCTACTCTAGCTAGCAGAAAAGTGGGATATTTGTCTTCCCATTCATTTTTTCTAATTGTTGGAACTCCTGGTAAAATTGACATAGTCACATAAATCCACTCAACCAGTGGATCTAATTTCTAAACGAACCAATTCCAAATTGCAAAATAACATTCAGCACTCAATTACTTCATAATAGGTACAACTATTGCCAAGGCAGAATCTTGATTTGTTACAATTAGTTGAGTCCTTACCTTCAGTGCCTTGGATAAGATCCCATCTTTACCGCAGACATCCCTCCATCTTAAGTTATTTGAAGTATTCTTCCTTAATAAACTTAGCTCCCAATGTGCTTTCACTGCATCTCTTGCTGCACCAAGCAACAGTTTATCATGTGATATTGAAGTCTTCCGGGTCTGTTCACGATAAAGCTCAATAGCATTCTGTCCATGTGGTAACCAGTCAACAGGTGCTACATTTACTGCTTCAGCACAGTTGAAACCAGAATTAAACCCTGCATGGTATGCTCGAGGAAAGGTGAGAACAAACTCTCTAGGATTCTGAATGCATCGATAAACAGGCACCCCCTCATTTTTTATTATGGAAGGCGAAAGTTGGGTTACCTATAGAAGGGGGAAAAAGAAAACTTGGATCAGAGATAGAACACTCAAAAATGTAGGAGGCAAGGAGAGGAAAGAACCAAGGATATTAGCATTATAAACCAACCATTAGATGTCCGACAGAGAAGTCAAACAATACAAATAATCATAAGACAATAAGCATATTTCAAAAGCACTTAAAGAATGAGTAGCCGAAAAAGATAGAAAATCAATTTTAACATCACAGTTCAGAGAACTTCTATAACACTGCTTCAGGTATGTAAATGATAATACTTCCAGGGGAGGTGGAAACAGAAATTCAAAATTCTTAACAAATCAATGCAAGAGGTTAACAAATAAACTATGTGAACCAAAGGAGAAAAAACTTAAGTTTTAGAAGGCATTAATGTCGTCCAGTGAAGTTAGAGAAAACACCAATGTCACTCTTTCAATTGAACAGATAATGACACATGAAAAAGCAGAGCTTGGAAAGTGCATCCTCAGGGAAACTTCTCCCTTTCAATGAAGCATACAAGTGATACTTACCAACTTATGAAGCAAGTCAGGCTGTTCTTCAAAGAGATCAGGCAAATGTTTCCTCATAGCTGACTCAAGTTTCATGGCATGTGCCCCCGGAACACCATACCAAATTTTTGGAGCTCCCCAGTGCATGTAATTCAAAGAGTATAAGTGGTGATCTTCAACATGCTGTTAAGAAATCCAAAAGACATCAAAGAATGAAGAGGGAAAAAGAAATTTTCAAACAAGTAACAACCGATAGCTTCACGCTCTTAGACCAAAAGCAATTATAATACGTATAACAACAGAAGAAATTTTGAATGTCCTCTAGTCCTTGTTCTCTAAGTGATCAAGCAGATGTCAAACACATTCATGTGTTCAGATACACCGAATTAAATTGGTATACGTTTGAGAACAGCAAACACTAAGGACTCTTTTTGCCTCCCAAATTCACTCGGCCGTCATCCCAATAGATTGAACATATTGCGAGAAGTCATCTAGCGGATTCTTAATCCAACAAAAGTATGAAACAGTATGAACCATAAAAATGGAGATGCACTTAAAAAGGTCATGCATAGTATTGACTCTCCAGCCCCATAATCATCCATTGGGGAAAAAGGATAAGCCATCAAGGCAGACAACCCTGTTCGGACCAAGCAAACTACCATCAAAGGCAGGCAGCAATATCCAGTGTAGCTACCCATGCAATTGGTTATAGTTTGGGACTTGGCAGTAAAATAATTCTAAGAAAAGATGCTCGAGGCTTGTTATACTCTTTAACCACCATGGAATCCACTTCCACAGTTCCAATTCAGGATATGGCGAAACCAATGAGCAGCATTCAAGAAAGTGAAATTTGGTTTTGCTTAAACAAGATACAGTTAGACAAGGAAAGCATTACTAGGATGGGACCAAAACAGCTACACTACAAGTTTACAACCATAAGACTCCTCAAGATATATCTAGAAAAATCAACCAAAAGGACAACTTTCCTTACCCAGCAGAATGATGAGAAGCACATTCCTATATAGAGCCAAGGAACTAGCACACCAGATATATCACTGCTTTCATATGAAAGGACAGAACCTGGAAGCCTAGGGAAGTTATTCAAGTTCCATCCTGAACTCACATACTTCTCATCACCAGCAGAACCAACTTCATGAGATTGCTTTGGAAATCCGCTGCCAAACACTCCAGTTTCCAAATCAGCCCCATAAAGCACCTAGCAAAGAAGACAACAACAAAAAAGGAAAAAGAAATGAGGAAACATGAAAACATGTAGGAGTTAGAATTGCAAATGGAATAAAGTAGATTACCAGCAGAAAAGACTACCTCAATTTCTTCAGTAGGTCTCTCTACCATCCGCCAATATTCAGCCTCAATTTCCCCTACCGAGGGTTCCCAAGACTCTTGCTTCCCCTTTGTTTCACCTCCTGAATCCAACATACTATTTTCTTTCCTGAAGTACTGGGTCTTAAAATCATCAGCATAGAGCTGAAAGCCCTGCAGAGTAAACTCGGGACCAGGCTCAAACCCAAAACTCTCAGCCTCATAGATTCCCACATCTTCAGGGAATCTTTCTCCATTATTATTTCCATGTTCTACTCCAGTTTTAATGCATCTTCTCCTTTTCCTCCTCTTATGAAGATTTACTTTTAGCATCTTTCTTGTTGAATCCCGATTTTGAAGTTTGTCAATTCGCTGGATTCGAGTTGTAAACTTTGTGTTCTCCCAAATATGTCTTTGTTTGAGAGGGCAAGGAGGCTTCCAAGATGGGGGAGGCACTATTCGGCAAATCCCATAAGCCTCAGCTTTTGGACGTATACTTGCTATATATTTCAGAGGATCATCAAACTCCTGAAAATACATGACATTGCAAACAAAAGATTGTATACATAAGCTTACACATGAAATCAAATGAGCTCCAAGAATTTGGTAACACACCAAGGACAAAATAGAAGGGTAGGGTACTGGGAAAAGAAATAGTGAACAAAGTGTTCAAAATACAGACCTCTTCATTTGGATAGAAGACAGGTGCGTCCTGAATATCAGGCATGTGACCTTCTTTAGGGTGCCATTTTGCGGTAACCTATTCCAAGATTTCACAACTTCAACACGTCAAAATGTAAAATACCAATACATAGAAACCTATATCATCCTTGCCTCAAGAAAGTCAAATTCCTCAAACTCAAATGAAATGACCAGATGCTTAGCAATCTATGCACATTGTTAAGACAGGTGTTATAGAAGAATTATTTGCTTAGTTTCAAGTAAATGATTAACAGTTCACTAAAGACAATATTTGTTAGTTCTAAGAATTTATTCAAGAAATCTAGTTACCCCCAACAAACTGGAAAAAATCCTTTAAATCTAATATCCCAGTGATCCCGAGCACCAGTGCCTGGTTATTAAAAAAATGAAGAGCAATATATGTTAAATAGGATGTACAGCTAAAATGCAAAACTAACCTTTTGGCAGTTTATACACTCATCACATCCACGAATGACCCCTTTCGGAAGCTGATGACTTACAGGTAGATTCTGCAAATATAGACAGCTTATGTGAAGCATCCATGGAAAATATGATGAATTAGCTGTACAATAATATAAATCAAACATCTGTTCGGAAAATATTATAAGAAAAACCTGTCCAGAGTCAGATTCATCCCCTGAACTGTTATCCAATTGACCATAATTTATCCACGGTCTATGCCTCAGGGACTTTACAACTTTAGTGTCCTCAATGCAATCAGACTCTGTCACCATTTGAGTTGTCTGTAATTCAGAACCAGTAACAGGGTTCGTCTTCATTTCTTTGCCCCCAACCTTATTCAGGGTAAAAGGTGCAAGTGACTCAAATCCAGGTGGTATTGAAGGAATTTCCATGTTTTCTTCTTTTACACATGCTCTTACTAATTCTGTCCCCATTGATGCTGCAAGGGGGGGAAAAACAATCAAGCCATGAAATATTCAATATGCCAAATAAATAGATTACATGAAATAAACTATATCATTTTTTAGCACTGAGGTGAAAAGGGCATCACACGATGGTTTGATCTTCCCTGAGACATTACTTACAGAATCAGAATAGTATCAAGAATATACTCTCATCAATTCAACAAAACCATAAAAATAAGTCAATAAATATCTTAATTGTAACCCAACCACAAAGAACAATGGTAATATCTTCTGTTCAAAGCAACAGTGTTTTGAAATAAGCACAATTATGCAGTTTCAGGTATACAAAGACACTTCTGCCAAAATTCTGTTAGGTCAGTGAGGCATGCCCATCGGATTAATATGAGTACTCCACAATTGTTCTATGAGAGCCGACAACAGCTGATTAATATGAGCACTCCACATCCATTATCAAGTCCTCATATAAATAGAAATAACAATGTGATCAAGCAGCAATTGGTCATTCCATTCCTACGCATCATCGTATCCATTTGATTAATTTTTTGGATACTGATGTATAAAAAAGAAAAAATTTTCTAGGGTTAGAAATTTAAGATCAATTTGACTGGAACTTTATTTTATTTTTTCCTTCATTATCAACCAACTGGTTGAAAATCAATTTCTCTTTCTTTGTGACTTGAAATTAGGAATTTCTATGCCAAAACCACTGCATAAACATCTTCATTAAAAAAATTATCGGATCAATTTATTAAAATCAAAATGAATGATTCCAAAGACAATAAAATAAAAAATTATAAAATCCTAAATATCACTACCATGCCAGAAAATTAACATAACAAAATATTCTCAGCTCCAAAAAAAGGGGGAAATTTTTACATTAACTTACAGATTCCTGATACAACGATCTAATGCCCGTTGACCTAAAGCAGCTCAAACATCACCACTGCAACCAGAAATTGCAGAGGAAAAGAAAAATCAGTTTCCCAAGAGAAGAATTAAAATCAGAAAATTCTATACATGCATATGTCCAAAAAATTATACCTCAAATAATTTTAACAGCCAAATTACTAGCAAAGTTCGATCAGATTGTGTAGATCTAAACCTAGGCTAAGATAAACCTAAGTGCAATGTCTGAGGAAGATGGTACTGGGAACCCACCAATCTTAACTTTCTTAATCACTGTTGGCTTTGACCAGCGCTACCACCATCCACCGTACCACAATCTCACATGAGTTATCAATATCAAATTCAAAACCCTAATAATTAAAAAACCTTTTACTAGCTAAGATATCCTTAGTCAGTGATGGAGATTTCAAGAGCCCAATTAAAAATTTTGATTTCACATAAAAGTTTCAGGATAAGGTGCAATAATCATAGAAAATAAACAAAGATTTTGAAAAGGATCCTTCTAGAATTGAATTTTTTTTCTTTTCCTTTTTAACTCATGTTCATAATAAACAAAATATACCAACCTAAGCCTCAAAAACAAGCAACCCAGAAACTATGGGCACCAATGAGTTTTTGCCCAAACCTTTTTTATATTATATGGACCGCGTGACCAATTCTTGTCACGATAAAAAAACTTTTCTTTTTTACTTTTTTTTTGGAATTAATTAATAATAACCAATTTTGATTTTTTACCTTTTTTCTTTATAGGTTTTATTATGAAGTGGTCAAGTAAGAAGAGAACATATACCAGGAGAAAAATGAACAAAATAGTAAAATAATTTATGAATTCGATTCGGGGTATTTGAATTGGCTTGAAATTTTCTTACCTGGAGCAGTTTGGAAATTGGCAGTAATGGATACGGTGAGGATCATGAGGTGACGATGACTAGGATAAGGATTGTTGAACTTCTATTTTCCTTTTTTTTTTTTCCTTTTTTCTTTTTTTTTTAAATTTTTTTTGCCCTTTTCTTTCGGTGCTAATTTGTTTCGATTCCGAGGGCAAACAGAAAAAGCGTGGTGTGACCGTCTCTTATCGGGTCTCAGTTCTCTTTCTGATCTAAAGACACGTAAAGACTACTTTAATTCTTTGTTGGGTGTGTGTGACCGAATCCAACCGCCAACCGCTGCTATTACAGGTTAGGAGGTAGGACGAAAGCCGGAGTATAAAAATATATATATTTCTTTTTTTGCTATCCCTATTTATTAATTATTTAAATTTATTTTTTTTAAGAATAAATTATTATTAATAATTTAATAAATATTTTATTCATTCTTGTCAATATTCTCTTTCTCTTTATAAAACTTTCTTCTCCCTTCTCTCTTGATAGTTTTTTTATAGGAATATTTTATAAAAATTAATATTGGCAAATTCACTCCACATGACCTATGAATAGGGATGGAATTTGAAATTTTGGAATGAATTTGTCAATATTTAAAGTAATTTTTTTCTTTTTAAAATATCTTTATATAGAAAAGCATTGAAAAAGACAATGGGAGTAATGTTTCATGAAGAGAATTAACAATATTAAAAGGGAAAAAATAATAATTAAACTAATGACAATGATTTATAATTAGGGGAGAAAGTGAGTTTAAATAAATGACCTAAAAATGAGGACTGACTAAATAGTATTTTTTAAAATCCATGTGTGGAAAAAAACACAATCGTGCATTCTAAAACCGTGCAAGATTAATAAATTTTTAAATTCCATGTGGATGCTACTCTGACACAATTCAAGATAGGGATGGAATATTCAGTTATGGATAGGGTGTGTAATATATTCTATAAGTTCAATGAGATATTTTCCCTTTTATTTCCATTTTATAAATAAAATTGGTTTAAAAAATATCACAATAACCAATCAAAAAAATCAACAGAAAAATTATTGTTAAATAAATAAATTATATGTTATAAGTTTCCAAAAATAATTGATTTTGTAAAAGTATATAATTTTTAAAAATTTTAAATCTTTTAGTAGTATATATATTTGTATAATTAAATAATTTATATGTTATTATTTTAATATTTAATTTATAAAATAATATATTGACAGAAAAACAAATAATAAGAAACACACAAAATTTGTGATGAGTTGCAATTCCTAGTAAAACAGTCGAAATGCTTGTGAATCGATACGAATATAGCTAAAATAAAAAAACCATAAAAATTTTATTTTTTATCTTATGAGATAGAGAAGCACATAGAAGTTCAGTTTGATTAAAATTATTAAATTTTTGTCTTATTTAGACACAAATTCGTTTCCATATAAGTTTAAGAGTAAAATTATTATCTTGTCTTTTTCTAACATCGCGTGTTATCTCTCTTTGTAGGTTTTCTTATTCACATTATTAGATAATTTTCCTTTTTTTTCCTTCAGGTAATTGTGATTAACGATCAATTTCCAAAACCTTTATTGAATGCAACAATCAACGATGTTGTGAATATCAATATTTACAACAAGTTGAATGAGCCGTTGTTAATGTCATGATAATTAAGAAAAATTTATAAATGAGTGGAGATTATTAATTGGTTTTGTATTTTTTTTTTTTTATGATCAAGTTTATTTATGGAATATATGCAAGAATGGAATTCAAATGAAGGAAGAAAAAAAAAATAGTGAATCCCATCAAATAAGAATCTCAGATACTCTCGTTTCTAAATTCAAATGAAGAAGAACTCATGGCAAGACGGGGTTCAAGGAACTAACTGTCCAATACTGTTTGGGGAAACTGGAGTTACGGTTTTTAAATAAAGAATCAAATTGGAAGCTGTTTCTATTTCTCTTATCTTCTAGAAAGCTGTAGAAGGGTGCTATTCCATTCCATAAACCTGAATATGAAAATGATGTTGTCAATGGAGATTGGTACAATGCCGATTATGAGGTATAATGATTAATTAATTAATTTGGATAAAATTATAATAAATTTAATTAAAAAAATCTTTACAAATCTAATTTTAAAAGAGTTATTTATATGAAAAGTGTTTAATAATATAATTTATAAATTTTTCATATGCGAAAAAAGTAATCTATGAAAAGAATTATATTGTTATGTGTAAGTTGATTTATGTCAAAATGAATTTAAAAATATTTTTATTCGAAATTAAGAATTTAGCATCAAAGGAATTACTTTGTTTGATTTAACTTCAAAATACTTGTTTATATGGAAAGGAATTAAATAATTTATATAAGTCATTATTATGAGATGAGATTTGTAGGTATGGGAAAAAATATTAATTTAATTATTAATATGAAAAAAAAATTATAATAAAAATTTAACACATTTAACTTTAAAAAAAAAATTGAAATGAAAATGAGTTTAATAATGTAATTTTTCAAAATTTACTATGATTGAGTTTTATGCACTAATTTTTTTTCCCAAAAAAAGACTATTAATTGGTAGCAAAAATTTTACTAATATTATTATATTTACAATTATAAATCAAAGTTGATTTCTCTAAAATGACTTTTCATAATATTTGTAGAATTGTTTACAAAATAAAGGATAATGATAGTTCTAATCAAATAAACATTTAATAAATTACATAAATTATGTTGTGAATAAAATGAATTAAATAAATTAGTAAAAAAATATAAATCTTTGTATTCTTAACAAAATATTTATAAAATAAAATGATTAAAATATTTTTAATGCAATATTTATTTTATATAATTTTACAATAATAAAAAATTCATTCAATTTATTTTAAGTAAATAGTGATTACATATTATTCAATAACACTAACAAGATATTTCATACAATAAAAGGTATCAAATTATCAATATCAATATCAATAAAATTAAAGTTGTATTAATTAATATGAACTCAATTATTTAAATTAATCTAAAAGGTGATGTATATGAATAAAAAAATTTTATTTTTGAAACAAAAAAAATACAAAAAATTAAAAAAGAATATGTTTTGATTTTTTATTTTAAAAAGAGATTGATTTAGATGGGTAATGAGTAACCCTTAAGCGAGTTAATGTTTTTAGGACAAAGCTTGATAATAATTACTATGTCCAAATATAATATTTTCTCTCTATACCAATATAAACATTAAAATATTTTAATTATTTGCTCTAGGATAAGAACCCAAGCAATACCTAAAAGTGTAAAGTATAAAATAATAAAAATGAGATAATAACGAAGAGAGTATTTCAAGATATTTCACAATATAGATATTTACAAAGATTATCATTATTTGAATGATTTATTTCAAAAATATTTTTTTAATATTTAACTTTAAAATATTTATTATAAGTGTATATCTTTGATTCTGCAATCATATTTTTTTGGTTGATATTTCTATTCTCTTCATGTGTACAACCTTTTTTCCATTTTCTAAAATCATATTTTCGTTGATTTTTTTTTCTTTTCTATTCTCTTCCAGGTTCCCAAGCTCAAGATAGTTGTGATGGAAGAAGCAGTAAATTATTTTGAATTTTTGTTGTTAAAAATTTATTGTTTATAGGTGTTTTTTTTTTACTGATATTATAATTGATATCCAACTCTACGTACTCTCAATTAGAGTTGTTAGTTGGGATTGACCTGGTCTAGTCTGGCCCAAACTCAAGTATCAAAAAATTTAAAGAGTTGGAAAGCGTCAGACTCATTTTATAAAGAGCTGTCAAAATTCTAACCTAACCCAACTCCACAAGGATCAAGGATTAGGACAGACCAGCTTCTATATATA
>JAOXNR010000030.1:16823813-16846738 GCA_028571225.1 Parsonsia alboflavescens
CATTGACTTCTCTATCTTTATTTTCACGTAATTTAAAAGGATAATTAGAAATATAGTAAAATAAAAGTACTTATATTTAATTATTGATAATTCAACCCTAGAAATTAACGTCCACTTTTTTTTCTCTTGATCTCTCCGGACAGCTGAAGTGTAACCTTTCTGCTTGCAAAGTTGCACCGGTACCGTATACCTCATGACATTACTGGTACGATGTTCTTCGTGTTTTTCTTGATGAATTCTTAACTTTGTTGAGTTGTTTTTCTTTTCCCAATCCTTGTTTTCTTTTTGTTTCTGCTTCGAAAGGTCACTTCTTAAACATTATAGACGTTTTCGTTTATTTCAATATGACTGGAAAATATAGGAAAACGTAGAGGCGCATTTTTTTCTTCCTCTGTTCTTCTTATATTCTGCATAAGCTTTCTACAATTTGTATACACATGAAACAGTTTATTTATGAGAATTACTCAAATTTGGTGTATTGAGTTCTTGATTTTGGGCTATGTAGTCTTGATATTTGTTTGTCAATGTACAAAATGATATTTTTCTACTGATTTGGTATAATCTTCAACTGGCTGTTTTACTTTTGATAGTCGTCAACCTTAGTTAATGGGGACAATGGAGAACTTAATAATACGTGAGAAAGCGTTTTGTATAGGCATGTTTTCTATTTTTGAAATTATAGTAGCTTCAGCCCTTTTTATCCCCAAAAATGTGATTTTGAGATATTATATCAACAAAGACAAAGTCTACCATTCGCTATTTGATTTGGTGTATTGTCTGTGTAGTTTCTGAGGCCTGAGATTTTCTACATTTTTGCTTCTCCTCAGTTTTATGGCTTTTATATAAGATTCTGATATGATATGATGCACTGAGATATTCAAATTCTGATTTAGGTTGGACTCACTTAATCTTTCCTTCATTTTTGAGTCTCTTCCAAAACTCATAGTTTGAAGACCTTCAATTAGTTGTAAATCATGGTTTGTTTTTTATTCAGTGCATTTTCATGCAATATTTTTGGAACTTCGGCCCTTCCTTGCCATCTTTTGTTCTTGCTTGGTATTGGTACCTCATAAACTCTTGTTGCCTTATGATAACGCTTTGCACATTGGATTTGGCATTACAATGGTTCCACTATTATACATGATCTTTTAATGCAGTACTTCTAATTTGCAGTTCACTGAGACTGGTAAAGTCAGTTGCATATGTTGTGCTTTACTGAGGGCGGGGGCTCAAGCAACCTGAGCTGCTTAGGTTGAGTAGTATATTTGACTCCTCTGATTATTGAAAAAGGGTAGTGGCCATTTTTGCTGGAATTGGGATAAAGAAAGTTTCTACTTGTTCTAGTGGCTCCATATATTTCATTTTGCTTTTTTGTCACCAATTGAACTGAAAGAGATGGCCTACTCATTGATTCCACAAAAACCAGTGGTTGAGTTTCATCATGTGCAGATATCACATTCTTTATCCAGCCAAACAGACCTCATCTTTGACACAAGTCATTGCTTGCTGACCAGAACTTGCAGCTATTCAATAAAGTGCAATTTTAAAACTCAATGTCACTCACATAGAGTAGGATTTGTTGCATCAAGAAGAAGTGCATTGGTGAGGTGTAGAAGCCAGCAGCTAGGAGTTTGTGATATAGTTGCTAATAGTAAAAGATATGTGAACCCCAGCAGATATGAGAATGATGTTTGGACAAAATCTGATAACAGTGTTATTTCAAAAAGATATATTAAATCTTTAAGAGGATATTTAGATGGAGCTTTTTTTGATAATGATGAGAAGGCTAACAATGAAGTCCTTCAAGATTTTTGCAGCCGTGGGAAGTTAGTTGCAGCAGCAAAGTTAGTAAAAGTGATGGCCCTTTTAAACCAAATTCCACATTTTTATTCCTGTATAAAGTTGATCAGGGGTCTCATAAATATTGATCGTATGGATAAAGCTACCATGGTCCTTCAGCGAATGGTTATGTCAGGAGGTGTTCCTGACATTATCACATACAACATGTTAATTAGAGGTATGTGTAGGAAAGGACAACTAAAATATGCAATTGATCTTTTGGAAGACATGAATTTGAGCGGTTGTGCACCAGATATTGTCACTTACAACACAATTCTACGGTCCATGTTTGATCTTGGTAAGTTTGATCAGGCTATCCAGTTCTGGAATGAACAGTTGAGAAAGGGATGTCCTCCGTATCTTATTACCTACAAAATCCTTTTAGAGCTGGTCTGCAAGCATTGTGGAGTTGTACGTGCAATAGAACTGATGGAAGATTTAGCTGTTCAGGGATGTTCTCCTGACCTTGTTACCTATAATTCGATGATAAATTTCTCTTGTAAACAAGGGAACTTTAATGATGCAGCATTAATTATTTACAATCTTCTATCCAATGGAATGGAGCCCAGTGCTGCAACATACAACGCTATTCTTCATGCCCTTTGTTCCCGTGGTCATTGGGCTCAGGTTGATGAGATCCTCTCACTTATGAGCAATACAGATCCTCTTACTCTAGTTGCTTATAATATGTTGATTAATGGTTTGTGCAAGTGTGGGTTTTTGGATCGTGCAATAGACTTATTTAATCAAATGGTTTCAAGGAACTGTTCTCCTGACATAATCACATATAACACTCTCCTCTGGGCTCTTTTTAGAAAAGATATGATAGATGAAGCAATCCAAATATTGTATTGCTTAGGTGAAACCACCTGCTCTCCATGTTTAATTACCTACAATATTGCAATTGATGGATTGGCAAGGAGGGGTTTTATGGGAAAAGCAATGGAGCTGTACACTCTCATGATACAGCAAGGTATTAGTCCCGATGATATCACTTATAGATGTCTGATTTATGGTTTATGTAGATCTGATCATGTTGAAGATGCAGTGAAAGTCTTGAAGGCCATTGGAAACAGAAAAGGCAGTATTACAGATAATTGTTACAGATTTCTTATATGTAGATTATGTCAAAACAAGAAAGTTAAAAGTGCTATAAAAGTCCTGAAAATGATGATATCAAATCGACAAAGGCTCCATGCTGCTACATATTCCAGCATTGTTGAAGAAGTAGCATCTGCTGGTTTGACTGAAGAAGCAAAAGAATTAAGAAAACAGTTAGTAGAGTGGAAGGTTCTCAAGGCAAAGACCTTTTCGGTTTGAACAATATATATGTGCAACTAGATTTGATCATCATCGCTGTAGTTGATTAGACTGTCTACTTACAGTTTTGATTAATGGTGCACTTTGCATCTGCTTATGGTAAATATTCAATCCTTGTCGTATCTTTCTTGCATATTCTTATCAATCGACCAATATTTATCTTGTTAATGTACTGATTGAAAAGAGGGCTTGGAATATTTCTCTTGATGCAATTATGATCATATACAGTGCCATTTTAAAACCTCATTGAAATATATCCCTCTTGGTTTATTGCTCTTTTTGTTCATCCTCCATTATGTGCATACATTTTATCAATATTTGCTTTCTTGCTGTTTACTTTCAAATTTCATAAATCTCACTGCCGACATGAATATTTTGTTGTCAGGATTTCATAGTCAAAGGCCTCCCAACTGCATGCTTTAACTTTAAAAATAGTAACTCACAAGAGGCTATAGGCTGTCCTACTTGTGTAGACTTGTAGTTTTTTTCCTCCATGAGAAATGGGATTTAGGTTTTGCAGATGTTGCCATTTGCATTTCAGTATTGAGTGCTCAAGTATATACTATGTAGTACTTGCCAATGTCTAGAATCTTCTATATTTCAGGGAGAGAATTCCTACAGGGAACAATATTTGAAAAGAGATGTATCTGGTGCTTGAGTTATTATCATCAGTGAGGGACTCTAAGTTCCTTTTTGGCTCATTTGGGCTGACCTTCATCGTAGTTTATTAGTGTTAGGAGCTCTTTTTGCATAAGATTCTGGAAACTTAAACTAGTAACCAAGTTGAATAATAATTCATTAGTGTACTACCATTTGTTGATTGGATTATATCTTACATGTAGATCTCTACAGATTCATGAAGTTGGTTAAACATCTATGGCAGCTGTTACTTGGCTTTTCATTGCCTCTCCTCTCCTGACCAACATTTTCCCTCACATCTGATGAGAAATGCTGCTAACTGCTCATTTGATCACGGTTAATCTTACGAACCATAAACCTTGTAATGACTAATTGGAAATGGCAACTTGTAAGCAGGTTTTGAATCAAAGAGACAAAAAAGGTCATAAACAGAGGAAGGGAAAAGCATTTGATCACTGGCTAGACCAATGGAAGAAATACATAAAAAAGATAAACCAAGAAACTCTGATTCGTTGGCAGTCAGAATTAACATGTTTACAGATGCTCCGATTACAAGGGCTGGCCTGAATCAAACTCTAAATATACAATATCAAAGTTTCAGGTACAGCTTTTTGAGAAAATCTAGTCATCTGTGAATATAACGGGCATTCCCCCAAGTTAGGACACTGGAAACTTTGTTGCTCAGCACTTGTCTTCAAATAAGAATGTCACGAGAAAATAATTAGTCATTTTCTGTTCTTTGTGTGAGCCACGTGTTTAGTAACATCAACCACAGGAAAGATTCTCTTCAAACGTCTAAATGATTCTCCTGAGATAACATTCTTTCTAAGAAGAGAGTTTGCAGTCTTCATAGCCTCAGGTCTCCATCCTGCAAACCCAATGCCTTCAACTAACAGAATGAATGTAGTTTCATTTGGTTGACAGCCCTTTTGGATCATTTCTTCTAGCATTTCAATGGCATCAATAATCCTATGAGCCTTGCACAAACCAAGAAGCACAATGTTGTATGTGATAACTGTAGGAGGAAAACCACTTCTTTCCATGTCTGTCAACAATTCGGTAGCTGCATCCACCATCCCATCTCTGCACAAACACGATATAAGGGAGTTGAAGGTAATTTCGTCAGGATCCATTCCTTTGTTCAGCATCTCAGTAAACATCATCAGGGCCCTAGTTTTATCCCCATTGTTCCACAAAGCACTCACCATAGCATTGTAAGTGCTGACATCTGGAGGACAACCCATTTCACCGAGCTTCTCAAAAACTTCCAAGGCTTGATTAGCTTTTCCAGTCTTACACATAGCAGACAGTATTGTGTTGTAGTTCACTATATCAGGCAAGCAACCACTGGAAACCATATAATCCATGAAAGTAATAGCCAAATCTATTCTTCCCTCTTTACTAAATGCAGAAATCAATGGATCATAAGTGTAAGTCTCCGGAGTTAGTCCCTTATCCATCATAAGCTTCAGCAAGTTAACTGCTTCATCTAGTTTTCCATCTCTACACAAAGCATTAATCAAGATGCTATAAGTTACCACGTTTGGTTCACAACCTGTTGAAAACATCTCCCTCACCAACTTCTCCCCATCCTTCCATTTCCCCTCACTCAACAATGACCTCAACAAAATATTGTATGATATCACATCAGGCTTCCAACCCTTTGAAGGTAAGCTCCTAATGAACTCATAAGCTTCATTCATCATCCCTTCCCTGCACAATCCTCTAAGGATTGCATTATAAGTATACATATCAGGTTGAAGCCCCTTAGATAACATCTCATCCAAGAGCATCATAGCTTTGCTTATGCCACCTTCATGTATGGTAGCTTCTATCAGAATTGTGTAAGTTATGACAGTAGGCTTACAGTTATCTTCAAGCAATTGATCCAACACCTTCTTAGCCACTCCCAGTTTCCTTCTGCTACAAAGACTTCCTATCATAATATTATACGTAACAACATCAGGAGAAAAGCCCTTAGCTTTCATCCTATTCAATATTTCATTTGCTGAATCAATTTGATTCACTTTACAAAACCCACTAATGACAGCATTATAAGCAAAAAGATCAGGTTCCCCATATTGCTCCAAAATTTGTAAAACCCTAAGGGCCTTCTTCACATGTTTAGAACTAAATAGTCCTTTAATAAGCTTTGTACAAACAACAACATCTGGCTTGTGACCCCTACTCGCCATAGTTTCAAGAAAATACAGAGCTTCACCATATTTACCTGCTTTACAGGACCTATTTAACAGTTTCACAAAATTGGGTTCTTCAGAATCATTAGACAGCAAATGAGTCGATCTACTTTCAATAGAAACCTTAACCTTTTGTGGGCTTCTAGATTTCCTCTCCCTGGGTCTAGCATGGCCTGTGCACCTCACAAAAGATTTGTTCTGGGAGTGCGAATTGGGTTTCGGAGTAGTACATGGAAGGGACTGAGGAATGAATTCAGTAGAGAAAATTGTTGTCATCTGAGTTAGGTCTTTCTTGATGCTTTAATTCTTTTGGTTCATTATCAAGAGGATAGAATTTGTAGAGGGAAAAATACCTGTGAATCTAAGGAAAATTTGCTTCAAAATTGAAAACATGCGGAACGAGCGGAAGTTGGCAATTGGACCAGGAAGTTCAGTTTCGCATCCCCATGATCTAAAGACGGATTCTCATTGGATACTGTAAGGAGTATCTAGCCTAGAGATATGGTACCAGCAAAGGTTTTACCTTTCGGTAACGGGTCGGGTAATAACTGTCCCTTGGTAAAATGTAAACCGTTTTAAAAGAGAATTGAGGATAAAATGTAGGACTTAACGAGCACGAATTCAAATAATGAAATGTTTTGTAATTACTAATTGAAGGAAAAATTCGGCATAGTATGTACCTAAGTTAAGTAAGTCTTCTGTTTCCCTCTCGCATCTGCACTCAATCCTCGAATTGGCAAATTGAGTATTAGCATTTCGCTAAAATGAATATAATTTTCTTATTTTTCACATTAGCATTATACTGCTTCTTAATTCTTTTTAATTCTCCTAAAATAGCATAAAACAAAAAAAATCCTTTACAAAAGTATAATATAATTATTCAAATTTTATATGATTTCTCTTTATATACTTTCTGTTTTACTCTGAATTATATTTTATATGTTGAATAAAAAAATTTATATATTATAATAGACATATCATTTCGATGTAATATAGAAATATCTATTATTTCTATATAATATAGAAATTTTTTTTTTTTAATAATAAATGCTTTAAGACGCATCTACATTCAACATTTTTTAACTATTGACACACTCCCTCAAAGCACCCGTTCTATATAATCTAAATATATATTCCTTTGTCCATAATTGAATATCTCATCTTGATTTGATAAAACATTAAAAAAGAATTTGAACTCTAACAAAGTTATTAATTTAACCTTCATTAATGTGATTAACATTGTGATCTAAATATATAATCCGTTGTCCATAATTGAATATCTCATCTTGATTAGATAAAACATTAAAGAAGAATTTCAACTCTAACAAAGTTATTAATTTAACCTTCATTAACGTAATTAACAGTGAGATAATTGTGTAAGTCAGTATAAATCTAAATGTAAGTGATGGTTAATAATATTGTATATTAAAAACCTAAATATATGTAATTTTTAATTTTATATATTAGTATTACTTTACTCCTCTATCATATCAGATGGAAGGAATAGATTACATTAATCATGGATAAAAAATAATAAAAAATGATCACTGCCAGAATGACAGATTACTCCACATTTCTTTAGTTGGTCATGCCATAAACAATCAAGTCTTGCATCAAGAATTGTTGTTCTCCTTCATCGTCGCATACGAAGAAAATCTCAATACATTACATGAATATCAATTCCAAGCCCTGCAGCAGATATACAGTGTTTCTACCTAGCACCACCACCTTTTTCACCACTTGATTCAAAGATAAATTATAAAAAATCACATGGGCAAAGTCAGTTTAATTGTGGAAAACCATAGATCGCATACGAAACAGGAACTGTTGTTATTTTCTTGAAGAAATTGGGTGTTTGCAGTTTAACTGCTGATGTCAAACTCTGAAGACCTTGGTAAACTAGTAGCCGAAAGATTATCCCACAAGAAGATTTTTTCAGGGCAGTAATTGATTAGCACTGTCTTCAGGCCATGGGTGTCTAGCTTTTCTTGATACTTTGTTCTCAATGGGGCAGCTAATTGCTGATGGAAACAAATACCGAATTACCATTAGCAGCATGTAAGGAAAGATTGAAAGAACTACTCAGCCAAAGATGTAAAAGAAGGTTAGAAAAACAGGAATTTGAATTTACCATTACAAGCCACATGATATATGTAGCAGAAAATGTGGCTTGTGCTTGGTAGTCTTCAAATTCATTATCCGGAATGACAGAGCAAGAGTAACAGAGATTTAGTTCATTGTCCAAAAAAATTTCTACATCTGTGGTATTTTGTTTGTTTAAGTACTTAATCCAACATGATGACACGAACCGACGATGGAGCCATAGTGCCTGCAGAAGCAAATACCCAAAACTAAGCATTGATTGCACAGAGAGTTGCAGAGAAGGTGAAACCTGATATATAAAATTCTTTCCCCTAGAGGTTAAGAAGGGGATCCAATCATATTCTCTTGAAAACAAGATCAAAACTCTCACTGAGCTAGGAGCCTCAGGCCTGAAGACATTCTTATGGTAATTGTGACTTTTGAATGCATGACACATGAGTCCTGAAATTCCTATAGCTATAGAGGTAATAATCAGATAATCCTTTCTCAAAATGAAAGTTAAATGTCATGAAATGTAAATTAGCCAAAAAAAAAAAAAAAGCAGCATAAGCTACTGTTTTCAGGTCTGGTCATCCAGCCAGTCCAGAAAAGAGAGCTAGTTTTTTGCTTCCCAGCGTAGTTACTAAGACATAAATTGCCTTTTGCCTTTACATATATCAATGATATAGAGATCCCCTTTTGAAAGGAAAAAAAAAGAAGATAGAATATTTAGGTTTTAGGAAATACACTGATAATTCCTTATAACATTTCTATAGCTTGCAATAACTGACTCATGTTGAGTAGTAAAATGACCAGGCTAAGCCATGTCAGTATAAAAAGAGATTATGTCAGTGACCATAATGAAATATCAACATGTTGAGCAAGATGAAAATGTCAATAACGATAACAAAGTATCAGACTATTTTTAGTTCCTTTCAAAGAAACGCGGGAATCTGAGCCCTTCATGATGTCAATTATCTTGAGGATTTATTTACTGCTAGGTCTCACAAGGATTTACATGCTTTACCAAGAGTCAGGAAATTTAGAAAATGCCAAAGCTAGATCCAAATGGCAAAATTCTTATATTGACAAATAACTTCCAGGAAATCCATACCTCTCTTCCCACATAAAGCCTTACCAATGTCTCAACCCAATCAAGTTCCTCCTGCGGTGCACATGCATTTGTCAGAAAACCAGAAAGCAAACATATTTAATTAAGGGTTAAAGAATAGAATTCCAAATTTTAGTAATTAAAAGTCATAATCAACGTTTCTTGGTCATGAATTTGTGATATTAACTAGCATTATAGACAGGCATTGCAATGTCTTTAAAATGAAGGACCATTTTATATGGACCGTACCTTAAATAACTTGTGAAGTTTTGCATCCGAGCACACATCAGAATGCTGCTTGTGTGAAGCACAATCTAATATCTTGAGAAGCAACCGCTGAAAATTATCAAAATTTCAATAGTGTGCAACATGTAATGGGTTATGAACAGCTCTAAGATAATACTAATATCACCCTAAAATCTATTTACAGGTCACTTTCTGAGGTTAACCACAACCAAATTTATCTATAAGTGTTAACATAACTTCTGTAGCACAACATTAGAAGAAACAATTGTTTAAATTTAAGGAACATGGTGGTGCAATATCATTAAGACACAACCTCCCTGGTCATGAATTTTGGATCCATGAAAATGAGAATATTAGATAGCTTCCCCCTAAATTCAAGGTATGTAGTTCCACCATCTATCTGTTTCATATGTTCTTTCCTTTTCTTGAGCACACACATGTTTACGTCTTTGTGTCAGTGCATATTCATCAACAATAGTCAGGGAAAAGGGACCAGAAAATGTAATAATCTTGGTTTGGTTGGCAGCAATGCACTCTATCTAAGTGGAGTGAAAAGATATATTACCCTGGGAGAACTGATGCAGAAATGTTGCTGCAAGAGTTTGCAATTCTCCAGATAATCTCAGAGGAAGAGTCCATAAATAATGTAAATGATGGAAAATACAGGTCAACAGCCACAAATTTGCTTGGACTATATCGGAATCCAAATGGTTCATTTCAACAGCTAATTTGCAATGAACTAGCAGAAGAAGTCACAGTTAATGGGAAGTAAGGTACAGTTGAAAACTCTGTAGAAATAAAAGATTGAGAAAAAGAATATTTCTGACATATGTTGCAGAGACAAGCAGTTAAACCGCTAGTAAAAGCTATTAAATACACTACTTTTGAGAATGTTCACAATTATTGTGTATATACAAAGATGACTCACTGCACGAAAGTGAAAGCATGAGTTATCAGCAACATGAAGTCCTGCCCAATCTCGGGACTTGTTTAACTCTAATAGCACCTGCATCCAGTGTCATGGAATTGGTTATAATTGGATCCAGAATTGAGGGCGGGTTTCCATTTTTTAAGGTGCAACTGCATAGTAATTCAGGAATGCAGTTATATAGAGTGAAGAAGGCAACTCGTATGGTGTGTCCAGATCTTTAGCTGACCTGTTGTACTGACATGTAGGCGACTAACCAGGAGCGGTGATTCCATGCACGATAATTCATTTTTGATTTCTGAAACAGCATTTAGAAGAAAATTACTTCCTTGACATCCAATATCATTACCTAGTTCAAGTATTCATGTATGCAAATGCATATATGCAGTTTGTCATGCTTAACACAGTGACGAGTATGTACACAGAAAAGGTAAATACTTTGCCTACCCAGGCAAAATATGACTTCAAGCTAAATATGGCTTTTCAGTTGAAATTCACTGACAAAATGAAGACAAGTGACATGATTGTCCTGAATCTTTTGTTCATCAGTTGGGTCCTGTTTACCTTAATGGCATCCTACTAGTAAAAGACATTTATTAGCTTATCTTTAGGCACGAACTGGTGCTTACAGTTTATTGGAGACAAAACATGAAATGGAAAATCCATCAGATGCTATCACATGAGCAATTTTCACTCGAGAAAGAGAGAAACTAATACATAATTTTCATAGACATAAATGATCTCCTCATTGGGAATAGTCGTCAGAAATGACATGAGCCTCTCCTGATACACCATATAATTAATTTTAAAAATCCTGTGAACAAATTTTCAAGAAATTTGGGATAATAATGTAAGTACTTAAACTATACTAGACAAGGATAGAAGATACTAAGGGCAACCTTCTTAGGAATGTAAAAAATTATGTCATATATCATCTAGAATTCAAATGCTAAATTGAGGGGACTATAAATTCATTTATAAGGGTACAGTTCAATATGATGCAGTTAGAGACACGAGATTCAACCTCAGCTATTTTCTTGACTAACTCAGATTCTCTTTCAACGATCTCTTCAGTGTTTGAACACATTTCAGCAATCATCTTGATAGCCCACCTCCTAAAAGTCATTGGAAGTGATGAGCATAGGCAAACTAAATGAACAGGAGCATAAGTATCAGACAGATCCATTTCCAAAAATTCATAAATATCATAAACAAATCTGATAGAAATCAAACGCATGAAAGTAAATAAACTTACATATCAAGAAAGAAACAACCAAAAGATTCCACATAAGAGAAAAGGTCTAAGTATGTCCATTTACAGAAGTAGCAAAGTACCTTATGCTCATGGATATAAGCATAAGTAACCGAAAATTTTTCTTTACCTGTGACCCCAAGCTCGCTCACTTTTGGGTGAAAACGAAAGAACTAGTGTTGACAAATGAAGTTCATCCATAAATAACTGAAACTGCTGCTGCTTCAAAACAACTAGTTTCCTGCAAATTGGAAATTCACACATCATTAGCAAGTAGCCAGTATTATAAACCATTGCATATCAGATCATAATACTTCATCGATTCCAATGATAAGAAAAACTCAACATGTAACCAATCAGTTCTGAGTCGGAGAATTCAAAATAATATATGCATAATTTTTTTTGTTGATACCAGTGTGGAAAGGAAGCTACGGGAGTAGGATGGCTCATTACACATTCAATTAGGCTTTACTCTTCATAATGTTTATCAGTATAGATTTTTAAAATCCCTAACTCATGGTTATGCGTGTTTTTGATTTGCTAATATTTCTAAGAAATTAATTTGAAGGAAATTGTTGGTGGAATAGTGTCTCTTAGGCATTTGACACTTTCCTTCGAGACACACATTGCCTATTGCCCCAACTGTCTGCAAATCCTTACAATGCCACCTTCTGAGTTTTTGACAAAATTTTCCCACACCTTCATTCCACAAAACTCAATGTTATTTGCATCTTTAACCTAATACATTAATGAAAATTAACTGTTTAATGCATTTTTCCAAAGGCGATGTGAAACTAATGGAGAACATCAAAATAAATAACATTAAAAAAATTCCTTAGATGTGTAATTTAACCACTATATCATAGGTATCAGCACGAAAAACATCTAAGATGAGAACCTGGAATTCCAAGCAGTTCCAAAGTCACAGCTTAGCAGCAGAAGAGCCCTACTATGCTTCATGAGTTCAGTCTCAGAAGTGCTTTGAGAAAATGAGGGAGGGAAGGATACTTTTTCATCTTCCGAACAATTACTTTCTCTGCTTGAATCCTTGTGCTTCTTATATTTTTCCAGTGCTGACATGAATGCATGTTTAGCTGCATCATACAATGGGAGAACAAAACTGGTCGAGATCCCCAATTTATGGTCTCTACTCCAAAAAACTGAATCAGACAAAGCTTTTTCTTTAGATCCCACGGTATCATTTGCTGGAGTACCTGCCTCTTCATCAAGTGCCGCGAACTGGGACGGATGAATAAAGCCCACTTCATCACTAGATTTACATCTAATTAGGATGTATATCTACAGATATGGACAAATAATATTGAGAACTTCTAATACAGTGTTGACACTAGGAATGTAGTAAACAGGGAAAGAATCTCAGGAAAAAAAGACAAATTCAACTCATTCATTATTGAGGTATTGGGATAGATACAACCGTATACTAGGTAATCAAGAATGTATTTTATATGAAAATGCAAATGCGATGCCTCAGAGTCTTTCGGTGTTCACCAAGACCATAGTGGATTTACCAATTGTTTGTGCCAAAATGCAAATCTAGTTAAGATCATGTCATTAGGAGTCAAAAGAGACGAGGTGAGGCAGTCAAACTTTCTTGTCCTTTCTCCTTCTTTAGACTGTTTGCATTAAATATAAACCAATTCAAACTAGCCAGACGATATAAAAAAGAAACTCAGTTGGAAACTAGTTTTAATTGATAGGGATTAAAAACAAATGTGTGCATTTAGTAAAGTTTTTGATTGGAGAATACTCCAAAAGTCCAGTTTTTGTAAAACCTGAAACTTTGCAGGCATCTGCAGATGTATGATCTACAAAAACTACACGAAGCAAAGAATAATTACGATACTACCATGGTTTTTTGGTGGATTATGACGAACTATATCCTAAAAGAGATCAAACCATTTATGAACTTTAAAGAAAAACACAAAAATAATTAATTAACAATTTCTTAATATGCTTACAACTTCGGACAAAAGTAAATTTTGTTACTTTTTCCTTAAGCACTTTGTCAATCTCTTCATAAATATTGGCAAATTAAGTTAAATTATAAGAAGAGACGGCTTTATTTATTTGTTCTCCATTTAAACTAACAATGCCATACATCATCCATTAATCGTATCACTGAAACATGTGTAATTTGGAAATTCATCCAATTGAAACAGTGAACAACCACCTGCAACAGCAGATGCACTTCCATACACATATTCGACTGTAAACATTTCCGCTATTCTTGAACTTCAGTAAACAAAGTCATAAGTGCAGAATAATATAATCACTTTAGTTGCTAAAAACCCCAAAGGTAACTTACATCAAGGGATCGGAATCCAATATACTATCCAATTCCGTCAAAAGATCCGATGAATTAGTTGCGACCATTCTGGGTTTACATAAAAAAAACAAATTAAAAAAAAATCACAGTAAAGAGAGAAAGAGAGAGATTAGCAGAAAACTGCCTACCGGCGAATTTATTTTATGCAAAATGGGATTCGTTGGGACAAAATGCTTGGCCGCAGTAGTCAACTAAAATTTATTTTATTAGTCTTTTTTTCCTTATAGAAGTTATTTATTTGTCTAAAACATTTATTTTTGTTACTTTTAATTTCGGTGGGTTTTTTTTTCTTTTTTAAATTACAATTAAAAACAAACAAAGTCATCTATTAAAAATATATATATTTATATATATTACCTCCTTGAGGACATTTTTGAGAATGTCTTTTTTTCATTTTGGTTGAAAGTGTCATTTTTACCCTCTTAGTAATTATCATTTTTGGGTAACTCTAAATTTTGCCCTTGATCTTTATTATTTTTCAATTTTTTTGGAAGATTTTTGGATAATCAACTTAACACTTGTAAAGGACTTTTTAAGACACTTCTTGAACCTCTTACATTTCGAGCCCAATAATATTGATGTAGCAGTGTTGTGATTCTTAACTTTATTTTTATATTGATCTTTATTAAAATACATATATATATATATATATATATATATATATATATTTTGTATATCATTGCTATTTGAATGGAAAAAATTGAATATTTTGATTCTTTCTTTTTTCATATTTCTTTCATTAATAATGGTAGAAATTTGTGAAAACAACTTGAACAGACTTTTACCTACTTAATTTTTTCTTTCATAAATAAGGATAAAAATTTTGTAAAAGCTACTTCAACTTAGCTTTTATCTACTTGAATTTTTGTCTTTCATTAATAATGGCTAAAATTTTTCCTACCTATTTGAACAAGCTATTACAAAAATTATACCATTAACCATTATTGATGAGAGAAGAAAGAAGAAAGAATCAAAAGGGTTAATTTTTTCAAGTCAAAAATAAATGAGATAACTTTTTCAATTAAGATGCATTTGATGTTATAAGCTAACAAAGGAATAACCTTTGGGAATCTACATCATCAATATTGTCATACCTCGACACTATTTGAGAAGTGATATTTAAGTAAGTTTTTTGTAGCTTAACTTTTTTTTTCTTCTAAATATATTATATAGAAGAACAAAAACAATGAAGATCAAGAGTAAGAATTAGAGCTACCTAGAAATAATAATAAACGAGGGAGGAAATGAAACTTTTAACTGAAATAAGAAAAAAACATTCTTGAAAATATCCTTAATAGGATAAAATAAATAAATAAAATTTATATATTTATATATTAATATTCAATGGACGGATTGACTTTGTCAAATTTTAATCAGATTTAGAACTAGACAAACCATAAATTAACCTTTTTAATAAATTAAATAAAATAAAGAAAGACCTCTTTTTTTATATTTAAAAAATCTATATTTTATCAATTTTCTAAAGCAAAAAATCGGAGTAAGTTTGTATGATTTTGAAATTATTTTTCTTATACAATTTACAAGTGACCAAAAAAATTTATGTATAGCCATTAAATTAATTAATACATGTATTATTATGTATATAGTTTAAACTCAAAACAAGCTAAAAATTAACCATTTTTTATAAAAGGAAAAAAACTATATTTTTTGAGTATCCAAATCAGTTTTATAATCTGAAGAATGTTAACAATATTTATAATCTAAAAACCATCAAATTTTAACTATTTTTTGATAAAAAAAACTCAAAGAGAAAAATAAAAAAATATTAAAAAATAAAAACCACCAACTATGCTCATAACATTAAAAACATTAATCAGATGAGACAAAATTAATAAATATTAACTTTTTTGGGTCTTGTTTTGCTATTTTGTTAAACTATGTTCCTATTTTAGCAAATTCTCACTTTCCCAATTCAAAGGGTAAAGTAGAAAATTCACATTTTTCCCTTTAAATTAAACTCTCGCCGAAACGAGAAAAGAAGACCCAGATGATGATGTCTATTATTGTCTAACCAAAGAAGTAAAGGTCATAAAAATCCATCACGCGCCATCCACGTGCCGAACCCAGTTCCCTGCCACTGGGCTTAGAGGGAGGCCCCAAATCCATTCCACCTCGTTCCGTCCCGTCCAGTCCAGTCGTCCATACCGTGCTTCTTCGTTGTGGATTTTCAGGTGTCATTACAAAAACAATCGTCACATATAATTTTTTATATGCATTTTCACCTCTTACTCTGCATCTCTCCTCTCTTTCTCCTTTCCTTGCTTCGTATCATCCCACCTCCCCCCCTCTCTCTCTCACAGCCGAACACACACTGCTTCATCCATAAGGGTTTCGTTTCTTCATCCGATCTCATGAATGAATTCAATTCTAGGGTTTAAAAGTCGTTAAAGATCTGTGAATTTGCAGATCTTAATTCAATTTGTTATTTGGAAACATAAATATTCGAAACCCGAGGCATTTGATTTGTGAATATATATGTATATGCGTGGTTAAGCTGTGGTGTTTGCTGGTGGACGTGAGAGCTGTTCGTGTTTTGTTTTTTTTTTTTTTTTTTTTTCCTTTCATTTTCTCTTTGTTTCTAGGGTTTGTTTGATGATTGAGAAAGCGTGGGAAGATCTCGAGATTGTTGTGGAATTTAATTTGACGGGTTAAATATGGAGTTGGATTTTAATGGTGATGTAGCGTGTCTTGACGCCGACCTGTTGCAGTTATCCGAGGTGTCTCCTTTGGCAATCAAAGCCAATCCTTATGTTGCCGAGAAGCTCTTTGACCAATGGCTATCGCTACCTGATACAGCTTCCTTGGTAAATTATATAAATATCCTATGGTTGGATTAATTGCTACTTTATGACATTCAATTGTGTTGCTGCTTACAATTTTCCTGTTGGGCAGGGCTGAATCCTTTTGAATTGACATTATTTGCCTTCTTGATTGTTTTAGATAACCGTTGCTGTGGATTTCCCTATGTGTTCCTTTTCTTGTGAGGGATTAAAATAATAATTATGAATTAGCGCATGCTGAGGAAGGAAAGGCTGGGGTGGGGATTACTAATAGGGAAACAAGGAAGATCACGCAACACTGGATTTTTAGTGGTCCCATGTGGGGGATAAATCAAATCTGACAATTGGCTGATTAAGGTGGTCAGCCGCATCAATGAACTAATTTATTGTTAGATTAATAGATTTGGCAGGTGGGAACAGGGATCTTGGAAGGAATATTCAAGTAATGGATACCATTTTTGGATTGGATAAGCATTCAAATGGCCTTTTCATATCCTTAGGAAGTGGGCAAAAAATGGACTCAACAGATGTGAAGATACATTTTGGAGTATGCTCCATGAATGAAGTGATAGTCCACATTTCTTCGGAATTCGTGCTGATGGTTTTTTGGTAGGCCCATTAGCATTTGTCGTTTTTGAGTGGAGGTGCTGCGTGTGAGCGTCTGGGCATGCCGCGTGCCTTTTTTATGGCTTTGCTTATTGTGCCTCTGCTTGCGTCTGAAGAATAATGACCTCTTTATTAAAAGGGACTTTTTGTAATCATGGAACTCCATATTTTGTCCTTTTTTTGGTTGCGTCAATGAATGTCTAATATAGAATTAATGACTGCTAGAAGTGGGAGTTGTTATGCTTATTTTGCTTAATTATCTCCAGTAACTTTAAAAAGAATAAAAGGGTGTTTGACTAGAGCATTATAGTGCAGTGTTGGATCTAATGCAAGATCTCCTAAGTTTTAGTTAGGGCTTCAACTATGTAGAAAATGGACAGAAGTGAATTGAGTGAGATGGGAAATCCTTTATGTTTGAAGATAAAATATACAAGGATAAAATCTGTCTCTCCAACCTGTTATGGGTTACAGGGTACTTCAGAAAACATTTACTAACCTTCTTCAAATACTCTCCTTTTCTGGTTTCAGTAGAGTATAAAGGTCTTGAAAAATTATGTATAAGTTTGGGTGAAATGCTGTAGCTAAAGAGTAGGAGTATTGGGTGCTAATACAGCTGTTTGGCATGGGTGTGTGCATACTCCGAGTTTATAATACTCTTCTGTGGTTATGAATTATCTCTCTAAATGTGGTAGATGGTTCTAGTGATTCTGTTGACTTGGTCAAGCACTTCCCTATTGTTATTCGTTCTTTAGTGGGGAAACCAAAATTGCAAGTCCTCATGGAATTTCACATGGCTATGCTGTAGTTCTACTCCATAATTAATGCTATTGCCGCAAATTTGTGTTCTTGGTTGGTCATATTTTACTATGCTGATCCTTTACAGTAAATTTCAGGTTCAATTGTCTAAAAATGAAGATTTTCTGTGATTATTCGTTTATAAAGCATTTGCTTTTCAAAGTATATTTGTTGTCCAGTTGATGTATGCATCCCTAATTTTTCATGGATTTGATACAACAGTGAGTCATAATTTGGTCATTTTTTATGCTTGAAGTGAGACTAACCTTTTTATACTTGTTTTCTGGTTTTCATTGAGTTCCTCTGAAGTATGGAGTTGAATAATTCATCAAGCCTGCAATTATGTTTTATTGGTTATGAATCATACTTTTTAATTCAAAGGCCGCATGAATAAGAGGGCCATGAAGTTGATAACTTCATTTGGGGCCCTTGAATTTTTTTTGTTCATTATGTGATACTACTTTTTGTTTTGTTGCAATGCAGGTAAAGACGTTGCTTAACAATGCCAAAGTAGGTGGTCCTTTAAATGTTTCTGGAGGATCCAGCCCGAATGCCGCTAGTAGTAATTCATTACCTTCTATGTTTCCTGCTGGAAGCACTCCACCACTTTCACCAAGAAGTTCATCTGGCTCTCCTCGAACTGTGAAACTAAGGGCTGGGCCTTCTGTGTTGGGTTCTCCTCTTAAATTAGTCAATGATCCAAGTAAAGAGCTGATACCTCAGGTTTGAAAATCCTTTGATTTGTCTGTTTTCTAATAATTTGTTGTTCTTATTTTTCAATGCTGATTGCATCATATTTCTATTTATAACAAATGCTAATTGCAGTTCTATTTTCAAAATGGTCGCCCACCTCCAAATGAGTTGAAAGAGCGCTGTTTGTTTAGGATCAATCAGTTCTTTTATGGTCACATGGATGGATTACAAATGCATGGTAAGATTTAGTCTAAGGTGAACAAGCAAATCATACATGTAGAACCAATTATGTTCCATATTTGTTGTTTATTAATTAATGTTTCTAAGGTCTTGAAGTTATTGTAACATGTATAATTCTCATATCTGCATGCTACTAACAAATACAATCTGACAACAGAATTCAAGCCTGTTACAAAGGAAATCTGCAAGCTTCCATCATTCTTCTCCACCGCTCTATTCAGAAAAATTGATGTTGATGGTACTGGTATCATAACCAGGTACAGTGTCTTTGAATTACTCCCTGGTGAAGATTTTGTATTTCACCTTCTGTTGGTTGTATTGTGGTTGGTCGCTTATTTATTGGAAACGATGTCTTCATTTTCATACCATCTCTTTTGCAAGCAGGGTTACATTCTATATTTGTGGCTATTACTTTCATGGTATAATGACTAAGTTAGCCTCTAAAATTGCATCGTTTTGTCGGTTTGCCATTCAATCTACAAATATGTTAATTAAGTTATTTAACTTTGAGGGATTTACATTTTAGCCATATATCTTTGTGAGATATGACAATTTAGTCATTTAACTTTGAGATTTGACAATTTAATCACTACACAGTGGTCTAATGAAGGTTTGTAATAAATGGTGGAGAACCTGTTGCGGTTGCAGTGGTTAAATTGTTAAAGTCAATTTCCACAAAATTAAATGCTCAAATTGTCACATTTATAAGTTCAGTGGTCAGACTGAAAAAGTGCAATAATTTGATCATTAAGCCTTAATTTCATTGTTGCTTTAAGCAAAACCAAACATAGGTGACTTGATGCGATTGGAAACACTTCGTAGTATTGTTTGTTCGTGTAGAGTGGAATTAATATTGGGAAAGGAATTGGCTGCTGACAATCATCATAAGTTACTACATACAGTGGCGAGCCACAGCCATACCTGTGTGGTCAAATGACCCCACTTAAAAAAAAAAATCTTTTTACTACGTCGAATTTTTTGAAAAAAATTAAATTTTCTTTAAATTGACCCCACTAAAAAGTAAAAAATTATTAATAAGGGGTAAAAAAAATTCAAGTAACTAATAGCTATTGTCATATTTATTAATTAATTAGTGTCATCAAATTTAGTGAAAATTTTGACCCTACTATGAAAAATTTCAGGCTCCGCCATTGACTACATACGACCTTCTGTGAAACTGTAAGCAGTAAGCAAGTTATTCACTAAAAATATTAGGATTTGTTGTAGTTTTGGTGATTTCTGTGATAGCTTCTCTACTTTGCACATTTGTTACTTCCATTGCCATACACCAAATTGATAAGTTCCTTAAAATAGGGTATCTAGTTCGACTTGATCACTGTTTGAGTATTGAGTGAATGGTATTCATTTTTGTAAGGAAGTAAATGGTAATTATTTCTTAAGCTTGTCGTCAGAGAGTTAATTTGAAAGGAGTGAAAGCTCTAGTAGTTTCCCATTTTTAGTTGTTGGAAATTTATTAAATCTTATACTCCTTTGCTTTAAGCAGATTCAGATGATATTGAGGAGCATAGAACAGAATTTTAAAGCAAGTAGCTTGAATAATGTTTTTCAGTTCTTATGTAAGTTCATCTATTGGATAGATGAGATGTCTATGCTGTTGTTAAACTTCTCTATTCTTTTCTCTGAGCATTGATGACTGCCTCACTTATTAAAACTTGAGGAGCATCCTTTTCCAAGAGGCACTAGATGATCTAGTATTTGTTCTTTTGAAAGAAATTTCCATCTCTCTGAAGTGAACTTCTGCACAAGAGACCTGATGTAACTTTGACTTCAGAGGAAAATATGCAGGGAAGCATATATATTTTTTTTAAATTTTTTTATGTTTAGTAATAATCTTATGGCTTTCGGAGTATGTCAGTGGTATTTATATCTCCATATCAAACCAAGAGTGTTTTTCTCTCATTGCCTTTGTACATAATCAAAATTGTATTTATGGTACTCCCCCCTAGATGTTTTAAAGTGTATTTTCAGGGATACATTTACCTAAATTTTTGTTATAACTTGTCTGCAGAGATGCCTTTGTCGATTACTGGATCAATGGCAACATGTTGACAAAGGATATTGCTACTCAGATGTACACAATATTGAAGCAGCCAGATCTTAAGCACTTGACTCAGGTTCTTTTTCTGTGTCATGTGTTGTTGTTGCACTTGGAACTCCATATCCTAATTCTAACAAATTTTTAATGGTTGCACACTCTTTATATGACTTTAAAATTTATCATGCATAGAATGTTCATGCTCAATGGCTATGCACTCATCAATTTCATGCATGCATGATTCATGTGTTTTCAATGACTATATATTGTCTGATTTTGGTTTAACATGTATTTGTCAACTTCACTTGCATAGGATGACTTCAAACCTGTGCTTCGAGAGCTTTTGGCAACTCATCCAGGATTGGAGTTCTTACAGAGTACACCTGAATTTCAAGAGAGATATGGTATGTTCTAATCATAAATGGCTTTTAATATTGCTTATTTTACTCTCGTTAACGTAAGTTTGGAAGTTAATGTTTTGATAAATGTGTTACTACCATTAATATCAGCTACTCCTTGTGATTGTTATTACCTTTTGTTCCACAATATTTAAACCTTTTTCACTTTTTGTCCAGGTTAAGAATACTTAGGCATCCTATGACTAAGATATATACATACTTAATTTTCTCTTTCATTTATGGCTAGAGTTTTTATTCTCTTTCCTCAACAACTTCATAATTAGGATGTGAGAGAGAACATTAAATGCAGATTAGGATTGAAAAAATTCATATTGTTAGGTAACTGTTATTTTGGGGAAAATGTTGAGGTAAACTATGTTCAGAAGTTGACATTGAATTTTAGACAGAAAGAGTACTTTATGATCTCTTAAAGGATGGATGGGGATATGTACATAAAAAGTATAGTGCAGATGGAATTCTAGGAAAATTTTGGATATTGCCTTCGTTTTCTGATACAGTTCACTGAAGAATTGTTTTGCATTCCAAAGTTTTTCATCCTTTGCATTGCCAGCTCTATAGTCTAGTAGATTATGTTATTCCCCCCCTTGATTAAGTCATCTTCTAAAGACTGGACTTTTTCCAATTTTTAAGATGTTAAGATTTTTCTTTCTGCATCATCTTTTTCACTGAAGTCCACGATCACTGATGACTGATTGAGGATTGGGAAAAAATAGAGAGGAAACTACCTAGATCTGGAATTCAGTTTGCTTGGACCTAAATTATTTTCCAAAAACAAAAATAAGGTGCTTGATGGCTACGTAGGATAGAGGGTTGGTTCTTTTTTGAATGAATTGTGTTTTCATTTATATTGAAAGTGGATTTAATCCATCAAAGGAAAAGTTCTTCCTTTTCAATTACATGAAATGGATTTTTTCCCAACCGCAAATGACCAAAAGTACGTTCTAAGTAACAGTGGTTACTACTTATGACTAACTTTCCAGATGCTGTGGAAATATTTAAGAAGAAACTTTTTGGGTGAAATTATAGATGTGCATGTGGTCCAAGTAGTGGCTTTAAAATTGGTCTCAGACTAGAGGAGATTGATTGTAGCGGGCATCTTTTAGCTGTTTTTACCCTCTTATTTCACTGTGATTTTTTTTCAAGGTACTTCATGTGATTTTTTTCGTATTGCATCTTAACATTTAATTTTATTGAATTTTCCAGCTGAAACTGTAATATACAGAATATTTTACTACGTGAATAGATCGGGTAATGGTCGTCTTACCCTCAGGGAGCTAAAACGTTCAAACTTAATTGCTGCAATGCAACATGCTGACGAAGAAGAAGATATTAACAAGGTTCTACGGTAAGTGC
>JAOXNR010000030.1:16853810-16870420 GCA_028571225.1 Parsonsia alboflavescens
GGCGGAGGTGATGTGTTCTTCTATCTTGACTTGCAGTAATGCATTTCTTGGTCCTCTGTGTTCCCTGACAACTACACTGTCTCATCATGTTACCATTTGCTCATTAGATTTGCCTCATTCTCTCAATGATTTAGGTTGCAGCCATGGGCTTGGATCCTTCAAAGCACTTGGGCAAGGAAATATCATGCTTGGAGAGCTATCTTCACAAATTGAAAGAGTATGTGACTTCGTTTGATGCATTTTGAATTCAGTGCTTCAGAATTATTCATTGTCAAGTTGTTTCATGAATCAATCTGGCAGGCTGTATGGTATTAATGTCTGTGGTGAAGGAGGAGAATACGAAACATTAACTCTTGACTGTCCCCTATTTAAAGTGAGTGTAAACTTTTTAAGTATGATCTTCAATGGCAGCCCTCGTTATGGTCAAATCAAGATATAGAATTTTAACTACTTGCAGCACCACCCAGAAACATGTGTTTGACATTCGGATCATTTTCAGAATGCTCGTATTGTGCTAGATGAGTTTCAAGTTGTCTTACATTCTTCAGATCCCATATGTCCAGTTGGGATCCTTCGTCCTGTGGCATTCCACATGGAAGAAAAGCGAGATGATGTGTCTTCAGTTGAGAGTAACAAGAGCAACGGTATCAGTCTGGAGGAACCTGATATGGTAACTGAAGTGGCTGGGGATTTCCCAAGTATGCATGGAGTTACAAGCTGTACTACTGATTTTACTGCAACTCTACCCAAAATTGATGACCTTAAGCTTCAGATTTCAAGAACCAAACAAGAGAATATCTTTTCTATCTCCTGCTGGTTGCAAGATATATGTAAAACATCAGGAGGTAGTGACTTCTTTAAATGATTGTTGAACATATGATAGCCTGTTTTCTAACTTTTTGCTTGGCAGATTTGCAGGCAGACCTGGTGCTTGTTTTAACCAAGATCGAATCTAAACTTGCCGAATATCATCATTCTTGGGGGAATGTACTGTATATTCACTTATATGTTTCTGATATGGATAAGTTCACAATTGCAAATGAAACATATGTCAGATTCATCACTCAGGATAAGTGTTGTTTTGGTGTTCCATCACGCTCTACAATTGAGCTTCCTCTTCTTCAAGCTGGTTTAGGGATGGGATATATTGAAGTGTTGGTGGCAGATGATGACACTAAAAAGGTTTTGCATGTACAGAGTATTTCCAGCTGGGCTCCTAGTTGTATAGGTCCATACAGTCAGGTTACAGTTTTGCTTCCTCCTTGCTCAAGCTGTCTTTCTTTTGAGTCATTTTCTCTATCATAAAATGGATGATTTCTCCACCTGCTGGTTAACTCATGTTTGGTTGTTTCTTTTGGATAACCCCCACATTTAGTGCCTTCTGATAATTGGTTCTTCTTGATGTTGCCTTTAAGTAAAATCACCAATTAACTGGTTTACTCTCTTTTCACTTCTCCAGGCAACATTGCACAAGGATATACTGTACATGGCAGGTCAGCTGGGGCTTGATCCACCAACAATGCTACTTTCTAGTGGAGGTCCTACGTCTGAGCTTGAGCAGGCTCTAGAGAACAGTGAAGCTGTTGCAAGATCCTTTGGCCGTTCAATATCTACTTCCACCATTCTCTTTATCATTTATTGTTCAATCTCTACAAATGAATCAGACAGGAGCGATATTGAGAAGAAGACAAACATATTCCTCAAAGAAAAGAAATTACACAATTTGGATGGTGGAAGATTGTGTGATGTGGTTGACCCAATGTTTTTATATGTTCTAGTTCCAGATCTCCCAAAGAGGTGATAATCATTTGATTGTCTATGGCCTCACATAGTATCTGTTTTCTGATTTTACCTGATCAACTCAATATCTATCTGTGGGATTGGTATATGATCTTCCTTGGATGAAATGATCTATCTACTTGCTGCTAAGCTGTACCCATGTATGGCATTTTCTTTTAAAAAGTAATTATTATGCTTATACAATTGACATTTTTGCGAATCTTTTTTCTATGCAGAGCTTTTGTAGAAGTAAAACCCATGCTTTATGCAGGAGGAAACGTAGCAATTTGTGCTGATGCTGGTGTTGCAGGCAGTTCTAAGGCACTGAGTTATTGGGGATTTCAGCATGAAAGCTGGCATGCTGATTGCATGCAGAAATATATTGTTCCTGGACAACTATGTACTGCCATCCTCTCTATTAAAGGAAGTCACTTGGCAAAAATCTGCTCCACCTTGCAACCAATTGACAATGATGCAGACAACAAAACTATCAATAAAGAACAGCTGGAAAGAATAGGAAAATTTTGTTTTTATCTTCTAGATGAAATTCTTTCAGAACATGAGTTCCACTGGAATGACGTGATGGTCAGTTTCATTTCCATGAAGAATTCTTTTAACTGGTTAATTTCTCCAAGTTTCCCATCATGTTTATTCTCATTTGTTGGATTTGCAGCATATCATCTGCACATTCTCCCACGTAGCATGATATTACCAGGTCTCTCATCCTTCTATATCTTTCTGCAGACATTCAGGATCTACGTTGCATCAAGTCTTGCAGTCTCATTTGGAACACTGTTGCTCATTTTTAACAATGTATTCAAGGAGTTTACTGAAATGAACCTGAAAACAAGTGATGATATTGAGCCGATTTTCAACCTTGTTCCAGTTCTGGGTACTGGGAAGTCAGCAACATCCATGGATGATATGCTCACCTGTGAACTAATTTCCATGAAAACGTAGTTGTCATTTGTATGGACAATTGAACTCTTTTATATCCATCTGCAATTAGTGAATCAATAGTAAAAGAATATTGAGTGTACACAAAATGTTGTCTGGTCGTTTTGACTCTCCATATCTTTCATTTAACCTCACTGCATAACACCAAAGTCTAATGGATATTGCTAGTGTTATTTAACTTCTTGTGAATGACACTTGTACTCTGTTTAACCCTTAGACCTTCCCTATCCTTCTACCCCACCCAGAGAATTAACATTGACTCCCTACTTATTTATATTGTGTTTCAAACTTATGATCTTTTTGTCTCAATTGGGAAATGCACTCAGATTTTTCTGTCTCAATTTGTTACATGCATACTTCTTGAAAAATATTTGATGTTGGCATTAGTATTTCCTTCACGAAGGAAGAGGTTTTTAATCAACAGTAATGTGAAGCTTTGGAAATTAGTATTCCATCCATTCCAAACACATAATACATACAGGTATATTATATGGTGTGCTTTGACCACCAATAGCAGGCCGCAAAGATGTTAAACCATTAAATATCATCATTTGAGATACACATACCAAGCTGGACACAATGAATTTGCACTACACATGAAAATGACAATTGAGTAAAACTAATACATTACACTGCCTCTTTACTTTTCTTCATTGCCCTTCATGTGAAGCTCTCCCCTCAACCATCTCTTTCGAAGTTCCGTCAGCGGGAGAGCTGTTCAGTTCCTCAAGCTGCAAGTAGCATATAAAGGGAAGTTCAAAACATTGAAATTCACATGATGGAAATAATAATTTAAAGACGTATATTACTGAAGCAACCAAGAGACCTAATGCCTAGAGAAAACTTCTCTGTAAATAATCTATGGCCAAAGAGGTTGCAGATCAGCTTAAAAGCGATTATAAACTTCTCAAGTTCATTTATTGGAAATGTGAAAATGAATTCCCAATTTTACATGTGTATGCCTCACAAACCCTAAGCCCATGAAAAGGGTACAAGCCTCCTGAGTAATCAATTAGTAAAAATTTGTCCTGCCATAAAAGTTTCTCAAACATGTGCATGGTTCATCTATCCCTAGCATAGAAAACAGAAACAACCAAAGACAAACAAGAGCAGCCACTGACACCCTACCTCCCTACGGGTTTCTTGATGGGCAGCAAGGAGCTCATTGTATTTTGTTTGCAAGTCCGATAATTCAGCTTGTAGCTTTTCATGATCTGACATTGCTGGACCGCCTAATTTCTGTTGAATGAACCTGCAGATTGAGTAAGATTGGTTTACAATAATGAGCTCTCGGAAAAGAAGTGAAAGGATACATATAATAATTGTGGATGAAAAATTCATGTATGACAGTTGCAGTCAGACACATGCATTTGATCTCACCAACAAGAGACTGGTCTATATTCCAGCTACAGAGTAGCTCAATCCAGAACCAAAACTTTGTGCTGTTTGAAAATGAAAAAGGCATAAAGCATTTACAAACGGATTTGCTATTTCAGCTAGTGGTTATTCCTTACAGATAAAATGCTTAATGTATCTCATATTTAGGCAACCAGATGATACTTACTCAATTGCTGCAGTAGGTTTGTCATTCTGTTCGTAAAGAGCTACAAGAACTACATCATACAAGAGAAAGAAATTAGCAAGAAATTTCATAAATTTACAAAGGATTGCTTTGTGGAAAACCTATAGGATTTAAATTGTGACAACCTTTAGTCAGTGCATCAAGAACTCCACTGGATTCCAAATACTTCCTAAAAGCTTCCTTCTTAGCTTCCTTTTCCTGCCCCAAACCACAAATGATACGATCATCAAGGCAAGGAAGAAAGATCTAGCAAGTTCTAATTAATCTGTCTGATCACAGGGATTTATGTATGTAGATGGAATAATAAAAGGCCATGTGTCTTAGATATATGAAGACACTCACATTCACACTGCTGTATCTATTATAACTGAATGAGATCAATCTGGTCAAGTGACTGTATATTAATGTTTATCAATTATAATGCACCAAGAGAAATTTGGAAAATAAAGGAAAGACAAGGCAATGTATCAAAATAAATCTTGACCAAGATATCTCAGACAACATTTACGAGCTAGCAGTTTTCTGGTCTCAATTCTTGAGAAATTGGTTACACCAATCTGATGGTGTTCTGTTGCTCATATATATATAAATATATATATATATATATATATATTTGCTTTATTTTTGGCATAAAGTAAATATAGTTCCATAATATCTCCATGATGCACCGAATATGCACAAGTGAATGAAAAAAAAATGCCTACACCATCAACATATGTATCAAACCTGCCAAAAGAACCAAATTCGCAACCTTGCATCAAATAAAGAAAAAGGTAGTTTTGTTTGGTTATTTGCCTTTTCTCCTTATATTTTATAAGAGTTCCCAGTGCTGGCTTGCTTTAAAAGCTCAAATCACTAGAGACATGACTCTGAAGTCAGGATATCCTAACTAGTTACTCGACACAACACATTTCAGAATCTTGACGCCGATTACGTTGCAGCAAGTTGAATCTTATTGAAACCCAACTAAACTCTGCCCAATTGGCCATCCTTGTTGTTTGAGAAACTACAATAAGATACCAACATCCTACCTGCTCTTCTTCGTGGTTTAATTGTCATATGCAACATTTTGTGTCATTTCTCAGCCGTTTGGTGTTAAAATCCTCTATAACACATGGAGAAGCCAATATTAGGGTTATTTTTCACTAAATTGCTCAAGATCCAGTTCATGAAGAAGTTGTTGTCTTCAAACAATGATTAATGAGGACAAACTGAAAACTTGGCAGTTGCAGAACAAGTACAACAAAGAGATCTTCCCTGCAGGACAATAGCTCAGTGTTCGGATGATCATGCATCTTTAAAACAGCATAGTAATACACCCTTTTCAAAAAATTTAGTGAAGAAGTTTGGAATTTCATTTGGATGGCAAAATCCAGGTCATTCCTACATAATCATCTGATTTCAGTTCAGGGCTTGCGACTGTGCTGGAATACACATATTTCCATTGTCAGAACAACCCTGTGAAGAGCTGCATAAACTCACTCCAATGACATCCAACAAAACTAAACATGCAAAATAAGTGATTTCTTGGGATTAGATTCTCTCTTCTTTAGTGTCACTATTCTTTCAAAGAGATACATAAAGCCTTTCTATTGTCCGTTTATCTTTTCACGTCACTCTTGAGATTTGGGATGCACAAGCTATAAATCCTATTCTTCTCTTACGTGTTACAAGAAAAATAGAGCAAATATTGTGTGCATATGAAATAAATTTGAAATATGTTAGTAAACCATTTCTTCGGGGGAGCAGAATGAGGAAGCATTACAAGATATTCCTACAGATGTTGTGACTAGATTCAAACACATGGTTGCTCCATACAACTTCCTATTCTAACCTAGGCTTATGAAAATGCTTTCTCTAAGCCATTGACAGCAGATGGCAAATCTAAGGTTTTAATACAAATTGTCATAACAAGATCGATTTAAATAGACTGAGATTTGAACTTTCTTATTACCTGGTTGTTAGTTGAAAGATTTGCTAATGATTAATTGTCAGAATACCTCTTCATCTGAAAGGCTGTTAATCGGGCAAAGTTTTTTCAATCAAAGTAATTCTCGATCATTTTCTAAATAAGTCACTGAAAATGCAGTAAATCCTTCAATTCACGAATAGAAGAAGTAAACACATAAGTATGGCCTACTTGAGAAAAGAGTCTTTTGAAGCTATTTTATTGACCAAGCACTATTGAATAAACCCTAGAATCCCTAATTCTCATACTGTCTTTTTGTCAACCACATTTCTAAAATTCAATATCTTCAAAAGACAAAATAAAGTGCAATGTAGCCAAAATCACATCAATCTCGTTACTGTGACTATAATCAGACACAATAATATGAAATCAACAGCAATGTGCCTATAATAAACACTAAACACCACGAAATTAAGCCAATGGGAACACTTCTCATTCGCTTTTCAATAATTAGAAATCTGGGTTTTCTTTCTTTTTTTACTTTCTTAACTGAAAAAAATGATAGATGTGCAGACAATTCACTTGCAGGTGTGATCCAATAATTAAAAGAAAGACCCAAAAAGATTTTAAAAAATTCTTTAAAAAGAAAACCTTTCTATCTGGAATTTCTCGAGTTATGGGTAAAGAAAAAAATTCTAAAATAAGAACAGCCGGACACTTAGTAGAACAGTTTCTCTTACCATCTTTCCTTTTCAGCGCATTACAAATTGAGCCCCGACCAATGCTGTTTCTCGATCTCCTTTCTTGTTGCTCTCAGCTGGGCTGACAGTAGTTTACCATGGGAAAATTTGGGTGGAAATTGAATTTTAAAATGGAAAACTTATTTTCATTTTGAGAATAATGCTTGGAGATTAAAGTTTTATATTTCAATATTTAATTTAATTTTAGTCATATAATAGAGGGTTAGAAATATGGAATTGCAAATTACAGTGACATGGTTTATTTTAAATTTAATCAGTAAAAAGAGAATATAATTATATGTATTATATAACATTAAGTGATAATATATAAAGACTCATTGTAAATAAAAGGCAAAAATTTTATAGTGATAACTTTATTTTTGTATTTAAAATTATTATATATTTTGTTGATAAATTGATATGTAATATCTCCTAACTTGTTAATATTGAAAGTATTAAAATTGTAAAAAAAAATAAAGAACTTATTGGTAATGTATTTTTTAAATACTAAAAATATATAGACATATCTAATGACATTCTTTTAAGAATTTTCAATAAAATATTTAAAATATATAAATTTTTGGTACACTTTTTTAAATTTAAAAAATTTGAAAACAACAAGACGCCCAATTTTACTCCTGATAAAAATTGTCACACTTTTTAAACCAATGCTAGTATTTATTGGTGAATAAATTAAAACTCTGCCGCTTCAAATATGTAATTTCAAAAAAGTATAGGGATCTCATTGCAATTTCAGAATTGATATTTTTCATCCGGTTCAACAACAATGGTTTGCCCACAAGCAAACCGGACCAAATTCACGGACGATATTTTATTCATTTAAGAAAAAGGGTAGAATGGGAGAGAGAGAAAGAAAAAAAGAACGGTATATAAAAAAAATCTGTGAAACCTAAAACCCTATTGTTAAAACCCTGCTTCATCTTTTGCATCTATTTATCACATTTCTTTTTCAGCTTCATCAACTTCCATGGCCAATTAGGGTTTGTAATTTTGCATTATTGAGTTTATGTATGGCTTCTAAGAGGAAAAAACAAAATTCTAAAGATTGTGGAGTAAAAAATGGAGTGGATACGAATAATGGAAGAAAGAAAAATAAAAAGGCCGCAAAACAGCAGCAACAGTTCATGAATGACAATGATTATCAGCATCGGCTTCAGGAGATTTTGTTTAGTCCAGAATACATTCTTCAGAAAATTTTCAGAAAGGATGGGCCGCCTCTTGGCTTCGAGTTCGATTCTCGCCCTTCTCGGGATTCTCATTGTTGCGCGGAAGGTTTGTGTTTTATTTTCCTTTTGTAATTTTATTGTCCAGAATTTTAAATTTGGTGAAGGTTGATATGATAATCATTCGAATACTTGTTGAATTGCTGTGCACTGATTGATGAAGTAGATGGAGTTGGATATAGATATTTATGGGTGAGGCTGATTTTGGTTCATCATACTTATAAGTCAGTCTTACAGTCTGAAGTGAAACAAACCTATACAGGTTACTGTTAACGTACACAAACTGATACACGTGCGCATCTGTGATTTACAGAAGGTAGGGTTCTATTAGTTTTACTGTTAATCACTAATTGATGGTATATTTTGTTAATTGGTAAACAAGGTGGTTTTAGACATAGAAAGATTGAGTCTTCTGTGGAAGAGAAAGTCCATCCCATTTTCTATGTATGACAGAGCTGCTCTATCACCCCTCTTAATCTCCTACTTAAGCATTATATGGATTATATTAGTTTCCATGAAAGGAATAGAATCCAACTCCCTGCCAAAAAGGGGGGGAAAAAAATCTCTTCTAAATATTATGACTAGATTTCATCAAGACCAATTATTTTTGTGGGGCATTTGTTGCTTTGTGGATCACAAAAGTCAGACTATCAATTTATTCTTATTTTGTTTTATACTGGGTTTACAAAAACAATCCAGGAAGTTTAGCTGATTTTAGTATTTCTCTCTCTTTATGCAATTTTAAGTCAATTTAAATTGTGGGTCTTATGGATCATTTTTGTTTCCTGTGTTATTAGTACTTCAAGCATCCTCTCCTCTATTGTGCTTATTAACTCAATGAATATGGGAAAAAATAGTGTGATTCATCATGATCATTGACTGTTTAGCTCTGTTTTTTGTCTTTCAACTTTCATTTTGGTCTTACCGTGAATATCTCCATATAATGTTTTTGGCTCTTTTACTTTTACTCATCTTTTTGTTCTGTTTGACTTAGATTATAGCGAGTGTGATCATTCTGGTCATGAAAACCAAACGGCATCTAAGAGGCATAAGGTAATAAAAATGAATTTTACTGCAGATTTTGAAAGTGCAAGATGAATCTTAGCTATAGACAGACTCACTTTATGCTTTTTTTCTCCCTCAAGGTTTCTGCACTTGCCTTGGACAGCCAAGGTGATGGTGGAAAAGGTGCTCCAACAAAGAAGTGTGGCATTGGAAAGGGTTTGATCACCCGGAAACGTGCTCTGGTGAAGAAACATGGCATTGGTAAAGGTTTGATGACTAAGGAGTTTGCTCCTGCTAAGAAACATGGAATTGGGAAAGGTCTGATGACAGTTTGGCGTATACTGAACCCTGATGGTGGTGAGTCTCCTATTAATAGGACGACTTCGAGGACAAAAAAGTTCAGCGTGCAAGAGAAAAGGAAAAGATTGCAGCAAAGGCAGACTCTTCTGGTTAGTTATTCAATTCAGATCTCTTAGGTTTTCTTTGTCTGGGGAATGATTTAGTTTTATCAGAAAAATCTTTAATTGCCCTTCTTTGAGAAAGGCAGATATTCTTAAATGAAACAACTGGTATTTAGGGGCTGCATAAAGGTGCAGATTGCCTCCCTAAGATATTAAAGTACCATTACAGATGTTCTTTCACAAATTTCTAGATCTAGTTCTTATATGTTTTTATTTAACTTTGGCCTATTTTATCCATTCTTGTTCCTTTGAAGATTGCCAATGATGAAATCTTCTCTTGCAGTCTAAGTTAAGAAAGAAATCACTGGAAAAGAGAAAGTCTTCCTTAAGAAATCGGAAGGTAACACAAAATTTGTTGTCTGTGCTTGTTTCCACTTTGCAAAAAGAGGAGTTTTTTTTCTCCTTTTCTCATTGGGTGGGCGGTGGGTATCAGACTGATTTAGATTCTCATGTCAAATTTCCAGGTTGGAACCCAGAAAATAGGAGCTCAAAGCCAGCCTCAAAGGGAAAAATGTGAACTTTCTCTTCAAGGGTTGAGAAGTAAGGAACATCTTAATCAATTCATGAATCTGATTGATGACGAGGAACTGGAGCTCAGAGAATTACAGGCAGGTCCAAATCCATTGATTTGTTCAGCCCACTTGGCCATGAATGGCTTGCATGGTTGTTCCCTTTGCAAAGGTTAGACTCCTTATTGTATCATCCTTCGTGATTATGCTTGTTATCCTATACTGTGTAAGTGTTGGCTTAAGTTCATCTATGGCACAACTAAGAGTATCAAATTCTGAAAGGAAATTTTTTTTATCTACTAGATTTGCTTGGAAAATTTCCTCCAGATTCTGTCTCAATGAAGCTACCGCTGTGTACACAACCTTGGGATTCTTCTCCAGAGCTCATTAAGAAACTATTTAAGGTACATGGGAGAAATCCTTATATTATGATTATTAGGGTGCTTGTAGAGTTGCAAGTCACATGATCATACTCATACCAAAAGTGCATTTTTGTGTTATTGTTCTCACATTCTCTTCATTGTTTATCCTCAGACATCTCACTTATTGTGGGTCAGCAAATTTCTGAGCCATATTGTGCACTTTACATATTGGTCAGCTATGAACAGAATATCCATATTTCCCTACTACTCTGCATCTCACTTAACTCCAAGAATTAATGAATGAAATTGAAGAATTGGTTTGAGTATTAATTTGGTTTTTACTCTTTTGAAAGAGGAAATGTGGGATAAAAGGACTTTCATGTTTAGCATCACCACTAAATATGACTTGTTGGGGTCTATGAATTATTGAATGTTAATAATAAGGAAAACAAGTCACTTTTGGCAGGATAGATATGCTTATGTGAAGTTTCAATATTTAGATTAAAATGTCTGATGCGCCAATTTTAAATAAAATGTATTTGTTATGGATATTTTCAAGATCAACATATTTGCTGAGCAAATCTAAGATATGAAGGTAATTTGAGCGGCATGATATACATTTTGCATCTCTTGCTAACTATTCACCTTAGATATTGTTCTAAATTATTATTTCTTCCATTTGGTGATTGTTAAACATAAAGCATACATATATCTGGATGCTTTCTGTATAATACATTTTAAGTGTTGGTAAATTCTTTTCTGCAGGTCTTCCATTTCCTTTCTACTTATGCCATGATAATAAATATAAGTTCATTTACCCTTGATGAGTTTGCCCAGGCATTTAATGATAAGGTGAATTCTCAGTACCACTTGAAATTAGATTGATTGATTTCAGTGATCAACGAGGCTTCTTCATTTTGGAAAATGCCTTCACTATTTGTTCAATTATCTTGTCTTTTGTTTTAAATTCTGCTGCTTCTCTCATTCAGGATTCCTTGTTGCTTGGCCAAGTTCACATGGCTCTTGTCAGGCTTCTTTTATCTGATGTTGAAAAGGAGCTCAGCAGTCAATATTTTACTAATGCCAGCAAAAATTCTAAGTTCCTGGAGTTGCTTCGCTCGGTAAGAATGTCATAAGTATTATCTCTGGGCAAGCATTACTGTACAGTTAAATAGAAAAGCTTTTTAACCCTCTTTCTTTAAGAGTTCCTGTATATTCATTCGACTAATTTCAACTTAACTGCACATTCATACAGTTCACAATAATTTATGATACCTAAGAATCAAATTATGGGAAATATGGATATTTATTTGTGGAAATGTTGTCTAGGATGGGTATTTTACAAATTTGGTATCTAGGCTATTGCAGTTGCAAGCATTCATGGATTTTGTTTTCCTAAGTGCTTTTTAAGCCAGATGTGGAGCTTTTGTAGATGTTCTATCACTTGCGTGCCTTGGATAACTAGTCTGCTCAATTATGAATTCTGTGGGGCCACTCCCGTTGAATTACAATGGTGCCTATGGGGCATCCTTTTGCTATAAACTGCTTGGTTTCCCCCCTCCATGATCATTTGTCTTATTTTCTGAAAAAGCCAAAATGTATAATTATTTGCCAGATTCTGTTACTTGACTGTTTATTTGTTGCAAATCAATAAGCCAACCATACTAAGATTTTTTAAATTCATTGCATGACATGATAAGGAAAGAAGTTGAAAATAACTTGTCATGCATCATCCCTATTTATGTATCAACTATTGAGGGCAATTTGTGCCAGTTTATAATATTGAAACCCTGGATTTTTGTTTTTATTTTTGCTTTTCAATTTGAAAATCTTGGCATAGAGTTTGGTGTTTCCAAAATGCTCCTTGACCTGCTTGCTCCACACTTTGATCTGAGTTGCTTTTTAATTATGCTGCTCTGGCAATTGGTTTAATGACTAGAAATCATCTCTGCGGATAAAAGGAATTCAAGGATTCTCTCTTTGGTTTTCTTGGGTGCTGTTATATCCTCCAAATTATACAATCTTTTGATATATCTGTTTAGTCTTTATCACTTTAGATGTTTTCTTCAATTCTAGAGATTTTATAATATATAAAGGGAAACTGAACCAAATTTCTAGAAATTGTGTTTTATGGTCTGCCACATCCTTTCTTAAGTCCATCCAAAGCAATTGAAACATATGTGTTGGGACCACTCTTAACATTACAGATTTTTGCTCTCTTAAATATCTTTTTGTCCATGATTTTCAGGTTGACCATAAAAGGTTTGTTCTAGAATCTTGGCAAAGGTCACTGAATGCTTTGACTTGGACAGAAATATTAAGACAGGTGCTAGTTGCGGCTGGCTTTGGTTCAAGGCTTGATACATTACGTAGAGATGCTCTGAACAAGGTATTCAAGTATCTTAGGAACTTCTCTAAGCTATTTTTTGTTGGCAATAGCATTCATCCCCTATAGTCGCTTCAGATTTGATACTCGTTATTCTGCACAAATCTGTTCTGGGTTCCAGAAAGAATTAAGTACCAAACTGTTTTCATGCATTTCTTGGTCAATTTCTCTTAATTATTTGAGAAGATCTATATTGTTCACATGGGTTTGCATTCTTTCTGATCTCTTTGCTTGTTTATTAATTATAAATGTTGAAGTTTACACAGATTTAGCTACAATAAGATGGGATATCCCACCCTTGTTAGAATTTCCATAACTTTGGATCAGAAGGTCCCTGTATGTGGGCGAGGGGCAAATAGAATTTGCTCTTGTTTACCTATTCTCAGATTCTATCTGTTTCTTGGTTCTCAAAAGGATATTCCAACTTTATGTTGTGCAGGAAGCCAATCTTATGGCAAACTATGGCTTAAGCTCTGGCACATTGAAGGGTGAACTTTTTAGTATTCTGTTGAACCAAGGAAGTAATGGAATGAAAGTTTCTGAATTGGCGAAGCTTCCTTCTGTAAGTTAATTTGTATTAGGAATTAGGTTTTTCAGTAAATATTAGATCCACTTGGTTGTTTAATGATGCTTATTTATTCTCTGTAGATTACTGAGTTAAATGTTGCCCCTACGACGCATGAATTAGAATGTTTTGTAAGCTCCACACTATCAAGTGATATAACATTATTTGAAAAGATTTCTTCCTGTGGATATCGTTTGCGTGCTAATCCTCCAACAAAAGAACCTGAAATTTGTCAATCAGATTCTGAAGACTTTGGGAGTGTTGATGATGAGTCTGGGATGAGGACAGCACCCATTAGTAGTGATGAGTCTGATGAACGTTGTGACTCTCATTCTAATAAACTCAGGCGAGGTAAATCTCATGAGGATAAATGCACCTCATTGGTTTTACACACAGAAATCGATGAGAGCCACCCTGGAGAGGCTTGGTTGTTGGGTCTAATGGAAGGTGAATATTCCAATTTAAGCGTTGAAGAGAAACTGAGTGCTTTATTGGCACTGATTGATCTTCTGAATTCTGGATACAGTATCAGATTGGAGGTAAGCTATCTTGTGCTAACATATTTAGAAATGCTCCCAGTCCTCAGTTTTTCTTTCTCCATCTAGATTTTATTTGGCTTCTTTCTCCTTTCATTTACCACTCTTCTTCAGTTATTTCTTTATGCAATTTATGTTATATCAACACTCTACTGTTTTTTCCCCCTTAGTCTTGCATATTTATAGATTAGCCTCTCTAGTAGGTTAAATATTTTATTGAAAAGCTAATTTCTATCAAAAAGGGTGAATATTTTTTTTCTCGAGAAGACTGTCAGTTATGTTCATGATACAAGGAACTCTTGAAATATGTTTTAGGTTTTCTGTTGTGTCCAGTTATGTGAATTCTGAAATCCACCTACAGAAGATATCTTCGACATATTTTGAGTGAAAGAATAAAAATGACATCTATACAGACCCATTATATCGTATTCTTTGTATTTACTGTTCTTTTTGCCAAATAAAGTCATTATTGATAAACTTGTGCTGTGATGAGTTCTGATGTGGCCTGGTTGATAAGTTCCTCTTTGTAAGTGTAATTTTTTTTTTTTTTCATTTTGAGGTCATTTGAACCTTTTATGCAAGAGTTGTATCACTGACCTTTCAACAGGATCCTGTGGCAGCTGTCTCTCCATTTACTCCTAATATCATTCAACATGGTTCTGGTGCAAAGATTAAAAGATCTATGGTGAAACAGTATCACTTGCCTGGACAAGCCGGATGCTGCAATGCTTTAGTGCTTAATAACAAAGATGTGAGTTCGACAGCAGGGCTTAACCCTGCTGATTCTTTTGTTCCTCTGTCAAAGATGTCAGAGAGAGAGAAGTCATCTAGCATGACTGGAGTTGCAAAAGAAATGAAAGTTGCGGAAGATTTACACCCCATGCAATCAATATTTCTGGGTTCTGACCGTAGGTACAATAGATACTGGCTTTTCTTGGGCCCTTGCAATGAATTGGATCCTGGGCACAAGAGAATTTATTTTGAATCTTCTGAAGATGGACACTGGGAAGTGATTGAGAAGGAAGAGGTCAATTTCTCTGCTCTTCTTTGGTATATATTTGATTGGATTTTGTGCTATATTTTAAAAATGCATATTAAGTTTGCTTTTCAATTTTGCTCTTTTTTAGGCTTTATGCAGCTTGCTGTCAGCTTTAGACCCAAGGGGCACCCGAGAGGCTTTCCTGCTATCATCCTTGGAGAAACGAGAATCATATCTCCGCCAAATAATGCCTAACGATTCTGGTATTAGGCAGCTTCTTCATTCTGACCAATCTGAACAGAATATGTCTAGGGAGGACAGCTCATCAACAGTATCTGATGTAGACAGCAATCTGCATCTGATTGAAATGCAAAAGGATCTTGCTTCCCCTGATGCCAGAATTTCTGAAATCAACAGAAAAGCAGAGCAACAGACGGATAAATGGAACCGTGTACAAGCATTTGACAGATGGGTATGGGAATCCTTTTATTCTGAACTTAATGCAGTTAAGAATGGGAAAAGGTCGTATCTTGATTCTCTCACAAGATGTGAACGCTGCCACGACCTCTATTGGAGAGATGAGAAGCACTGTAAAGTTTGCCATACCACATTTGAGCTTGATTTTGACCTGGAAGAGAGATATGCCATTCATGCTGCAACATGTCGGCGTAACATGGACTGTGATAAATTTCGAAAACATAAAGTTCTGTCTTCACAATTGCAATCACTCAAAGCTGCAGTTCATGCAATTGAGGTGGGTTGTGGTATGGCTGAAGCATTACATTTCATTAAAGTGCCTCTCCTAAATACTCATTTTCATTTTTCATGTTGTATAGCTTTTATTTATGCACGCATTCCCGGGTAGCTTGAGCATTGTGTTAACTCGTTTTCATCTGGGCCCTATTCTACTGGTAGAGGATAAGTCATCCTAGCAATTGTTTGTGCTCATGGATCGGGAAATTGCCCTTGAAGAATATACTCTTTATGTGTCATTAATCGAACACTTTGGATATTGTATATTAATGGTTTCTTTTGAAAAATACCTTGTGCAGTCTGTCATGCCTGAAGAAGTCTTGATGGGTGCATGGGCAAAGTCTACTCATAACCTTTGGGTGAAAAGGTTGCGACGTTCATCAACTTTAACCGAGTTTATACAGGTATTGAATAAAATCATTTGTCAGTTAAAGATTACTATGGATAGTTAGTTAGTTTATCTACAAGATGTAATTATTATGAGATTTATGTTATTAATATTTGTTCTCAGCATTTTAAGTCTATTAATAATTTTGTTCTGATTTTTCCTTTTTCTTTAGGTTATTGCTGATTTTGTCTTCGCTATCGATGAGGAGTATTTCTATCAATTTGATAATTCTCTTGAATCTAACTGGGTTCTGGAAGAAATTCTTGCGAGTTTTCCAACCATGCCCCAAACATCATCTGCAATTGCACTTTGGTTGGTGAAATTAGATGCCTTAGTCGCACCTCATTTGAGAGGAGTTCAATCTCAAAATAACTTGGAAACCATTAGGAGAATAGAAGGTATGCTGATTTTTTCATTCAGTTTCTTTTAGGTGGCTGGGGTGGGGGGGGGGGGGG